>VBSM01000529.1:72940147-73022126 GCA_008086735.1 Cheirogaleus medius
TTTGATTTTCATTTCTCTAATGATTAGAGATATTGAGCATTTTTTTATATGTTTCCAGTGCAAAATTTAAGGAGGGAGAGTGGGTGCCAATAATCAAAATAAATTTATTTTGGTGCCATATTTTTGAAAATATACTTTAATGCAAAAAGTGATACCAAATCATTTTTCTCTCTCTCTTTCTTTCTTTTTTTTACAGCTGCTAGCAACTCTGAACAAAATGTTTAATAAAGACTGCATCAGTAATAGTGCTGTGCTGAGACATTGGAGCTCAAGGGAAAAAAAAGAAAGAAAAAGATAAAAATGGTAATATTGATTCTATCTTTATTTAAAATTTTTATATTTTGTTCATTATGGATTTTTTTCCATCAATTCTGAAGTTTTAAAATATTGCCTTAAAATAGCATTTGTCTTGATTACCAAGAACTTAAATTTTGTGTCAAAGGAAATGCCTCACTGGCCTCAATCTAGGCTTGGTGCAGCATTAGATCTGTTGCTTTTTAATATTCTGGCTAACTCAAAGAAAATATTTCCTCATTCTTTTTAGTCTCTTATAGTTTGGGATCAAAAGTTCATATCATACTTTTATGGCCAACTGGTTTCCAACAAATTTTCAATGGAGAAAGAATAGTCTTCTCAACAAATAGTACTGAAACAATTAAATATCCACACACAAAAGAATAAAGTTGAACAGCTTCCTTATACTGTATACAAAATTGATCATAGTCCTAAATGAAAATCTAAAACTACAAAACTCTTAGAAGAAAACATAAAAGTAAATATTTGTGACCTTGGGTTAGGCAAAGCTTTCTTAGATATTATGCCAAAAACAAAAGTGAGAAAAGAAAGAATAGATAGGTTAGACTTTATCAGAATTAAAAACTTTTGTGCTTCAAAGGATACTATCAAGAAATAAAAAAAACCCTATAAAATGGAAGAAAATTCTTATAAATCACATATATAATAAGGGACTATCATCCAGAATATATAAAGATTTTTTACAACTCCCCAATAAAAATAAAACTAACTCAATTAAAAAGTCAGCAAAGGACTTGCAGACATTTCTACAAAGAAGAGTCAATATGTACATGAAAGAAAAGATGAGTTATATCATTAGAGATTAGATAAATGTAAATCAAAGCACAATGAGCTATCACTTCACACTCATAAGGATCCTATAACCAAAAAGGAAACAAGTGCTGGCTTGGATGTAGAGTAATTGGAAACTTACATTGCTGGTGGGAAGGTACAATGTTGCAGCCATGCTGGAAACAGTTTGGTAGTTCCTCAAAATGTTAATTATAGAGTTACCACATGACCCAGCAATTCTAAAAGAAATGAAAACATATTTCCACACAAAAAGTCATACACAAATATACATGGCAGCATTATTCAAAATAACCAAAAGGCAGAAATAACCTAAATATCAACCATCTAAGGATTGGATAAACAAAGTGCGGTAATTCATAAAATGGAATCTTATTTGGCAATAAAAAGAAATGAAGTACTGATAAAACTGTGTAATATGGAAGAATCTTGAAAACAGTACAGTAGGTGAAAGAAGCCAGTCAAAAAAGACCACCTTATATGATTCCATTTATATGGAGTCACATATGAATCCATTTCTATGATGTGAACAGAATAGATTTATGGAGACAAAAATTAGATTAGTAGTTTCCAGGGACTGGGGCCAAGAGAAAATGAGGAGTGACTGCTAATGGATACAGGGTTTCTTTAGGGAGTGATGAAAATGCTCTAAAATTGATTGCAACTCTATGAGTATACCAAACACTACCACATTGAACACTTTAAATGGGTAAATTGTATGGTATGTGAATTATATCTCAATAAAGTTGTTAAAAATAGTTCATACCAGAGATTAAGGGCATCCACTGCCAGCTTCCGTTTCCTTTCCTTTGGTTGAGCTCCCAGTAAAAGCTTTTTCAAAGAACTTTCGTCCTCAGGGCAGCCTCAGTCAGTCAATGATTCCTCTGTTTGTAAAGTTGAATTTTGCTGCCAAGTAGTAAATGGAAAACCATGGCCAGGCAAATTTCTACTTCATTTGAATGGTAGGACTTTTCACACATTTTTTGTTTTGTTTTTTAATTTACAAATAAAAATAGTATATATTACCATGTACAACGTATTTTGAAATATGTGTACATTGAAGAATGACTAACTCCAGCTAATCAACCAACCTAAGTGTTCATCAATAGATGAATGGATAAGAAAACATGGTATGTATACATCATGGAATACTAATCAGCCTATAAAAAGAAGGAAATCCTGTCATTTCCAAAAACATGGATGAACCTGGGGGACATTATGTTAAGTGAATTAAGACATTCACATTCCCCTTTTCATTCGTCTGACTTGTTGGGTGATTTGAAGTTACTTACCATTAGAAACTCACCTGGAACAAAAGGCAGGAGGTTCATCGTATCCACAGGACCTTCCTGGTCACATGCTACAAACCATACCATTAGTTTTTTGGTTTTCTTTTGTTCTGTTTTTTAGATTCAGGAACGTGAAGTATGGTGTTTGATTAACTAGGAAAAATATTTTGCTTTAACAAGAGACATTGTAGCCTCTGCCTTGTTCTCAGGCCAGAATATATTTTCTATGGACATCTCTTTTTTCTCTTTTGACTTTAAGAGAATAGACGTTTTATGGACATCCCAGTCACTGTTTCTTCATACATTACAGCATGATAATCTAGTCCAGTTACAGATAATAAAATAAACCAGGAAGCAGCAGATTAGAAGTTTAAAAAAAGTTTAGATTTCTTCATATCACTCTCACAGGCTTTAGCATTCATTGATAACAATCCAAAACAGATAAAACACAAAATGCTGGTATAATCTTAGTAGGGGGCCACTAATGTAGTATGATGTAAAAGAGACGATGTTCTCCAAACATTTTTTTCCCCTTGTATTTCCAGAAGGTATTCAAGGAATGGAAAGGCTTATAAACAATATTATAAGAGAAAGCATTGAATGGGAAAAGCTTCCTAATGAAGAATCATTGGGGGAATGGAAATGTGGTTACTGCCTTCAGACACTGGAATGTTGTGGAAAGGGAGCTAAGTTTTCTTTGCAGCTCTAAAAGGCAAAACTGGTATCATAAGGTAAATATTACTGAGGCCAGTTTTGATTTTACCTCATTATAAAGAACTCTTAGCAGTCAATGCTGCATAAAATAGAACATCCTTGAGGTTTCCCATTCCTGGGCACTGGAGTTGTTCACACTGAAACTGATAAACTTTGTTTTTTAAATGTTGTAGAAGAACATTAAAATCTATTCCACCTGAGATTTCACAACTTATTTTATCAGCCAGTCTGGAATCGCTGGTTTAGTTTCATGAACATTCCTTTGGATAGTGCAAATAATTATAACTAGCTCCCACCTATTAATGCCATATTATGCATTAGGTTTCTTTGTTGTTATTTTATTCTTTTTGTTCTTTCTCTTTTTTTGTTGTTCTCTAAGGTGAGAGTTATTTTATTCTTAATATCCAACTTAAATAAAGTGTTTTGAAGAGTTATGCTAGATTTTGTTTTGTTTTGTTTTGTTTTGTTTTCAGAGGATGGAGAATAAGACTGGGGAATAAATTAAGATTAAGTTCAGGGGCCTGACTGGGAGACTCTTTGGTCAATCAGAAATCAGTAGATGTACAACAGACTCCTCAGGGGGTTACAGAAGATGGGTGGGTGGTCACCAATCTCAAAATTTACCTACTTTTCTCAAAGGGTAGGGTTAAGATAAAAAAAAAAAAGTTCCTCCTCCAGTGATTGTCAAGAGTGCCACTCAGGTTTCATTACTAATTTTTCTAGGCTAGGACAGAAGGTTAGAGAGGTCCCATTAGCTCTATGCTGGAAACCATATACTTTTTTTAAAAAAAGATCTGTACCATTCACTTTTTTCACTTGAGATACTAAGCAAGGTAAAGAATGAAAATTCATCTAATAAATTACACACAATGTACAATGAGTACCTAATATTATTCTAACTATCCAAATTCATTTTTCAAAATGCCCTCAGTAGGTAAGGAGGTTTTAGAATGAAGAAAGACTCTCTGCCATTTCCATCAGCTCTAAAGAAAACAGCTGTGGGCAGGGTTGGGCTTGAATGTGAGATATCTTTCAAGAAAGAAACAAAGTCTGAACGTTAGAGATCCAACAGGGTTGTTGCTTCTCAGCACAACACAAGGGGAACAGAAATAAGAAGAATCTATATTCATTATCCCTTCAATAACTATCATGCCACATATTCCAAAATGGCTCCACAGAAAATATGCCGAAGAAGAAGACAGCTGAAACCTTCATTGGTAAGTTATTGTCTTTGTATGATATACATTTAAAGGGAGCTACAAATGTAAAGGCAGATGTGTAATATATGGCTGGCACCGTTTTTATTTTCTTATACATCTTGCTACTGTCTGGGGGCAATGCTCTAGCGACTACTGAAATATAATAGCTGCTTTCTCTCTCAGTACACAATTTGACAGCATTTATTCTTTCCTTCAGTGAACATAATTACTTCACATATGGAACCTGTGATAGCCTACAGGCATCTGAGAGAAACCAGAATCATGCAATCTGTCCCCTTTGCGAGCTTAATTTACATTCGCAAGTGTCATTTTATTAGGGCTGGCATCATGTAGAATAAAAATTACAGGTCAGCTATGGCATGTCACTGGGAAGTGTGCTTAAGTCAATAATGTGGTATTATTACATTTGGGATAATTTTACAAGGGAGATCTCACAGAAGGAATCTGACCCTTATTTCTTAGTTTTCGGCTTTCCTATCACCCACAAGGTAATTCATTTAGAAATAAGTATTGTAACAAATAGTTTAGCCTGCTGTAAATGTTTGTGCTGTGTGTCATACCCTTTAATATAACTTTGTAATGACATCTACAATCTTAATGGACATGGAAGATTTACCTTGCTAGCTATTAAAAGTGGGCATGTTAGGATTTGTGTAATCAAAATGGCATTGGTGAGAAGTTTGAGCCCTTTATTTTGGCCTGGTTGAGAGTGGAATTTAAGAAAATTGTGTTACTGACCATTTCCACCATAATTTAAGCAACACTGTTGGTTTAATAGATGTTCCCAGGGAATGGAGGTGTGAGGCAAGCTGCAGGCATTACAACAACCAAGATTGCTTCTCTGTTGGAACAGTGAGATGGTCTTGAAGCAACTCTTCCTGTTTGGCTCCCTTCTCTGTTGATGAAGTCAGAAATTATTTTAAAATGAGAAGTTAGAGATGGTCGATAAAGTCTAAACCATGATTTCTTCATGATGCCACGTTCTTTCATGAAATATATGGCCTAATAAGTAAGTAAACATAATTCTCAGATGGTAAGGATGGTGTGCACTGCACCAACCCCTGAGAGTCTTGGGCCAAGTCAGCGCGCACCTTCTGCACAATTGCTAAAGACGCTCAGCTTCATCCCACGGGGGTGGCCACCAGTGTGGAGATCAGCGCATCAGTGGGAAACCAAAGCTGAATCTACCAAGGAGCAAAGTCAAGGACTAGGGTTCTGATGATGAACTAAAAGCAGAGGCATTGAAGTCCATGCAGGCAAGAGAGAAAAAAAAAATAGGAGGTATCCAAATAATTTTTTTAGTCATGATAAGAGAGCTGTGCAGACCACAATAAGCATTGGGATTGGGTTTATTTACTGAAGTTTTTCTTTTTGAAGACTGATTTAGGCCTCATTGAATCTTTAGAATTGCCTTACTTTAAGTTTATTTAGTTTTTAAAATGTTTTAATTTTATCAAATCAATACATAAGCATGGTTAGAAAATCCAATGGTAGAGAAGGACTTATTCTTAGAAGCTGTTATCTCATGCCTCACATCTCCACACCCCCATACTCCAGAAGCAACTCCTTTTAATCTTCCGTTTTAGTTCTAGTCTTAACCTCCATATTGTTTAAATTTATGCCTATGTTGACATTTTTTAATTTATCTACTTTAGGAATCATCTGTTGGCTTACTACTTTCTTTGAATAATTATTGAGTTATTTATAATTTGACCCTGAAAATAAAATACTGTGAATGATATTTATGGTCATTAAAATTTCTGAATCCTAAGGAAAAAAATACTATATTCATTTATTAGACATCATCACATGCTTCTTCATGCAATAATATTTATGACTCTGTAACCAGTGTGCATTAGATTCTGGAAAATCAGAAAGAGGTATAAGGATTCTTTTCCTCACATTTCATACAGGACATGGACCAAATGTACTAATTCTATCAATATCCCTCCAGTTGCTAATGAGGATACCTCATAGGTTTCTTAGTATACCTCCTACCTCATCCCCTGTGTCCGACATTAAGATACCTTTCCTCTGGATTTTTTGAGTGACATGAGCCAATAAATTCTCTTGAACATTTAAGTCCATTCGATTTGAGGTTTCTGTCACTTTCAACCAAAGGTGTCTTTACTGATCCAATCAATTAATAAACGCTCTTCTGTCCTCTAAGAAAAAGTCTAATTGAAAAACTGTACATTTGTGGTTCACTATGTGCTAGAACTCTTCTCTAGATCCAAAGAAAACTGATTCAGTTTCTGCTCTCAAGGAGATTATAGTCTATTTTTGAAAATGCAATGTGATCAGTGCAACAATGAAAAGACACTAATAGAGTACAGAGGAAAGGGAGCAACTAATTCTTCCTGAAAGATTAAAGAATGGGAAGGATTAGAAAGACTTCTAAGAGGAGGTGATGCTTGGCCTACATCTCAAAGGATGCTTGTTTTAATAGGCTCTCATTTGGTTTTCAGTGATAGAAACCTAACTCAAAATGCTTTACACTAAAAAGGAAACGCATAGTCCCTATACAAATTCTAAACCCTGAAATGTCCCCTCACCTGCTGTTCCCCAACATGGCCATCACAGTAGCAATTCTGGTTTTGGACGTACTGTTACGTGAGTCTAGTATACTCTATAATCTATCCTGCCCTCCATGTACTGATCATGCTGCCTGGCTCACATGTAGCACCCTTTGTGGATTCTTTTCTAATTTTCCCAGAGAAAGATAGTCTCTCCTTCTATTGTGCTCCCACAGAACTATACTTATGTCTCTATTATTGTACTTCCATTTTATTGCAATTATTACCTAATTTTGTGTCTCTATCCTCCTTCTCCATCCGACTACAAGACCCTTGATAACATAAACATGTCCTGATCATTTTTGGCTCTTGAATTCACAAGCACAAATCTATGACATAATAAAAAGCTGAAAATAATGTTCACATGATGAATAAAGTTAGCTAGAAATGAAAACCAAGTACATGTTTGAGGAGAAAAAAAAACTATACACTTTGATAGATCTTAGAATACAAAATAAATGCTCATTTTTAATAATGATTGTATTAACTAAATGTGGTTGTGAAATAAATTGGTCCCAAATTTAGCAGCTTAAAATGATAAATATGTATTATATCACAGTCTCTGTGAGTCTGGATTCCATCTATATGGAGTATCTCACTAATT
Source organism: Cheirogaleus medius (assembly GCA_008086735.1). NCBI lineage: Eukaryota > Metazoa > Chordata > Mammalia > Primates > Cheirogaleidae > Cheirogaleus > Cheirogaleus medius. The sequence goes on from VBSM01000529.1 coordinate 72,947,655, forward strand.
TTTAAACCATATTTATATAGCTGAAATGAGAGCATGCATATCTTGTTTTCAATTATTATGTTTCTAAAAATGTCATACACATGATTGTAATAGATATACCACTGTTTATCCATTCCCAACCTGTTGAATATTTAGAATGTTTACTTTTTTTTCTTTTGCTATTATAAGCAATGCTACCATTATTATCTAAGACTAGAGTCAGTTTTCAAATGAGTGAGAGTAGCTGGAAACTTCGGGTGCTAGAAAGAAGAAAATAAGTTCATAAGTGGTAGCAGGAAATGATAGCCACCACAACAGAAGGAACATACAGGCCCTGCGTCATGTTAGAATATGCCTTTTTTAATTTCCACCATGTCTGTTTTTTTAAGGTTTTCGTTTGATGGTATTTACTTGGACCTAGTTACGGAAATCATTAGTCTATGCTTCATTTAAATTCTTCTTCAGAGGTGGGAAAGATATACTTTAGCAAGAAATCACACTCCACAGGTTGACAAAACAGCCTTGTTGCAATTATTCTTATTAGTAACAATAATAACCTTTGTTTAGTGTTTTACTTTGTGAAGAAGATAAGACAGGTATTATTATCATCTACATATTCCAGAAATGTAGAGAGCTTACAGTCATTTATCCCAGGTCATCCAACTATTAAGTGATGGAATATGCAAATTACATAATTGGCCACATTATGCAAATTAAACACAAATACACACACATACACAAAAGCGAACTGACATTCTTAACTACTTTTCTAAATCAAGACTTCAAATTTATGTAAGTTCAGTTTATGAAAAAGCCAACCAACATCCTAATTTATATCTTCAAATCAAGATTTCAAATTAATTTAAATTCAGTTTACTCAAAAGCTAACATGCTTAACTACGTCTTCAAATAAAAATTTTGAGTTTATGTAATTTCAGGGTTGTTGATTCTACTAGAGATCTGGAGGTAACACCTTTTGGAATTTTGATAGATTTCCATGGTTACCATGATAACTTTTCTTAAAGTTAGAAAGATAAATTTGCTAAGAAAAATAATATATTAGGTAGACTAAGAAGTACATAATATATGTTTGCTAAGAGAATCTGGGATACACAAAAATAAAAATATAATTTCTATAATATATTTAAAAGCATACATTATAAAATTGCTATAATTTATTAAAAAACTGGACACAGTGGCACATGCCTATAGTCCTAGCTACTTGGGAGGCTAGAGCGGGAGGATCCTTTGAGCTCACGAGTTCAAGGTTAGCCTGAGAAATATAGCAAGACCCCATTTTAAAAAAATTATATTAAAAGCATACATTATAAAATTGCTAGGGAAAACTAAACACACACTTTTTTCCGAACCCCAACTATGAGAATTATGAACTTATACTTTTGAAGGGGCAGTAAATGCTTTCTGCATGCAGTTTGTTGTTTGCTTAATTTTTATTTTTTAAAATAGAATTGGCTTGTAAACTAATAAAAGTTTGCTCACCCTTGAACCTCTAGAAAGGCTCTTTACTACCCCCTCCCCAATTTGGGTGGATTAAAAAAAAAAACTTCTCATTTTGAAATATAGATTCACAGGAAGTTGTAAAGATAGTACTATAGCAAGATTTTGTATACCTAGTTTTTCCTAATGGTTACATCTTATACAACCATGATGCAATATCAAAACCCAGAAACTAACATTGGTACAATGTGTGTGTGTAGTTTAATGCTATTTTATCACATATGTAGATTCATGTAACCACTACTTCAGTTAAGATATAGAACTATCCCATCACTACAACAGTGTGGCTCACGCCACTTCCCTCCTCCCCATCATCCTTAAACCCTGGCTAATTCGTTCTCCATCTCTATAATGTTTTCATTTCAAAAATGATATGTCAAAGAAATCATATAGTTTGTGACTTTCACATTGGCTTTTTTTTTTCACTCAGCATAATGCCTTTGAGATTCATTCAAGTTGTATGTACCAATAGGTCATTTTTATTTTTGAGTAGTATTGCATGGTGTAAATGCACCAGTGTGGTTAATCATTCAGGGTGAATATTTTTAACTAAGGCTCTGAACTGGACTCAGAAATGCTCATGAAAAATAACCTGTAAGGCATTCTTCTAGTACCCAGAGTTTTTTCTTATGAAAGAAGTAACTGAGCACCATCAAATTAGTATTAACGGATCAACACTTAAGTGCACATGTAGCAATAACATTCATCGGGTGTCATGCAGATGGGAGGTGGGAGGAGGGGATGGGTATATTTACACCTAATGGGTGCGGTGCACGCTGTCAGGAGCATGGACATGCTTGAAGCTCCGACTTGGATGGGGCAAAGGCAATATATGTAAACTAAACATTTGTACTCCCGTAATATGCTGAAATAAAAACAAATTTAAAAAAATAGAAGTAATTGAGGAGGAGAAAAGATAAAGCTAAGTCAAATTAGTGCAGTTTTCTTGTTGAATAAAATAATGCTGTAGAATAGGGATCTCTGGAAGACAGTTTAAGTCCTGATTTTCTGTTCGAATACCTTATTCCTAGAAGTCAAATTTCACACGAGTACCAGCACCCAAAGAGCCATTTAAGAGAACAAAGCAAACAGAAAGACAAAGCAAAAACCAACTTAAGGACCTAAAGCCAAATTTAGTGTTAAAATCTATGTAGTTCGTTACTAAATAGATATTTTCTAATACAGCTATCAGAATAATTTATTTTTAATCTATGACTTTCTTTCCATACCAATATAATCTTGATCAGAAGTCTGAAAGAAAAATAAAATTAACTCCATCTACACAAAATCCTCGTTTACCTTGTTGTGCATACTTTCAATGTGCTGTCAGTTATATTTCTCCACAGTTTTGTATGAAATTTGGTGTGACAACTAAAAACCTAGCCATGGCTTTCCTGATGAAGCAATATTTCATCCTCTGATTTGCATTCTGATTGCTAGCAGGTTTATGGAGTGAATTATCCTTTTTATTGCTATTTGTAACTTAAAAGACTGGTATTAAAATCTCTAGTGGAGCAATTAAGACCTGTTTGTTCATCAGAATTGTGAAATATATCTTATTTTCAAATTGAATTTTTCCTTTTCTATAAATTATTTTTTAAAATAATTTACTTGATGTAAGTGTCAAAATATATCTGGGTTGTACTACATTCATGATGGGTACAACTGCATTTTTGTGATTCCAAGTAAGAATTCACATATAACAAATAAGGGCTTACTATCCCTAACATTTAAAGAGCTCTTAGAAATCACTAAAACACAAGTCCCCAAATAGATACCTACCTTACAAATGAAATGCATATGACTAATAAACATATTTAAAATGTTCAATCTTCAGTGGTAATGAAGATGCTAGTCAAGATAACATTAAGATAATATGCCACATATAAAAAAAATTTCCCTTTTTAAGTTACTATATCCAGTGTTGAAAGTATTCAGGGAAATAGTCATTCACATTCAGCTGAAATGTGATTTAGCAATGTGTGTCAAAACCCTGAACATTTTTCCAGACCCTTTACCCTGCAATTTTATCATAAGGAAATGATAGTGGATATGCTAAATGTTTGTGTACAACATATCACTGCATTTTTATTTTTTTTCTAATTAATTTTTATATTAAAATGCAGTGCTATATTGTACATAAACATTTAGCATATCCATTATCATTTCTTTATGCTAGGAAAGACTAGAGGTTGATTAAATAACTTATGGTATATTTGTATGTGAAAATTCTATGCAATAATTAAAAATTATGTTCTGAAGAAAAAAATTGATATGGAAATATTTATAATATATTTAAAGCAAAAATAATTTATATATTAATAGATGTTTCAGTTTGGGTGCCTGTATGTATGTGTGTTTGTTATTTCATGCTAAGTATTCATTATTAGCATGAAAAAAAGACTGAGAAGATGACACACAAAAATAATAGCAGTAGAGGTATTTCAGTATTTTTTCTAATTTATTGTATTTATTTGTATTTTTACAAATTTACATAGTCATTATGTATTACTATCATAATCAGTATTGAAAAAGAAACAATAAAAGATACTTTAAGAAAAAGCCAGAGAAAGGTTTACTGTTTCTTTTGGTAAATTTGACAAAAATGATTGCTCTAAGATGAAAATTCAGAGACTCATCCTGCATATAATGAATCCTTATAAAGAGAGCAACTTAATTTAGCTAAAGAAAAATAACCTTGTTGATTCTAGAGTGGTGACTAGAAGCATAATGACTCATCTTTATTACATATTCATTACTTTAAGCACAAATTGGAAGACTTGGAGAATAATAAATCTCAGTGTTCCTCAGAGTTTTTGATTCCCTTGGAGATGGAGGTCTATCTCTCCTTTATGCTTCATGTTCTAACATGTGGTTCATCTGGGAGATCCTTTTACAACCACTCAGGTCTTTGACTTAATAATTGATAAGCTGACCAACTATAAAGTGCCTTAGCAAACGTGCATCTATTGCTTCTGCTTATAGGACTTCCAAATCTCTCAATCTGCATTTTCTGGTGCTTCTAGAATGCATTCGTTCTCAGTATGCATTTGCCAAGGGGTCTAAGGAAATCTTGGAGTAAGAAAGCTACACAAAAGGAGCCTTTCCTATATAGTGTCTCTGAGTCAGGTTATTATACAATTTCTTTTCATATACACTGCACATTCATGAAAAGTGATTCACTTTTTAATAAACCTGCATGCCTACAACATAGACTGTTCTTGGTTCTCAAACAACTTTGTGCAGCTCCCCAATCCATGACATTTGTTTATGCAGGTCCCTCAATCCACTACATCTTTCCCTTCATAGCCTTCTGTCAAGTCCCTTCTTTACTCTCCCTGAAAAATACGTCTTTTTTATTTTTTATTAATATTTCTCGTAGCATGTAGTTAAGGGCCCTTTACTAAGTAAACACTCAGAAAACAGTTAGTGAAATAATATTGCCTGGTAATCTGACCCTACAGATGCTTTTGGAATTAACAAATCTTTCAGATCTGGCAGTCTGTCCGGATTGATGAGAGATGTCTGAATTTGAGAACACTTTTAAAGAAAAGTCCTGTAATACCACAGCTGATATATTATCATTGAACCTATGTTCTAGTGTACACACACACACATGCACACACACAACATACCTTTTTTGTAATAGTGCATAATGACATATTGAATGACTTCTAAGTAATTTTCCCTTACAAAAACAATTATCTCTGAAGTGCCTGAAAGGTTTTTTTTTTTGCTATTATCTATAACTTGTCTTCTTTTAACCTTATTTATATTAATCGTTTGCTTAGCAAATGTTTCTAAAACATCAGAGTAATGATAAATTCCCAGAAAGTGAGATTGATTAATTGAACATATATTCACTGATCACCTGCTATGTGTGAGCTACAATCCTAGATGTTAATAGCAGTTACAGGTTTTCATGCATGCTGGTACACACACAGATATCCCTGCTATAATGGAGCTTACCTCCTAGTGGGGAGGAGGGCCAGACAGTAAGAAAAATAAATAAAATTTATAGTATGTTAGATAGTGATAAGTACTATGAAGGAAAATAAAACAACAAAAGATTATCAGAGTTTGGAGGCAAAATAAATCCAAATAACTTAAACTTAGTTGTATGTCTCATTTTCTGAGACATTTATTTTGTTTCCTGTTTCTTGAGTCATTCCAGAATCTCTGCATTTATTAAGCTATAAGACTAAACCTGATGGAGCCTGGATTGAACCGAAAGCCCAGGAATATATGCTTTAATGCTGCAATATGGCCAAGACTACTTAAAGAGCTGAAAGAAATAATGAGGAATGTAGCATATATGTGTAAAGAAATAAATTCATGCAGTCCACTGAAGTCAATAAAGTAAAAGATAGTTATTGTTTTTTGTTAGTTTTCTTTTTGATAGGTCAACATTAAGCATTCGAGGAATAGATATTTGAGTCCACTTCCATAGTACCTATATTACAATGTCATTGGGAACAAATATCACTGAAATAGGTTTATTTTATGTAGACAATTCTTTTCCATCTTGACCAACCTGAGGTTGCTTCTTTCCTTTCAAACCCTGAGCCTACCCTGTCAGTGGCTGATTGTACATAGTAGATGTGCAGAGGCACCCTGAATTTTGGAGTGAAACTGCCACTTAAAGTGTCTTTCTGTAAATTGTGGATTTCTGAGAAATGTGATCCAGGCAGAAAGGAAGGAAAGAGGGAAGAAGGGAGAGAAGGAGGAAGGGAGGGACAAAGGAGGGGGGAAAAAAGGGGAGAAGGAGAAGGAGGGAAGAGAGGAATAAAAGAGAGGGAATGAGAGGAATAGAAAAAGGGATAAGGACAGAAAAATGGGAGGTACAAACAGAAGCAATTATAGATAGAATTGTGGCAAAATGTAATAGAAATAGCATACCTGGATATATTAATAATATTATCAAATGCTACATAAATAATTTTTGATTTTCTGGTTTTTTTCCCAAGAAAATTGTAATTTTCTTGTTTACAAAATTTCTGGTCATTGAAATGCCCTGAGTCTAAGTAAGTCTCCCTTTGACTTCTATAAGCCATGTGCAGCTTTAGCAACAACTGTTACAGAAATCTTATCTAGGTATTCGTTTGTCTCCAAATTATGCTTTATTTACCCAAACATCTATAGTCTACTATTGTTTTTAGTTCTCCGGCTCTTACCCTTTCTTTATAATAAATATGTGGCCCCCACTGAAAATTTTTGATGCTAAATATCCTGATATTTTATAAATTTTTATAGCACTCCACTGAATGTTTTGAAAACAGTTACACAATAGTTTCTCCACAATCTTCAATAGACCCATAATATTCCCTTTTCTGATTAGGAACTGATTATTTGTGTATTAAAACCTTTGTTTCTCAGGCAATTTTGAGTTCCATTGGGCTCACCAATATCAAATAGTTTATTTTAACATTAGTAACTCATATTTGACTTGTTTACTCTGGTTCCCACCTGCTATTATAGAGCCCTCAAGCATCGTAAACATTTTCCCCACTTAAGAATTTCTGGAACTCCCCCAAGAGCTTCTCCTATGTGCTCAAAGACGAGACCCTCAAGCACAACGTGGCCGAGGGCAGGCACTGCTATTTCCTGTCGGTCCCACTTGCATGATGTGTCCCACCCACCACTCTTCAAGCCTGTCTGGCATGGCTGACTAGGCCAGGCTTTCCTGCCTCATCCTCTGGTACCATCACCACGTCTTTTACTGGGGTTATTCATGCACTGGAGTGCTGATGGAGCTGAAGCTACAATGTATTCTGTGGCAAAATAAAGAATAATGCTTCTTTCTTCTCTCTTTCTTTCTCTCTCTCTCTAACGTAATACTTTATTGAAACAGGTTTCTAGGCTGTGCTCCTTGTTCCTTAATTTATGACAGTTTCTAGTGAACTTCATCTTTCACTTTTTATGTACAATCTTCCTTCTGGGCCTCAGCTATGCAACTAAAAGGATGACAGAGACCCTGCTGTAGTTAGAACCCCTCTGACAACTGATATGTTGGTAACTGGGCAAAATCCTGGCTGATGCTCTGTTCCCTAAGGAGGTGCCGGTTTCTACCTGTTTCCCCAGCTCCTCGAATCAGTACACTCTTGGTGTGCCTAACCCAGACAGGTCGGGAGACATGCCCATCAAAGTCTTGCTACCAGTATTAGCTCCTGTTTAGTCATAAATGAGGAGCACCATCCCACAACATAATCCAGGTCTTTGTCTCAGCAATTCCTACTTTTGACCTCTTCACTATTTTAGGTTTTGACCACTTTATAAGTTTAGATTCTCTACTTCTTGGGAAGGGGCAAGATGGCGGATGAGAAAAACCACCAGCCAGAGTGTCTCTGCAAGAAAGATAGATTTTTACAAGTGAAAAAAATAAATAGGCAGACAAACATAGATTGAATAAGGGTCGGAAGGAAGGGTGCCTGAAGCTACAGAAGACCCATGGAAAGAAGTTGTGGAGGAGAACTGGAAGGAGAAAGGCCCCCGAGAGGCTTGGAGACCAGTGACAAGGGTAGGTGGAGTGGTTACATTTCCCCCGCACCCCCTTGCACCTCAGACTGCTGGTGGGCTCCTGAGCGGTTGGAGAGACCTGCTAACACCAGCCCAGAGATGGCTGCCACCAGTGAGCGGTGAGCCTCTTGCAGACAGGACACCAAGCTCTCAGCTACCTCAGGGCACCTCCTGCACCCCAGATCTGAGCTGGCATGTGCCATATTGCTTCATTCTCCCCTTTCTCTTCCCTACCCGCAGCTGTCAGAGAGACAATTTAGCCACCACTCGGAGGCATCTGCAGGGAACAGGACCTTTCCTTTTGGGGTCCGACAGCAGACTGAGGGGTACTCTGACTGTGAGCTACCTACCCAGCAGCCCTCCCAAGTGCTGCTGGCCTTGTGACTCTTGCAGATCAGGGCAAATCCCAAGGGGAGAGACATTGATCCAGCTTGGGCACCCCATGGGTGACTTGAGACCAGCACTCTTCTCCCTGGCAGGGTCAGGGATTGATCTCCAGGGCCCAGGGGTCAGGCCTGCTGACCAGATTCCATACACTCAGGTCTCGATCGCATTGCCTGGGGACATAGAAGGGATGTTTGAGAAGGAGCCTACTGAGGTGTGTGCGACTTCAGGGGCAGATCAGCATGCATGAGGGGCAATCCTCCTCCCATGGGAGGGCCCTGTGCCCAGCTCAGGCTGTGATGCTGGGCAGGGAGACTTCCAGCCCAAATCACAGCCAGGGGAAATCTGCTGACTTGAGGTCCTACCTGCTGGCAGAGGCCTGGGAGAAACCGCTGATTAGGGGAGGGTGGAAAGAAACAAGAGCTGCACCACACTGCAGGTCTCAAACAGCCCCACCCCCAACACGCAGGCTTTTTGGCTGAGTGGGGCCATTCCAGTCCCTCCCTGACAGCATTTGCCCAGAAGTAGAGAACAGACCTTTGACCCCTGCTAACAGCATTTGTGGAGCTTGAGGGCAGGCTCACCCAACCCAGCCCCACTCAGCCTCACTCCCCCACCAGCCCCCACTGAGGTAGAGAATAAGGACACATCTGGAAGTCCCAGGGCTCCACCCACCACCTGAGGCACTAGAGTGCCTCTCCAGAAGAACAAGAGCTGGTTACAGGACCTCAAAACAACACTGCTGCTTGCCCCTCCCAGCAAGCATCACCTACTAACAAGGAGGTCAATTTGCACAACCTTTTACTGCATCTACTGACTCATCATACAGGGTGTGGTCGAATCTCACCCACAAACACCACCTACTGGCTCAGAGACTAAACAGGGCATGTCATTATTCAAATGAAAATCTAAAGGTAAGAAGCAACAGCTGATCCAGATGGGAAGGAACCATGGAAAGAACTCTGGAAGTATGAAGAATCAAATGGAAAGCACACCCCCAAAGGGGAACACCAGCTCTTTAGCAATGGACATCAACCAAATTCAGAACACTGAAATGACAGAAGAAGAATTTTGAACATTGATTGTAAGAAAACTCAGTGATATGCAAGAGAAAATGGAAAACCAACACAAAGAAACCACACACATACACACACACACACACACACACATACACAAACAAACCCAGGACTTGGAAGAACAATTCACTAAAGAAATTGAAGTATTAAAGAAAAATCAAACAGAACTTCTGGAAATGAAGAATTTATTCAGGGAAATACAAAACACAGTGGAAAGCCTCAAGAATAGAGTAGATCAAACAGAAGAAAGAATCTCAGGGATTGAAGATAATACCTTTCAATTAAATAAGTCAGTCGCAAAGAAAGAGCAGAGAAAGAAAAGAGCAAAGCCTACAAGAAATGTGGGATTATGTGAAGAGGCCTAACATGAGAATCATAGGCATTTCTACTTCTTGTGAATCATATGGATGATAATTCTTCTTTCAGTGTAGTAACTTCACCACTTATTCAATTCCATGAAAAGTTTTTTTGAGGGAGGGAAAAAGGCTATTTGAGAACTATCTATAGGTATCAATAACCCATGCTACACATTTCTTTCATTTAAAAGTTAATTGATGATTGACTCATTGGCAATTAAATATGAATTATACTACTTTTTACTATTTAACAATACCTTTTGACAGTTCCAAAAATTGAACTGCCTGCTATTATACCCAATCAGCTTTATTCTTTTTATACTTAAAAATGAATCACAACAAAGTAGACCTCAGCTAAGAATGTGTTCATTTGCTGATCTTTTCCACTGCTAAATCCCCACAGTCTAGCAGGTTGCCTAGAATGTGTACTAAGCATATCAGATGCTTGAGTGAATGAATACATCCATCAGTCATCCAATCAAGTGTTTTGGGAGCACAGTATGATCTTGTTAATTCAGTGTTCATTCACCCCCATAAGCTAACTAAATTGTACAAAAGGACTTCCCCAACATCTCTGTCTCTTATTTATGCATACTGTGTAGAGGTTGCCCTCCCTGGTCTTAGCCCCATTCCATTCTTGGAAGTGTTAGGCATGCCACGGCTGTTCACAAGCCCTGTTCCATCCTGCCTTCTTTGCTCCTTTTTGCTCACTTTTCCCTCACCAGGCCTCACTGGGTTGGCTCTCCACTTCCTCCTTGATGGCACACATCCAGTTCTCATGGCCATTTACTACTCTGGGCCCTCACATCTAACACCATTTTTTTTGATTCCTCATGTAATTGTTTTCCTTTTGATGAGATATTTCCTCAATCACATCCACACAACTCAGGTAAGCCTTGAGACTGTCTTTCCTTATCTGCTGTCCCTACCCAGCCAGAGGCAAAGAGATGGAGGTCATGAAGCGTTGTTTCTCAACCAGAGGTCCATGAACCTCTTGACTCAGAAGCACCTGCAGTAATTTAAAAATAAAAATTCCTACTCCCCTCCTTCCAAGAAACACATAACTGGAAAAATTGAGGATGGCATCTTAATGCATGACAACATATTGCTTTTTTCTTTATTTGAACTATGTGTTTCCCTGATTGAGGTGAGTATAAGAATACCCCCTAAATTTCTTCAGATCTAGTATTAATGCGGTTAATTTCAATTTGATTAAGAATTTTAACTTGCATGTAACAAAGCACTCAAACTGAAATAATTGGCTTACTTCTTTGTAAAGCCTATCTTCACATTTGTAAATTCCTCTGAACAAAATGTGAAAATTCTCTATATGCATTTTCTTGGGCATAGTTATGTATATAAACCATTCTTATGTGATCAAAGAGCTCTGTGGGTCAGATTTTTCTGTTAGGTTATAAAAGATTCTCCCCTAAATATCTTGAGGCAGCTTTTAGCTAACACACTTTGGGACTCACAGATTTAACTTCTGATGTCATTGTATGTCTTGAATCAATCAAGGCTTCCCTGGTATCCCTGAGAGTGGCATTTTCCAGCTCGAAACTCCATAGCATCCTGTCTATATATCTCTAATGGCACTTATCACATTGTATCTTGAATTGCATTTGTTTTCATTTATTTTATCTTGATGGCATTTCAGGGTAAACCACTACCACCTGTCAGCAAAATGTGAGGGTAATGAAGCTGAAAATCAGGGGAGGGTCAGGAATTGGATACTGAAGAATTATTATCAAAATGCAAAACTACATTCATGCTCCTTTGGTAGAAGTAGGGTTGCAGATGTGGCTAATGGAACAAGAAACATTAAATCCATAGAGGGCATGTGTGAGAATCAAAGTCTGTGGGGAAACATGAGGTCACAGTGGGAGAAAGCCAGTAAGAAGGCAAACATGGGAAACAATGGTAATATTCACTTGTTCTATTCAGATATATTTTCATGGGTGGACTCTCATTACCATTTTGAGTTCTTTTTCAAAGGTCCAGGGCCTCTCACATCTTAAAGAAGCTGTCTACTCCACATGACAAGTAAAGAATCCTATTTTCCATATTTTAACTCCACCGACTTTTGCCATTTTTTACCTCCTTTGCATTTAACACCTACACATATGAAGTAATAAATTAAATTTGAATGAATGAATGAAGTATACTTGCATTTTTCAGAGTTAACTAAAATGTTTAGCAGATACTGGTATTTGGTTGTGCACATTAGTATAATTTTCTGTGGTTGAGGTAGCAAGTTCTCCAATTATACTTTCTATTGCCTCATTAGTCTTCACCTATTAGCAAGTAAGCTTTTCTTAATGGGGTATTTAGGATCATTTTAGTGATGGTCATTTGTAATAAAAAGAAGAGACTACAGTAAACTCATACACTGAGCTCTAAAATATTGTTTAATTCTACTCCATCTGCAAGTGTTTACTTTCTTTTATTAACTGCATGAGAAGAGGCTAATTTATATAGTGTTTACATGTTATTTCCCCTAGTGAGGTGTCTGCTGTCATGCTTCTATGGCTCTATTATACCAGAAAATGGTACCACATTGCTTCCAATTGCTTTAATATAAAAATCAATAAAAAGAATTACATGTGGGGGGGGGAGAATCCCCTTATAACTGAAAATATGTAACAAACAGTAATAAGCATAAAATAAAGGAAAATCTTTAACATTTTTGGTTAAACTTTTTTCCTCTTTTTTGCTTTTCTTCTTAGAAATAAAAAGTCACCTCCTGTATGTCTCGGAGGCTCAGCTGTATTACCTGGGTGCCACTGCTGCCTCATCTGTAACAGCCACTGTGTGACAGTTATTTCGCACAGTGCAGGGTAGGAAAAGGACCACAGCGTAATTAAGAAATACTCTCCTCATTCCACTGCTCTCCATTATCTTTTCTTCCTACCTTGCCGTGTGTTTTTCTTCTTTATGAAATGGTGGTAGTTTTCAGTCTTGGGGAGAAAACAACATTCAGGCAACCCCAAATGATAGGAATATTTGTGCACCAAATCACATGTAAGTGACCCAAGTTGGAGAGCTAGTCTAGTCATTTTCAGACCAAATTTGAGGCAAATAAAGCAAAAATAGAAATATGGCAGAGGTCAGAAATTGCTAGCTGAATTCATTAAAGCACCTAGATGCAGTTGATTAGTTGGAGGCTTTTTAGTCCAAGAGAATTTTTTCATTGTCATCAGAGATTTTGTCTTCATAAGCCAAAGTTTTGGCAAAGCACTTCTGGTAAAGCATTCTTTTGGTAATATCCACCCCAAATAGTCATGAGTCAAAAAGAGAACTGACCTCACTCAGATCCCATTTGCTTCAAATCCTGCAGACTGGCAATCAGTCAGATTACCACCATAAAACAAATACTTCTTCACTTAGATAGATATAGATAGACAGATAGATAGATAGATAAACAGAGTTTCAGTTACACAGTGTAGCTAGCTTGAAAAATTGCTTTATGGGTATGGCATCACATTATAGAGATGTCTTATGATAGGATCCCCAAGCATGCACATACCACCAAAATACTTTTCTGTTTATATTCTAGTTTCAGTATTTAAAATGAACTCTACAATATAATCTCCCAAATATTACTGTATATGCATATTTTGTACATAAATGTTAATATATAGATGTATAATCACAAAGATTCTTAAAGCTGATGTGACTTAATTCATTGTCCATAATGAATAGAATCATTTTAAGAGATAGATTTGAGAGAAGACAGTAGAAAGATTTTATCTTACTCTAAATAAGGGTAAAATTCATGTTCATTTTTTTAAAAATCAGGTTGGCTCAAAAGAAAAAGAGTGGGGGAGGGAGCTTTTGCTAAGGCCACTTGGGAGCCATTCATGTGGGTGGTGGCCATTTACTCTTCAATAAAACATGACTACTTACCATAGCAACCAGAATAGTGGGTAGTGCATGTGCTGCCTCTGAGATGCAGTGCTTTAATAAAGAAATACTTGCAGTGAAGAATGAACAAACACATGGGCACATTTTCACAATCTCGTAATAGAAAACAATATCTTTTTCAAAAACATTTATATTTTCCCGATTTTTAATACCCAACTACTGTGTGATAATCAATACAATATGCTACAAGCCATTTGTCTTTCTTTGTGACTGGCTTGCCTTTGAAAGTGATCATTTTTATTTGGGTGCTTGTTTCAACAGGATGAATGTTGCATTTCAGAAGGCACCAAGCTGTGATGAGGGAAGGCAGCCTTTCCTTTTCTAGAAAGGGGAGCGTAAAATGACTCAGGTCCCTGCCAGGGGAACACACAGGTACATGTCGAGTCTCTGTGGTCTGCCCAGGTGTATGGCTCACAAATTATCTACTAATTTCTTTCACGTTTCACTCAGGGAAGGAGGGGCTGGACGGGTTTTACCCAGTGAAAGTGTAGCAGCGGCCTACTAAGGAGGCTGCTCACTACTTTCAGCCGCAAATTAGATCCTCCATGTTTTATTGTAAGCTCATTTATATACTTTGGCTGCAAGTTTAGAGTTTACAACACCATGAGCTTTGCATCTGAGAGTCTTGAATTATCTTGTTATAATACTACTCCCTGTGAGTGGTTTCAAAATTTTACAATAATGTTTATTTTGCATGTGTGGGATTATTCATGTATAATTACTACAAGCAGGTACATTCCATATGTTATAAAAGTTAAATTTTTACTTGGAAATCATAGCCAAGGAACACTTTTTCTTCCCAATGAAAGTAATTTAAATTGAAGTAAGACCCTCTAATACCACCATCTGTACAAGTAAATTACTTTCAGAGTAATTAAATATGCATATCTGAGCCACGTACTGTACAGATGAACCCAGTTTTATTGAAGCAATATGCTTATAAATCCCCTAGGTATTAAAGATGAAGAACCAATGGCATTTTATATTCATGCAGATACAAATAAGCACAAAGAAAGACATTTGAGCAATTTCATCTTTTTTAGAAATACATTTTATCAACTTTTTCTAATTAATTAATATTTCTCACCAAATAGTGTGATCAACAATTTTATTGGTCTAACGTCCTGCATTGATTTAAAGCTTCACCAGCTATTTTCATGTTGTATGTATGTCTGGATTTATGATAGGTGCCTACTCACTTCCTCAAGTTCCTGGGGAGCAGAGCAATGCAGTGAAACTGAAATCATTAAGTTGTCTGAATTCATAACAGTTGGACTTGCCATTTCATGAAATAGCACTGCACAGCCACTTGGAATTCATGGCCCCAGCCCTTTATTGTATCATCATGGTTTATAATCCATAACAAATACAAATACAGAAAGGAACCATAACAATATGAAACATCTGACCTGCCAGCCTACATTCTGGGGGCTTGCCTGGTGAGCTTGCACTTTCAGTGCATGGGGCAAAAGCAAAGGAAATGCTCTGTGTAGTTACCTTTGCAAAGCCTGACCTCAGGTCCCTAGCCCATGTCTTTGACCTTGTCATCGCCAGGCTCAACTGGGAAAAGCTGTGATTTATGTAAGGTCTCCCAGAAACAGGGCTTGGTGAGGGCTTGCTGATGTCAGTCTTAAAGTGGTTTCCCACTGTGGTGAGATACCCCAGTTGCTTTTATAAAGCATTATCATCCTCCGTACTGGAACTGACAAGTAAGTTGGGCCCTGGAAATGGTTGGATAAATTCAAGGTGACCAAAAGAAGACTCTTTGTCAGGAAACTTTTCATCCCAGACCCATAGAAATGGAATGTCTTCCAGATTGTTTCTTAATCTTTGGGATTTTGCTAATCAATTTTCATTTCCTTCACATCAGTAATTCCCATTAAGGTAAAATTAAATTTTTACTGGAGAGTGTTGGGGCTTTTTCTTATTTCTAGCATCTTCTCATCTTTGTAACCATATTCAAAGTGGATAAAACCTGCAAATGGATATGGACCATTTTTTAAAATAATTCTTACTTATGGTTCTCCAGTGGCACAATCGGTTAGCATGCAGTACTTACATAATTCTTACTTACCCGCCCTTTAACAAATAAACCAAGTCAATAAATGAATAATTTTTTAAATAAAGGAAATTCCAAATCACCTTTGGAATAGAAGCACCTGGGAATGCTCTACATATCTTCTTTGGAGCATTTTGTTTGTAATAAATCAAAGGGGACACAAGATGAAGGTTCTATATAATATCATTGAAAATGCATTTAAGACTAAGCATTAGAATGCTGAAATTGTCCTCTAAATGCAATTAGTCTTTTCTTCTGTCTTTGGGCAAGAACTCATGTTAAACCATCTCATTCGGTGAGTCCTCATTGTAAAATCCACCTGCAAAGAGTGGTTTTCCATTGTTGGCCCATGATTAGTTCTGGTCCAGATCTTAGAGGAAAATAACAAGATAATAACATTTTCATAAAGTTGAACTTATGAAGATTATGAAAACTGTCCTTTATCCTGATAGTTAAGAACATGAACTCCAGACACAGACTGCCAGAGTTTAAATCCACGCTGTACCACTGGCGAGCTATGAAACAAAATGGGAATAATAAAATTACCCACCTTCTAGAGTTGCCATGGGGATAAAATGATGTTATACATATAACACACTCAGAACAGTGCCTGGCATGTAGTAAGTACTTGGTAATTGTTTGCCGTGAGGATGATGACCATGTGTCTTTCTTTCATATTTGGTTTTTAAATGGCCAAATAAGACTCTTTTTATATAGGTACATATTCTTTCTTGCACTAACCACTTGTAGCTTTATGTTCGTTTGTGTGTGTTTGTTTGATACCAATACCCAACCAAACCAGAAAGTCTTGAGGAAAGGGATTGACCACTGTAGCCCCTTGTTTTAGCACTATGTGTGATTGAAAATAGACATTCACTATCTATTTTTTGAATAAATAATTTCTATTTTTATTTAACATACTCACCTGGAATAAATAAAGAGTTGGCAACTCCATGTCAGTCCCCCATATGTTTAAAAGATTTTTCAGTGAATGAAGTCTGAATAGTTTTGGAAACATCATCCTATTAGGAGCTTCTACCACAGCCTTTAGAAACCCGACTTAGCATTTGACTTCATAGTTGAAAAGTAGTTTTTCTTACTAATTTAAATCTCTTTTGTTACACAAGAAGTCCATTGTTAATGTAAAGAGGAGGAAAGCTGCCCACCACACTTCACAGTAATTTTCTATCACAGCCTTAAATAAGATGATGATTATTTTCTCTTTGCTAATGAATTGAAACATACTTTCCAAAACTGACTACAGATTCCAAAGTCAAATGCTAATAACAAAACAGAATCCAATATAGCTTAGAGAATTTTAATCATGGAATCCTATAGAAATTTATACTCTATGACTTGTCTATCCTCATCTAGTTTGGATAAATATGATTTTCTCTGACATACATTAGGGCACTAGAAACTTGTTGATAGGGTTAAGGTCTGGTTTTACTGGGGCCTGCCAATGAGGTTCCGGGTTCATCTAGTCTAAAGTTCTTAAGTCTCTCACATCTGTTGAGCAATAGTACATTGCAGAGTTCCCTAAAATCTAAACAACTCCAGGAGAAAGAGTAACTGGGTAGTCTGTGTACTGTCTGCCTTAATTGGACAAAGTTGGTTAGATGAGCCAGAGAGAGGGTGACCCTGCATCTTCATGTTTTCTTCGTTTTCTGCAATGATTATATATTGCCTTTCTCAGGTAAAAACAATTCATAGTTTTTAAAATAGCTGCCTTTGGCTTTAGGTTGACTCTCTGTGCTATAATTTTAGAACTCTTAGGTACACCATCATACAGACAATAAACTCTTCCTGACCCTCCTAAGATTACAACATAATCACAGCGACAATCATTTTAATTACATGGTGAGTTGGGCCTCACACAGAGTTGATGTTTTGAGCTGTCTAGTGGTCCAGGACTGGGAGGATTAGTAGGGACCAGGAAGGGGATCAGAATGGAGTATCCGCTGGAAGAGATTAAAAGCCAGACTATTATAGGAGAAGCAAGGTAGTTGAAAGAAGCAGCAGATAAGCAGGGCTCTTAAAGTTGTTTGCTTTCTCAAGGTATTTCAACCAAATATGAAAGCAGCTCATACTACCTTTAGTCTCTAAAAATAAGTAAGAGAATGAACATATCTCTAGTTTGCACATTTTCTGCCATCAAGTTTCAAGATACCACTCAGTGACAATCTGAGTAGTAGAAACTACCTGAAAACTTTGTCCCTTAAGAAAATACATATTTTCTTATCATGGACTTCAAATACATGGTTTTTGAATATTCTTTGAAGTAATCTTCAAATTCTGTATGTTACTCTAAATTAAGAACACTCCCTCATAATGCACTTTTGTACATTTGCATATATACACCTATATTTCTTCTGAGCACTCCTCTCACCCTTCGCCATCATCCAGAATCATAGCCTAAGCCAAAAACTCCTTAGCAACTAATATTAAATCACTGAAATTTAAAATAAAATTACTATGGATATTACAATAAATTTATAATGTAATGTAGAAAACTATTTCAGATTTCTGGGCTGCTTATTTCTCAGTGTATTTTCTGTTTTCTTTTTTTGTTGTTTGTCTGTTTTGTTATTATTGCTGTGTGTGCGGTTTTTGCATTATTATCATCATCATCATCATATGATGATATTTTTACTGAGATCTTGCTGGGCCATGGCTTATTGTTACCAAAGAAACCTAAGAACCTGAATCCAAATAAACATGAGCTGTCTTAATGAAAGTGGACTTATGGTATCAAGTCCAAGTGGACTTATGATATGGCATCCAAAATCATTTTCTCTCATCCTCCAAAACAAATAATGTTTACCTTTCATTTTTTAATATTACTAACCCAAATTGAATATCTTCTATTTTGGTCAACTCCAGGAAATGAGTAGATATTTGAAATTTTAGATATACTTTCTTTTTCAACCTTGGAGGAGGATGGTGAGGTGTGGGGGAGATTCAAGCTTTTTCTTATACTAAAATGGGTATATTTATACTTGCTCATGACCTTTGAAAGCAAAACTATGTATACTTTCTAAAATTATTTCCAGACCTAAAATAAAGTAGGTTTCAAAAGCAGTACTTTCTAAATGCCAAGGAAAATAACAGAATGTTCCTATGTTTACAATTCTTCCTCAACTGTTTTATAGAAAGAATTTTAAAATAGATTTTGTCTATGAAAAATAGTGTTCATTTAAATTGTACTAGCATGAGATTATGCCACAAGATGTTGTCATCTATTTAAAATAGTTTTTTGTCTCCTGGGATGTTTATTTGAAATAGTTACACTAAATTAGAGTTTCTACTAGAGAAAGATTGAAACTCCGTGATTTTTTTTTTAAATCAACATTCTGCAAGGCAAAAGAAAACTTATAAGTTTTGGGAAATAGTGAAGGCAGTATCTCCTCAGACACTGAGGCACCATTTGGTGCTTAAATTCTAGTACCAACTGTGGAGTTTTAATTGCATTTGCTTTCAGAACTCTGTAAGAACACAATGAAGGCTAGATGTAAAATAGTATCTCACTTAATTCTTGATTTTTTTTTCATTCTGGAAACTAAGAGTAAAAATTACTTATATGACAATATGCAGACATCCAATTAAAAGAGAAGCTTGGAAATCAGCTAACATATACCCAACATAAGTACTATTTAGCTTTATAGCAGAGCCTTATTAGGCTTAATCACAAATCCACTCAGAAAAAAAAAATCTGATAGAAATACATGAGAATTTTCTGGCTGAAACCAACTTCTCTTGTTAAGTTACCATCCAAATTATGGCTGAGGTGAGGAAACTATATCTAAAATCTAAACTGTCCATGACAGCAACATCAATATAAACTACAAAAATTAGTATAAAACTATATCAGGTAGTCTTCTGCAGTCAAATACTCTACCACTGAGCTATACCCCCTGTGGGTGGTCTTCTGTTTTGGACCATGAGAGAGCAAATGGTTCCAAACTTACTCTCGCATCATAAACAACTAGAAAATGAAACAAAATGTGTGATACAGCAGACTTTAGAAAATGGGCACTCAATATCACAGAACTGTGATTCCTGAGAAGGAAAAAATAAAATGAATATCTGGAAATTGACTCCAAATTTCTGCCTGGAGGCAATTGCTAGACTATGCTACAGGGAAGGAGAAACCAAACAGATTCCAGAGGATTCATCAAAATGAGAAAACAAATATCAGCTTTCCAGTAGGCAAAAATGGCTAGAATTTTCAAGGCAATGTACAAGAATGAAGGGAAACATACAGAAAGAGCTTCAGAAATCTGCAGAAAGTCCCTCTGAGTTTTTTAATGAATAGTGATCTGCATACACTTATGTAGAAACTCCATGAAGTCAGGCAAAAAGCTACTTTTAGAGAAAGAACAATTACTAAAGAGCTGCAAAGCAAATAATTCCTAGAGCTCATACCAAGTAGGAAATCATTCAAGTTCCCACCAGCCAAACAGGAGAGACCTCACTGACAATGTGGGACATTCATTAAAGAACTCAGAGAGGTTACAATTTATTGATGGTGTTAAGCTTGGCCTAGAATAAATCCTATTCTAGACTTAGTTTAAATATCTAAAAATAAACTAATCTCAAGTAAGTTGACTGTTCCTAAAAGAAATACAACAATATCCAACATTCAAATATGTAAGATTCGCAATGTTTGGCATACAATAAAATATTGCCATATATAAGAAAGAACAGGAAAACTGGACCCATAACTAGGAAGGAAATCATTCTATACAAATATAATAAGAAGTGTCAGAGATAATGGAAGTAAACAGACAAAGATGTTAATTGTATACACAAAGAATTAAAGAAAAAATGAGCATAATGTGGAGAAGAGAAAAATATTTTACAAAGATCTAAATGAAATTTCTAGAGATAGAAATAAAATACCTAAAATGAAAATTTCACTAAATAGCATTAACAGCAACTATAGTCCTCAATCCCTGGACTGTGGACCAGTATTAGTCCATGGCCTATTAGGAACCAGGCCACATGGCAGGAGGTGAGTCAGTGAAGCTTCATCTATATTTATAGCCACTCCCCATTGCTCACTATCTTCCCCACCCCTGGTCCGTGGAAAAATTGTCTTCCATGAAACCAGTCCCTAGTGCCAAAAGGTTTGGGGACTGCTGGCATAATAGACACTTTGGAAGAAAAATGCTAGTGAACTTAACAAAATAGAAATAGAAACTATTCAAAATGAAGCTGAGAAAGAAAAATGAGAAAAAAATAAAGAAATAAAACAAATAAAAGCAGAGCTCAGTAACCTATAAGATAGTATCAAGTGCACTAACAAGTATATAAAAGTCAATAAAGGAAAAGGAAGAGAATGTAGGAACAGAAAGAATACTTAAGGAAATAATGACCAATTTTTTCCCAAATTAATATGACAGGATAAACCTACAGATCTAGAAAACATACTGAACTCCAAGAAAGCTGAACACAACCAAAAACATACTAGAGCATGTGTAATACAATTCTCAAAAAGCACTGATATGGAAAAACTCTTAAAAATGGTCAATAAAAGTATACATTATGTATAGAGAAAAGAATGACAACAGCTTTTTTAAAATCAGAATCTTAGTAATCCAGAAGACAATGAAATGACTATTAAAGTGCTGAAGAAAAACTAATTTGTCAATCTAATATGCAATATTAATTTAAATATTTCAAAACTGAGGGTGAAATAAGAATTTTTTCAGGCAAACAAAAGCTGAGAAGATTTATTGCTAGCAGGTCTTCACTTAAATGTTAGAAGAGGTTCTTCAGAGAGAAAGAAAATATTAGCAGATGAAAACTTGGAGCTACACAGTAGAATGAAGAGCGCCAGAAATGATAAACCTGTGGGTCAACATGGAAGACTTTTATTTCCTCATTTAAAAAATCTCTTCAAAGGATAATTGATTATTTAAAACAGAAAGTAATATTTTTATAGAAATTTGTAGCATGTAGAAGAAAATGTATGACAACAGCATAAAAGATACATGGGAAAACAATAATAAACTGGTGTAAGATATGTATGTCCTATATAATGAGGTGTTACATTATTTGAAGGTAGAGTATGACAAGTTAAACATGCACCTATTAAATCCTAGAGCAACCACTAAAATTATAAAACAGAGATAGCTAATAATAGTAAAGATAAAAGGAATTTATAAAAACACTCTAAAGAAAAACAAAGAAAGAGGAAACAATAGCTAGAACAAATAAAAAAGAAAAAGACTGTAGATTTAAACCCAGCAGCACCAATCATATTCCCACTAAATGCAAAAAATAAACAGTTCAACTAAAAGAAAACTGTCAACGCTTGAAGCTCTGGCACGGCAGGGTGGGGGAGGGGTGGCAGGGGCAATATATGTATCCCTAACAATACTTGTACCCCCATAATAAGAGGAAATTAAAAAAAATGACAATAAAGATTTTTCTGTTAACAGAAAAAAAAGAAAAAGAAAACTGTCAGACTGGATAAGAAGAAAGCAAAATCCAACTACATGTTGTCTACAAGAAACTCACTTTAAAAATAAATATAGGTAGATATAGAGATAGAGAAGGACATAGATATAAAAAACTATATTATGCAATTACTCATCCTGAGAAAGCTAAAGTGGCTATATTAATATCAGATAGCATAGCCTTCAGAATGAAAAATAATATCAGAGATAAAGAGAGACATTTGACAATCATAAAGGAGACATAACAATCCTAAATATGTATGCACCTTAAGAAAAAGAGCTTCAATTACCTGAAGATAAACCTGACAAAATTGAAGGAAGGGATAAATAAACCCACAATGGTAGTTAGAAATTTCAACATTTCTCTCTCACTAATTGATAAAACAAAAAGGCAACGAAAAAAAATATTAGTGATTTAAACATTATCAACCATCTTACCTAATTGACATTCATAGAACACTGCACCAACAACTGGAAAATGTAGATTCTTTTCGAGTGCATGCAGATTCCCCAAGGTAGGGCATATGCTCAACCATAAAACAAGTCTTGCATTTTAAAGTAGTAAAATAATACAGGATATGTTCTCTTGTCAAAATGGAACTAATTAGAAATTAGTAACAAAAAGTTACCTGTAAAATCTCCCCATATTTTGAAACTAAATACCACAGTTGAACATTGTACTGGAAATCCTAATTAATATTATAATATAAGAAAAATAAATAATACATTCAGTGGAATGGAAGAGATAAAATTGTAATGATTTATAAATAATGTGATTTCATACACAGATAACTTTAGATAAATTAATCAATAGAATAATATAAAGTTCATCAAGATTCCTGCATATAAGGTCAACATACAAAATTCAAAAGCATTCCTATACATAGTTATGACCAATAATAAAATTTACTTGCAATAAAAGATTTCATTCCAATAGTAAATATATATATATATATATATTATAAGGAGTCTAGAGATAACTGTAATAAAAGATATACGTGACTTTTATTGTTGAAAAAATATATCAATGAAGAACATAGTAGACTGGAATAAACTAAGAGATATGCCAAGTTTATGACTGGGATGGCCCAATATCATAAAGATGTTAATTCAAAATGTTCCTAAAAGGAAGAAGAAAGGGAAGGGAATGGAGAAAAAGGAGGAGGAGGAAGAGGAGGAGAAAAAGGAAGAAAAATAAACTAATAGCTCTTAAATCAATTTCCTAACAAGAAATCTTAACAAATTTGACATGCTGATGCTAAAATTTATGTGTAAAAGAAAAGGATCAAGAATTGCTAATACAATTTTGAGGAATAGCAAAGTATGGGTAATTGCTCACTATAAACAAAACTTAAAATTCTATCATAATTAAGACAATACAATACTGAGACAGTGATAGACAAATTAAAAATGACAAAAAGCCCAGCAACAGATCCGTGTGCATACAAAAATTAATATATGTCTGTGGCAGCATTACAAATAAGTAACAAAAGGGAAGTCTATTAAATAAATGATATGGAAAAAATGGGCCAGATATGTAAGAGATAAAAATTGGATCCCTGCCTCAAATTACCCACAAAAATTCAAACAGAAATAAATCATTTCCTAATTTTGAATTGTCAAAATGTTATATATTTAGAAGACACAAAATTGTGTAGAATTTCTTAAGAATGATACAAAATAATACTAACCATAAATAAAAATATTAATAAATATGATTATATTAATTTTTAAAAATGTTTATAATAAAAATCCTCAAGTAAAGTAAAAAAGAGGGTAATAGACAAAGCTGAAACAATTTGAGCAACAAAATAAGTAAAGGAATATTGGATTACAACCCAAAAGATAAAGTAAGTATTCATGAATCCATATTGATACAATTTAATAATTGAATAAATAAATATATAGGGGAGAATAGACAAATACCTCATGCAAAAGAATTCCAAAAGAGGTGGAACATAATTTAAGTTTGAATTGCCTGTAGTGAATTCTTTCCAAAGAGTACAGTATGGAGAGGGAGGAAAAATAAGTTGCTTTACAGTGGAGAAATCCGACTAACACTACTTCAGCCAGGTGATTGATGTTAATATCAACAGTGATAAGTCATGTAGATAATAGGTACCCTTCATGTGATGTGATAAAAATGGTACTTTTCATCTGTGGTTTTCCTCCTCCAAACCTATAACCCCATCTCACCATGAGAAAAACATCATAACAGCTGATACAAAACAGATAAATTATACAGTTCTTTAGTCAGTGAAACTGACCAAAATTTTGTTCACTTGGAGAGATTTCTGACGTGATAAGAGTCTAAGTTGTCTGTAACAATTATGACAACGTCCAGGAAATTTAGAGTTTGGAGCTCAAATCTCAGCTTTGACTTGTCACCACATTTTCTTAGGCTTGGGCATATTTTCCCACCCTGCTCCCTAAGACCTCCTTCTCTCACTCAGCCCAGACTCCTAGGTATCTCTTGCTTTGTTAGTCATTGATGTTGCCCTTAATACCAGGCTAAAGTGAAATCCAATTCTCTCTGGATTGGAAGTATATGTGTGTGGGGGTGGGTGTGTATGGGGGCCTTGAAAAAAACTTTTTAGGATACTCAAAGAATGTGATTACATACCTAAAACTTTATCAAAACATACTGATTTAATAAACTCTTAGTGAACAGCTAGAAAGGAAAAAGAAAAACATCATATGAATTCCAGTAGAAATTCTTCCTACAGAATACTTAACCAGTACTCCTCAAAATTATTAAGTGTATCAAAAAACAAACAAACAAAAAGTCTGAGAAACTGTCACAGCTAAAAGGATCCTAAGGAGACATGATGTATGTAATGTGATATCCTGGATGGGATCCTGGAACACAAGAAAGACAAGAAAATTTAAATAAAGTATGGACTTTAATTAATAATGTATATTAATAGTATCAGTTCATTAATTGTGACAAGTGTACAACACTAAGGTAAGATATTAATAATAGGGGGAACTAGATGTAGGTACTCAGGAATTTTCAACACTATTATTTTAGTTTGTTGGGGCCATTCTAACAAAATACCATCAACTGAGTAGCTTATACACAACACAAATTTATTCCTTACAGTTCTGGAGGCTGAAAATTCCAAGATAAAGGCACTGGCAGATTCAGTGACTGGTGAGGGCCTATGTCTTGGTTCATTGATGGCACCTTCTTGTTCTGTCCTCACATGGAGGGAAAAGGACACGGTAGCTCTCTGGGGCCTCTTTTATAAGGGTACTAATCCCACTCTTGAGGGCTCTGCCCTCAGGACATAATCAACTCCCTAAGGCCCCACCTCCTAGTACTATCACATTGGTAATTAGGTTTCAACATATGAATTTTGGGAAGGCACAAACGTTCAGACCATAGTAACTATCCTTGAAATATTTTTGTAGATTTAAAACTGTTTTAACATAAAAGTTTTTCTTAAAAAGAGAAGATAGTCATAGTCTGGGAGAAAACTTTTGCAACATGTGTAACAGATAAAGATTAACATCTAGGATATGAAAAATGCCACAACAAATCAATAAGTAAAGAGCATAGAATCCAAAAGAAAAATTGGCAAAGAATATGAACCATCAATTAACATAATAAGTAACCCTAACAGCCATAAATGTATGAAAAGAAACTCAACCTCACAATTCATGAGGGGAATACAAATTTACACTACAATGTGATAAAACTGCACATACACCATATGACTTAAAATTTTAAAATGTGGCCATGTAGAATTAGAACAATGGCAATTCTCATGCTCTCACTGTAGAGTGAAATTTGGGTCCAACATTCTGAAAATCTACTTAATAGCATTTGATAGTGTTGAAGACACATCATACTCTCAACCCAGAATTCAAACTCTAAGTATATGGTAGAGCAGCTTTCTTCCTACTGGTGTATTCATACAACTGGGTATACATTGATGTTCTAGGGAATAAACACACATAATTTTGGGAGAACCATCCTTTAGGATCTTCAGCTTCCTTGGTACTCTCCTTATAATTGAGAGTCTTTAGAAGACAGGTTTGCCTATTTTCTTTTCTTTCCTACAACCAGCTTCACAATCACCCTTTTCAAAAAGAAAGTAATATCTCTCCCCACCATGAACCTCACTATGATGACTTGCCCTATGTCTAAAAAAATTTCTGGGGGCCAAGGAGACATTTCAAGAATGCATTGCTCATGATGGAGAGTCCCAGGATGGCAAGCACCAGGCTTGCTTACGAAACACTGAAGGGGGCAGTGGCTTATTTCATCCAAGTTAAAAAAACAAGACAAAGCCCTCTGTCTTTATCTATCTTTTTATGTATCCTTCTTTCTTTCTCTCTATCTTAGAAATAGAATTCAAAAGTGAGATGGTTGTCATGGAGATGAGTATGAAAGCACATTTATTTGAATTGAAAAATGAAGTCATATATTTCTGACAGAAAATAAGTCTGATAGCTGTTTGTTTTAACAATGAAGACTAGAATGACATTTAAGTTAAATGATAGACATTTTTCACAAATCAAATTAGCCAAATCTGCTCTAAGGTTTTGACCAAAATATATTTAAAGCATGAATACAAAATATAACATGCTGAAACACGTATGCTTTGCAATTCTTAAATTTGAATTAAAAAATATATGTTAACTTTAAAATGTGCAGGATGATACATAGTTTTCAAATAAACGAAATGTCTGCCAAAAGGAAACCAAATTAATGACTTCTGGTATAGTCAGACAATGTAATAATGTGCATCATCGGTTAAAATGAATAAATGTATTTAAGTGTATTTTCAAGAACCTCAAAAATGTGGGCTCGAAGGAACAAAGAAAGATACAAAATACATTCTTTAAACATCCTGTCAACTAGTATTTATTAAGCAGCTATTATACAGCAAGTATTATTTCGGGATATAGTAATCAACAAAACAAAAATCTCTGCATTTATGAGGCTCACATTCCTTTTGAGAAAGAAGACAAATAACCAATCAACAAACAAACAAAATATCAACAAATACATAAGATTTTAAAACTATTTGTCAAATAATGGGAAGGAGAGTGGAGAGTGCTAGCATAGGCAGAGTGGGGTGAAGCACCAGGGGAGTTACAATCTTGAATAGGCTGGTCAAAGTTGGCCTCAATGAGAAAGTGACAAGTGAAGAAAGATCTGGAATACGTGAGCTAGTGAGCCTCATGGTCATCTGGGGGAAGCAAATTATTAGCAAAAGAAACAGAAAATGGAAAGGTCAAATATGGAGGGTTTGAGGATCATGAAGAAGGTTGTGTGTCTCATGCAGAGTGCAAGGGAGGAGAGTAACCATAGAGGTAAGAATTTTTAGATTGTAAATGGGATAAGAGTCAGTGGAGGGTTAGGAAATTATCTAATTCCTTTATAAAAGGATCACTGAGCATATAAGTTTTAATAAAAAGCTGTAGAGGTAGGGATCAAAGGAGTATAGTACTATGATTTGAATGTGTCCAGTGTATAACATTGCACAAAATCCTTCATATGCCCCAAATGTATTTACATTTATTGATTTCCACTAGTCAAGAGAGAAAAACTTGAGGTGAGAGTAAGGAGGTAGAAGTAACATGTCAACTATATCAACATTGAAGCTGGTCATCGTACCAGGCCAACTATGTGTATGTGTTCCAGGGTGCAACAAAACACTGCTTTTAAAAAGACTAGCAAACAACACAGTCTTATACAAACTCTTTCAGAAAACAGAAAATACTCCCAGATCATTTTATAGAAATTTCATAGCAAAATATGACAATGGCATTACAAGATAGGAAAATGCAGACCAATCTCTCTAATAACATACTTCCAAAAAATTCTTAAGCAAATTATTAGAAAATATATTCCAGTAATATATAAAAAGGATCATACATCACAACTGGGGATGTGGGTGTGGATTTAATATTAAAAATCCATAAACATAACTCACCTTATTAAGAGGAAAGATAAAACAATCATGAACATTTTAATAGATGTGGGAAAAGTATTTGATGAAATTGAGCATCTATTTGTGATAAAATATTAGAAATAGAAAGGTCCTCTCTTAATCTAATAAATAGTATCTATAATCATAAGACAAGGATGCTGAATACCATTATTTCTAATCAATATCACACTGGAAGTCCTAGTCAGTGAACTAAGGCAAAAAAAATTAAGTAAAAGATTTGGAAAAGAAGAAATGAAATTTTCATTGCTCTCAGAGAACATAATTGTATACAAAGAACATCCAAAAATATCTTCAAACTGTAAAAAATGAATGTAGCAAGATCGCTGGACACAAGGCTAATATAGAAAGGTTATATACCTATACACTAGCAAAAAAAAATCAGAAAATTAAAAAAAATTAAATAATATAATTTTCAAAGGCATAAAAATTCAGAAATGTATAAATCAATCTAATGACTCATGTGCCAGACCCCTATATAGAAAATCATAAAATACTACTGAGAAAGAGTAAAGAAGACCTAAATATATGAAAGATACGGCATATTCATGATTGGACAACTTCATGTTTTAGAGACAGCAGTTCTCTATTTGATCAGTAGATTCATTGCAAAGGCAATTGAAATCCCAGAAGGTTGTTTTGTAGAAGTTGACAAGATGTTTCTAATATTTATATGGACATACAAGGGTCTAAAAATTGCCAGGGCATCTCAAAGAAAAGGAATGAAGGTAGAGAAGTTATACTATATCAAAACCATGAAGCTTTGTCATAAAAACAGAAAAAAGATCAGAAAAAAAGGATGGAATACAGTCCAAAAAGAGATTTACACTGAATTGCAACAAAAATGAAATAAAAATGAAGTTGCAGTGCAATGGAGATAGGGGTTGGTCTTTTCAATAAATGGTCAATGGAATCTCCATTTGAAAAAATAAATAATCCTGACTCCTTCCTCACACCATACATAAAATTGAATCCAGGTGTATTTATCTAAAGATAAATAGGAAAGGTAAAAATAAATTTAAAATAAGTAAATAAATAAACTTTTTGACAAAAATACAGAACATCTTAATGAGCTGGGGTAAACTAAATTTTCTTATACAGTATACAAAAAGAAAAACAATGAGTAAAGTGGACATTAGAAATGAGAACTTCAAATTACCAAAGGGAACTTCAAATTATCCACCATTAAGGAAGATAAAAAGACAGCCTACAAAATGGTAATAGCTATTTTCAGTATGTATATCCAACAAAGGAGTCCTATTCAGAATATATAAAAAAATTCTAGAAATCAACAAAATAGAAGTAGATGAGAATTTTTTAAAATGGAGATTAACTTGACTAGGCATATCTCAAAATAAAATGACAAATAAACCATGAAAATGTGCTCAAGTTTTTAAGTTATCAGGCAAATTAAAATTAAATCACAATTAACACAACCATACAAAACGATAATAATTAAAATAAAAAAGACTGTCAATACCAAATATTGGTAAGAATTTGGGTCAACTAGAACTCTGTCATACAATGCTAGTATAAATGTGAATTGGTAAAACACTTCTTAAAAATTGTTTAGAAGCATCAACTAAAACTGAATATGTGTAGCTAATGACCCAGCAATTCTTATAGCAGCACTATTCATTAATAAATTGAAAATAATCCCAAAGTCTATCACAGTAGAATGGGTTAATTAATTAGGATATATTAATAAAATAAAATACTATACTCCAATGAGAATAAATGAACTACAGCCATATGCAGCATCATGCATATCTCACCAATAAAACCTACACATAGGAGTATATACTCCATGATTCCATTTACATAAAGTCCAAAAGTAGGCATAGCTCACCTATGTATTAGAAATCAGATAATAGTTACTCTTGGGAAGAGGCCACAAGGAAGCTTCTGAGACTCTGACTATGGTCTCTTTCTGAATCCAGTTTCTTGTTATTTGGGTGTGCAAACTTTCTTAAAATTCACTGAGCTGTACACTTACAACCTCTGCACTTTTCTATAGGTATATAACACTTAAATATTATTACAAAAAACAAAACAAAAAAACCCATGTACTTGAAGAAAACAAACAAACAAGGTTAAGAATGAATTAGGTTTCATTTTGTTTAACTTGAAACCTTAATAGATTAAAAATAAAAATGTTAAAGAAATTTTTAAAAAATTAATAGCAGAGCCCCAAACATAAAATTCCCTGGGAAAAAGGGAGTCAGTAAGAAAAGCCAGAGCAGATCCAAGTCCTGATTATAAGCAATGAGTAACGTCCAGTATAGTGGGTTTAAAGCAACCCGTTCTGTAGGAATTCCCTGAGTGTGACATACCCCTTGTATTAGTCAGCTCTGGCTACCATAACAACACCACAGAATGAGTGGGTATTTACCCAAAGGGAAAGAAGTCATTTTATCAAAGCAACGCCTGCACGTGGCTGTTTATTGCAGCACAATTCACAATTGCAAAGATGTGGAATCAACTCAAATGCCCATCAATTCATGAGTGAATTGACAATATGTGGCATATACACACTATGGAATATTATACAGCCATGAAGAAGGTTGCATTAAGGCCTTTTGCAACAATTTGGATGAAACTGGAGACCATTGTCTTAAGTGAAGTATCTAAAGCATGGAAAAACAAGCACCACATGTACTCACTATTACATTTGAATGGATGAGCACACATGTGCACAGAGGGAAGTAAAACTCAGTGGAAATCAACCAGGAAGGAGGGGCAGGAGGGGATGGGTGAAAACCTACCTAACTGGTACAATGAACACTGTCCAGTTGATGGGCACACCTATAACCCTAACTCAAGCATAACGAAATAGGTACATGTAACCAAGAATATTTGTACTCTTGTAATATTTTGAAATAAAAAATAAATTAATAAATAAAATAAACTGGAACTAAGCTATGAGCACACATGAGCACAGAGAGAAGTAAAACTTAGTGGAAATCAAGCAGGGAGGAGTAAGGAGAAGGGGATGGGCAAAAACCTACCTAACGGGTACAATGAATGCTACCTGAGTGATGGGCACACTTATAACACTGACTCACGCATAACAAAAGCAATCTGTGATGTAAGCAAAACCATTTGTACCCCATGATATTTTTTCCTCCATGATATTTTGAAATAATAAAAAAATTAAAATAAAAAACCCCAGATCAGCAGGGATAGTGGTAACAGGACCTCAGTGAGAGGTTCTAATCACAGGAATTTTGAGAGGAAAAAAATGGACCCTTGGAAAAAATTCTCAGGAGAACATAAGTCTTGAATGCTGTGCCGAAAGATAGGGAAAAGTTGGATTGGACCAGGACAGAAGAGAAAACATTATAGGATACGCTGGAAAATAGAAGGCTGAGGAGAGGAACATGAGCAAAAATAGTGTCTTTAATATAATACTCTGAATAATTAAATTAAAAATAATGGAGCTTAATGATTGTCCTTTGATGCTGCCTTGTACAATGTTTTTAACTACTATACTAAACATTTGTGGAATAATGAATATCTGTTGAATAAATGAATTGAGCCATGAACATGCTAGTAATTAATTTTTGTTGCCAAAATCATCTGTAATAATTCGCAGGCTGTTTATGTTCCTTTATTGGACATAATTCAAGAATATCATTATTTTTCTGTCCTACTTGAAGAGCTATAAATAGGGGTTGACCAGCTCTTTAGCATTTAGGAGAACATTAATAAAGAGTAGTTAACTACTTCCAGAAAATAAAACGCATGGAACTTAGAAGATCTAACCAGATCACATCCTAAAAGACTACAATTTATCCCCAGGAGCTACTCTGCATTTTTCATTTCCCCATTCCCTTTTTCCATGTCCACATCTCTTTCCTTCTACTCCTGCTCCTTTCCTATGTGTATCTGCCAATTATTTTCTTCTTCTTTCTACATCTCTTGATGAGTGTCCCTTGTGTTGTGGGTACATTTCTTCCCTCACTGTTTTTCCCCCTTCCCTGTCTCTTCCTTTCTTTACTATCTTTATACAGTCTCTTTCTACTTCATCTTTTTCACCATCTACACCTTTTCCCATTTATTTATTTATTTATTTTTGAGACAGAGTCTCACTCTGTTGCCCGGGCTAGAGTGCCGTGGCGTCAGCCTAGCTCACAGCAACCTCAAACACCTGGGCTCAAGCAATCCTTCTGCCTCAGCCTCTCGAGTAGCTGGGACTACAGGCATGCGCCACCATGCCTGGCTAATTTTTTCTATATATGTTTTTAGCTGTTCAAGTAATTTCTTTCTATTTTTTAGTAGAGACAGGGTCTCGTTCTTGCTCAGGCTGATCTCGAACTCCTGTGCTCAAAGGATCCACCCGCCCCCCAGAGTGCTAGGATTACAGGCGTGTGTCACCGTGCCTGGCCCCTTTTCCCATTTAAATCAGTCATTAGAAATCAGATGAATTTAAAAACCACTATGCTACATTTGTTAAATAAAATGTGTTACTTCTTCATTATAAGACCATTCCCAATATCATTTTACATGACTCTAAGGAGAAGTATAAATGTGTTGCATTCCAAGAGCCAGAGGGATGGTCTCCCCAATGTCTCAAGGCAAACTCTGCTTCAGGAAACTCCTCAACCTCTAGATTGAGTTAACATTCTCTCCTTGCCCAGCAAGTACTAAGAAACTTAATAAAATCCAGCTATTATTATTATTTTCATTGTGTTTAATGACCTTTTTTGCTAATGTCTAAATTCTGTCGAGTCAGAGATTAGAACAGTTTTGTCCACCCTATAAACTCTAGTACCTATGAGTGTCTGGAACATTCATTATTAAACGAATTAATACAATAATGAGTAAAAAGTTTCAGTCCATCCTCATTTTCATCTTTTCAACAAAAACCTCCTTTCTCAATCTTCATAACTCATCTAAAACTTTTCTGCTCATTCCACAGTTCCCAGAAAATGCAAAGAACAGAAATGGACGGAGGCAAATGTGATAATGAAGCCATTTTCATAGGCAGTGGCTTCTGAGATAAATTCTATAAATTTTAAAAATGTCTTGCTGTGATCTTGTCTTTAAGCTATAATGTGCTACCCATATCTCTATTTTTTCTTTAGCTCTTGATGCTCCAGAAATATCTTCTCAACCATTGCTTTACACACGAAAGTAGCCCAGACTTTCTATCTGTTAACCATGACGGGCCTCTTTTACTTACGGTTTAGCGTTGTGCTTCCTATTCTCATCCTGCAATGTGTATTTTTTTTCTAAAAGGGCAAAACACTGATAAATGAAGATAAATCGTTGGCTTTGTTCCAAAACAAGCTTGTTGTTCTAGGACCCCAAACTGTCTCAAACATCATTAAGAATCAGCAGGCCACCCAAGGTTGTGCATCAATTAGCAATTAGGTCACACATTGGGTGGTTGGAGGCACTCAGCCTTTGGCCTTGTTCCTCGCAGCACACCCAAGCAGGGCACCAGTATCCAAACAATGCCCACCCCGTTGTATCTTGTTCCTTAATTGGGATAACTTAGAGATGCTAATGTGCACAGGCAGACTCTGTCGCTCCAATTAGGCCTCATTAGTGGCTCTGCCAGTGGTGACCACTGCAAAGTGATATTGGCTCTTGGGAAGGCTTTGCGAGGTGCTCTGAGTTCCTGCAGGGAAGAAACAAGGATGCATTTGACACTGTTTCCAGCAGCAAACTCCTTCCCTCAATTTTCTACAGCTACCATCAGCTGGGGCCAGCATTACTATGGCTGAGTTATATACCACCATTCCTGCTCCTTGGGGTGGCCAGTAGAAATTCTTACAGAGAGCCACATGTAGAGGACTGGTTTATGTCTCCCCAGCCCCCCTAAAATTTTACTTGAAATACAGAAAATGTATTCAGAGACAGGCCTATAACACCCAAAGATAACACCACCCTGAACCCTGAAGTGTCCCACAAGTAATTTTTAGCTCACTAAAAGGCAAAAAATTGAAAACAATAAACTTGACAAATGCACAGGGAATGAAGAATGCAGTTATTTTTAATTTTTAAAGCACATGTCAAGGATGCTCTTCACAATGGGAAACTGGCTGTTGATCTAACCAAATTGTGGAAAGAGACACACACCCACACTGACAGAGCACTTTCTGTGGA
Source organism: Cheirogaleus medius (assembly GCA_008086735.1). Lineage (NCBI taxonomy): Eukaryota > Metazoa > Chordata > Mammalia > Primates > Cheirogaleidae > Cheirogaleus > Cheirogaleus medius. The sequence goes on from VBSM01000529.1 coordinate 72,982,008, forward strand.
TATTATAGGAGACGCAAGGCGCTGCATCGTTGGGGTCACTAAATCCTTCTGGGTTATACACCATTGCTGCTATTTACCCCATGATCCCTGCAGAAAGGCTCTGTTAGGCCAGGCTGGCACCGCACCATTTCCTTAATTGGCATGGGGCAGGACCTAGGGAGAAGGTGATTGGAGCCTCCTATTGCTATTGCCTAGGTTCACTCAAAGGCCATTATAATTCTTGCTCTAATATTTTTAATTTTTTTTCCTTAAAGATGGGAGGGAGCTGAATGAATGCACCTTAATAAATAAGACTAGAGACAAATAGGGTAATCAATAACAGGGGACATTCAATAATGGCAGATCTGAGTGTTATTTGCTTGCAATTAATTGTTTTTAAAAATAGTCTCTCTCTTTTTTTTTAACCATCCACATTCCAACAGCTGCCTAAATTACTGGCATCGCAGTACGTATAAAGACATTTGCCATCTAAAAGAGCCTTTAGGAGAATAATAAGAGTAGGGCTTTCCGTTGGCCACTTCCATCATGTGATTTTTCCCCCTAGTTACTTGCATCCTTCTTCTTGCCCCCTTGACTTGTATGAGCAGTTGCTGCAGAGATGGCAGGATGTCAATGCCCCCAAAATTGAACCTGTGATTTGTTTTTCTTTGATTTATGTGCTTGTAGTCAATAAACTTTATAAAGGAAAGTATCAGACTGAACAATCAATCAAAGATAAACAGATCCTGTCCTTTAAAAGCATTTCAGCCCAGTAGGTGAGTGTCTCATTCATCTTTTGTAGGCACGCGTTCGGCCTTTCCGCTGAGACACAACCGACTGCTCACTACAGGCAGCTTTTCTACCAAAGGGCTGCTGCAGTTGAGCTGAGATTTATCAATTTCATGGCACCAGTGGTCCTGACATGGTATCATTTTCAGGATCTAAATGGTTAAGCATGCTGTTTGCATGCCGAGACCTCGGCTTTCCGTCTACCTGAAAAGGAAGAAAGATGACTGGTTTTAAACACTGTAGGTTTATACTGTATAGTTCTATAAAAATTCATATTGTGTACTTTTTTTTTCTATTCTAAAAAGCCAAATCCCTTTTCTGCAAAGGAGAATTCCCTCTTCGTTCTATTAGTGGTTTCTGAATCTTCCTTCGAATAAGGCAAATGTCATCCTGCATGTTTTGCTTCTCCGCAGCACAGATGGTGTGCATATGCAGATTGGTGATTTTCTAATCAATACAGTGGCACTTGGGAATATCTGTAAGTATTGTAATAATGCATTAGTCAGGAGTGATGTTGTAACACACTGAGATCATACACATAAATCTAAGACACCATGTCTAGACACTCCAGGGAAGATGGTATGGCATGGGTTAGAGCAGGCATTAAGGGAGGGCAATATTTCAAATATGATGGGAAAATAATGCAATTTGCAGACTTTAATAAAACCATTGGGGAATTAATTTCAGTAGGGGCACATTCTCTCCCCAAACATTGGCGTCCTTATGTTTGCTTCATGGACACTTGTAATGAGATACTTTTCACCTGTTATCTCAGGCATAAACACAGAATGGGATCTGTGAATTGAGCTAGATTTTTAATGTGCTGAATATGAAAATAATCCCTTTATAGGTAGTGCTTTAGCTGTACAAAAGTGCATTATGCAAACAACACATAGGCAGAATAAACCTTGGAGATTCAGAGTCAGAAGAGCTTATAAATTAATCTCCTAAGCACACCTTGAGCATGCTTAGAGAGTACATTCAATCATAAAACTTGACCAACTGAACCTGCAAAGTTTTAATAGGGATGAGTTCGATGATGAAAAATGAAAATGATGTTAAATGTATGCCTATTTTAACACTGCCCAAAAGGTACAGGCTGGTTTTACTCTCTGCTGCCTGCAATGCCATTTGCTCTTTAGCCTTTCATTTTAACCATCTAGCCTCTCTGTAAATTCTGCAGACTGATAACTGTCCCAAAGTCAGGTACTCACTCTGACAGACATGCTTTGATAAAACTGTTAAATTCAACCTAACAGGAGATGAAACTTGTATTTTGAAGCAAAAAAGCAGGCACAGAATGTACAGAATATACAGACTCCCATTACCGCCTCCTTTTCCAGTAAGTTTCAAGCAGTAACACAACAGGCTCCTGGTCCAACAGACTGCTTAGCCTGTCTTCTGGTTGTCATTTTGGTCCATTGCTGCCTAAGTGAAGTCTCCTCAAGTCTCAGGCTGGCTCTGTGCTTCCAACACTCTGGAGGTTTTTCAATTAAAATGTGAGAGAAGCAAAGGCTAGATGGAATCAACCCAATTATCTCTGTAGCCATAGAAATGCACATGATAAATGAACTCCAACCTTTTCCTTTCTGATGACAACTTGGGCTCTGAATAGAGGTGTGATTTATTTTTTTATTTTTTGGTGAGTGTGGGGAAGAATGTGATTTTCTTTAGCATAAAGCGAAACGCCACTTACTTGGCAAACTATCTCAAGGCATAATGCTTCCGGCACCTGAACAATTTGGTTCCAAAAAGGCTTAGGCATAGAAATTTTTTTTTTTCAGACTACTATCCAGAGGGAAAATACATTGCAGCACCTCATTTGTCGAAGTCTTTTCTTGCAACTGTAGTGATTCACATTTCCTTATCGTTTTGATTTTTAAATTTGTTTCTAAATATTTTGCTCTGCATCTTGCTTTCAAATGTCGCTTTTAAAAGGGGAATAAGTATGCACACAAGAATGTATCCAATCTGTTTTACTCCCTAAGCCCTTGGCCTGTTCCCTCTTGGTGGAAGATGGTTTGATCTATGTTACCAACACTGGACACACATTTTGTGAGAAAGGGTAGGAAGCTCAGAAAGACAGATCGATCTCCACTTTTGCATATTTCTCAATCTTTAGACAACTGACACACACCAAGTAGTCACTTAGTAAATGTGGCCTGGTTCACAGAATGACCATGGATGGCCTCAAGAGTATCTTAGTGAACAGTGTCCACACAGGAAATAATTGCTTTTTCTTTCAAATTGAGGAAATACATAAGATTCAGTTCTTTATTTCTTCTAGAGCTCTTATTCTACTCTACTATTTTCTTTTTAATGTCAACAATCTTTTTGCCAAATGCGGAATACATAAGTCGGTGTGTCCTTTTTTCTTCATTAGTCTGCCTACAGTTTGCAATATTGCTGAAGTTTATCCCAATTGAATTCCTAGTCATGTAATAATAATAATCAAAACTAAAGCTATCATGTTCCTTTCACGTTTTTTTCCCTGTCCTATTCTGCAGGCCATTTCAATTCCCTAATTACAAATTTAAACATTTTATGATAGCTATTACTGAATTATGTAAGTGTTTAAGAATATGTCTCTGTAACTACTAACAAATCCTTTCATGACTCACATTTTGTAATCCACTCCTCCCAAATCTGATTACTCAACGTCTATTATTCCTGGCTCCAGATAAATTTGAGATAGTGTTAAGACCACTGAGATAATGTGTTTTCATTTTTGTTTAGCACTTTATGGTTTACACAATGCATTTGGGAATGTGAGAAATAGTGGTCTGGGTTAGGGATGATGAGGAAAAAAAGGAATGGCTATCAAACAGCATTTATGCATGATCCTTCTGATGGGATAGTGCTCTGGGCAGCAGCCTGGAGATGGAGGATGAAAGGTCTTTGTAGGGGGTGAGAATCACATTATCAGAAGAAAGTGATCTTGAAGAGGAGACACTAGCCCTAAGGGTGGGGAGCAGGGAGGGGATCGCAACCATTTCAAGTAGAAAACAAAATTATAGAGTTCTTCATCTCAAGGCCAAACAGAAATGAAATTATTCTGCAGGAGACAAAAGTAATTTCTACATTTATAACTGGATCTATCACTGTGGGTGTTTGATCCCCAAACCCACCAAAGCTGCTTGACTTACATAATGACAACCTTTAAAGGATGACACTTAAGTGTCTTGCCCAGCACAGGAAGATTAGTGTGATAAGAGTATGTGGAGAAGCCCTCCCTAAAACATCTGTCACCACACATGACAAACAAAAATCCCTGATTCTTTTGGCTTCAGGCTTTGTCCCTTTTAAAATGCAAATGTCCCTGCAGAAGGTAACATTGTATTAGTCATTTATGCTGCATTGTTAATGATATTAACAGATTTTTACCAGAGGACAAATTTTAATCCACAGGTTTAAGAGGCCAGGTCTTCTGACATTCATCTCAGAAGAATGAAGAGTGTGCCATCAAACTGGGGACAGGAGGAGACCAGCAGAGGATGGGGAGGAAATCATAACAACAGGAAGCCAATGAAACTGAAAACTCTCTTCCTTGCTTACCAATTACGCCTTGAGCTATCCCACTTTTCCTCTTGTATCCCCTGAAGTTGAAACTACAAAACAGCTACTGCTGAAATAAACCTTTCTTTGTATATACTCCACTTAATGCAAAACTGATAAAAGCACTAAGAACTGTTTTCCCAATGTGGGACAATATGCCCAGAAGGTATTGAGCACAAAGTGAAAATGCGGATTTCCCATCTTGTGGTGTTTAACAAGAATGCTGGGTTCCCTCTGTCTCCTAGTTCTTAGTCACCTCCTATTTTCTACAGAAGATCAATGTATCATCAGATGGCAGATTACTGATAAAATAGTCTAGACTCAGGAATATCCACATTGAGTCCTGTACGGACAGAATCTGCTATGTCAAAGTCTATGGGTCTCTCTCTCTCTCTCTTCCTCCCCCAACCCCCAACCATTTTAAACAACTGGTAAGAATATGAAATGCTTACAACAATGCTAAAATTAGTTTGTATAATTCACAAAATAATGTTTCTCTATGCTGCTTTTTTGTTTTTGTGCAACTCCGTTTTTCACTAATTGTGTATGATAAATAAAAGAAAAATTTTTTCCTTTATTTCTTTTCTAATATTATTGAGAGAGAGAATGAGTAGGGAATATTCTATATCGATAATGCTATGCAAAAATAAAATGCCATTTAAAAGTATCTGCTTTAATTTAAATTGTCTAAACACCCTGGTAAAGTGCATGTGCATTGGACTTGTAAATCAAACAGATCCAGTGCAAGTTCTGCCCCACGTTAGCAAAGTCCCATAAACTTTCTAGATCCAGTACCTCCCTTGGAAGATAAAGGGTTGGACTTTCAGCAACAGCAGAATGGTTCTATCTTGCATGCCAACTCTGACCCACTGCTACCGACTATCTGAACTGCTGTGTTAAAAAGAATTGTGATGCTCAGTTCTGACTCTGCAGGAAAAAAATGCCATCGATTGTCAACATTTGCCAGAGGCAAGGCAGTAGAGAGTAGCAGGACCTGGACCACATTCTGCCACCCTGGAACTAGACGATTTTAAAATGCTCCTCCTTGTTCTGGAATCTTAATTCTTAGCTACAGAATAATTTGTGTGAGTTATAAACACATACATGCGTATGTATAAAAAACTGAAAATTATCAATCACTTTATATTTCAAAGAAAGCTGATAATTGTCAATAGTTTTTATATATTTAAAGTAAAACAAGTTTTGTTAGTGATGGAGTCAGTAAGCTTTATTGTGGCCTGTAGCACCTAGTTTATTTTTATGTTTTTTTAAATATGTGCAAATTCAAACCCATCATTCAAAACATTTGGTCAATAACCAGTGCTTAAAATCAAAAGGCATATAGTTCATTTCTCTTTCTCAGTGTTAATGGCACTGTGATAAAGTAATTCCACTTGCAAAAGATATTTATGAGATTTTGCATAGTCTCCCGTGTTTTCAGATGAGCCATACTTTTCACCTGCAAGTTCACACTAATTGTCAGGAATTGTGTAAGTTTCATTTTATACCAGCATATTCAGTATGAAAAGACTATCATCATGCTGTTGGTATTAAATTGGGAAATCCCATATGATCACACCATATCACAAGTTGGAAATGACTTTGTGTTCGAGGAACTTAATTATCATTTTGTCTCTTTTTAAAAAAATGTCTTTTTTCTTAATCAGCAATATACCCTGTAAATAATGTTGTTCTCTTCACACTGAAGACCAGTTAATTCCCCATTATCTCACTTCATTAGCCAAATGTCCTGTTTAGGCAAACTCTGAACGTGAAGCATATTATAATGTAGTAGAAAAATAATATTTAGAAACAGCCTTGAACTGAAAGGAAGAACCCAGCAAAATAGAAATCGATGTAGATGATACGTATTTATCACATTCCAGGCTATTTTAGGGATCTAGTTCTATTATGACTGACCTTGGAAATGAACTGGGAGCAATTTTCACGTGTTGTACTAAGTAAGCCATGGATTCTAGGGGAGACAAAAGAATACGGAAAGTTAGCAATTAATTTTTCCAGGAAGGAGTTTGAATTATGTAAGACCTTGGGCCAAATGGGGAGGGCTGTGGGAGCCAGGAAGATCCTGTGTGTCACTCGCTATGCATCATTGCCCTTCCCCTAGAAAAAATATCCACGGAATGTAGTGAAATATTAATATGAACAAAGAGTGCCTGTCATAGGAAAAATAGGTACACACAAGAGCCAGCAAATATGTGTGTAAGGAGGGAAGGTCAGCTCAAGGAGGAGGCGTGGAACAGGCCTTGGGCCACAGGCAATCATAGACACTGCAGAGGTGCACGAGCCTCCGCTGGCCAAACCACGGCCTTCTCCCGCTCAGATCTCCTTTCTCAGGCACTGCTCACTCACCAGTATCCTGGGCCTTGCCCTGGCAATAGTGGGGCCTAAGGCAATCACCCTAACAGAAATGATTCCTCATTGTCAAACTGAAGTGGTTCCCTCAACTGGAACAGAGCTGCAGGATCTGCTGTTTCTCTAAAAGCCCAGAGAATGAGACACAGATGTCAGGTGGGCCTCGCTGCTCCAGTTACTTCTTAACACACTGAAGGAGTTATTTTAACTCCTTTTCAGAGATGAAAAGAAAATCACTCCACATACTATGAAATGAGCTATACATTTTAACACTGCTGCTCCTTGCCAGGCCTGTCTGTGAGGGAGGATGACACTCTTACTCCACTGATACCAGTCTAATCACGTGCCCTGTTTGGCCCATGAGCAAGACGTGAGTGGAAGTGTCAAATGCCACTTCTGAGTAAATGATTTTAAAATTTTCATGAGGTCATATCATTTTTCTTTTCTTTTTTTTGAATATAGCAAAGGGTTACCAGAAAAAAATACAGTACACACAGTTAAATTGGAATCAGATAAACAGCGAATATATTTTGGCACAGGTATATACTAAATATCACAAGGGACATACGTACACTAAAAAGAAATCGTTTGCTGTTTATCTGAAATTCAGTTTTAAATGGGCGTTTTATATTTTTATTTGCTAAACTTGGCAACCCTGGTTTGGCAATATCCTAGATAATAGTTCTCCATTGGTCTGTGTTCCAGAATAAGAGCAGGTGGGCAGGGCCTGAGCAGGCATGCAACCAACCTGAAATTGACCAACCTGTGTGGTCTTAAGCCACTTAGAGTTGAGAGGCATTTGTTTCTGAAGTAAAATCTAGAAAAAGTTTACTGATAAAACTGCCATGCATTCCTCACTAAGGTACTAATGAAGCCCTTAAGTAGGACAAGGTAGGGAGCACTCCTCGCCAGTCCTACTTTGAATCCCTCTATGTCCAGTCTCCAGGTTGGTCTCTATGTCCTCTGCTCATCTGCATTGGCTCAGTTCCATGCTTTTCCATGTCAGATTGGTTCCTCTTTTCCTTTTTTATTTATTTTTTTAATCAGAGTCCCTTCGGTGATGACAGATCTCAGTCTTCTTGTCTGAAACTAATGTGAATTTCATCTCCACAGCACAAAGATTTTTTCCCCCTGACTATACACATTTCATAAACAATGTTTCTAATACTTTTCTAATACTTATGTCAGTCAGTCCCTAGTTGCCACTGAAGAAATCAGGTACAGATCCTGCTCTGCACTAGGAAAGCACATATGACCTCTATAGACACTATAAAATGTATTCTGGTTATGCAACAGTGGTTCACATTTTCCAGAAATGTTTGCTGAGTTCCTCTAGAGTGAAAGCCAGGTGCTGGCTTTATTGTAACGAGCAAAGCAGATGGAATAATTGGCTTCATGGAGTTTATAGTCTAGAAGAAGTGGGAATACATAGACTTCACTTGATTTAAGAAAAAAAATAAATATATTAAGTAAGGTTTGGCTATTTTCACCTTCTCTTTAACCATTATCCCTTCCAATTTACTCACAAGCTCTTTTCCTTTAAGATTTACATTTGTCTTTCATTATCAAATATCCCTGTATCTGTAGCAGCTGGTGGTTAAAACTTTTTTATCTTCTGCCAATGTGAGCTTTTTAATTTAACTTTTTAATGCTCCTTTAAACAAAATTTATAATTGGTTCCCTTAGGGAATATGCCATATTTTACTCTTGTATGTGTTAATTTAAATAAAATACACTCTACCAAATGCTCACTTTCAGTGGATTCAGGTCAGGGAGAGGGTGTAGTCAAAAAAAGGAAAAGGTACTATTTCTGCTCTCAAAGAGTTTAGGTATAATTTCCCAGCAGGGAAAACCAAGACCTCTGAAATAGTTAACTAACTATATATGGTAAAGAGAGTAAATAAGGAAGTGGTTAAAATAACTAGAGCTACAAAATTTCAGAGAATGGAGAGAGCCTCTGTGGGCTCAAGAATGCAGAAGGTGGGAACTAAACGTGGCTTTGAAGGATAGGTAAGCATTTCACTGAGCACAGAGGCAGAGGCTCGGCTCTCAGGCAGGCAGCAAAGCAAAGGAACTTAGGTGAGAACAAGCGGGGAGGAGTTGAGTAGAAATGATGACAAGTATGGCCATAGCTGTCTTAGGAGGCCTGGAGCACCAGGCTCAAGATTTTGCGTTCTATGATAATGGTATACAAGTAAAAGGTTTGAACCAGATAATGAGATAGTGAAATCTAATTTGCTCCTTCTTAATAATTCTGATATTTGTGGCCTTTATTTTTTTTTATAAGATAGAACATAAATGTGTATAGGCCTAATTTTTAGCATCTGTGTATATATGCATGTGTGTGCACAGAGCTGCGTGTCTATTTAACTATTCATGATTCTTAAACTGGTTTCTACTCAAAACTACATTTTCCTCTAATGGACCTACAGAAGGCAGAATGTATTCATGATGCATATTTTAATTACAGGTGGCAGAAACCAGCTTGAAAAGATTACAGAAAAAGAATTTATTGGGGGAATAATGGGATATCCCTTAGAATCAAAGGAAAATATAAGCTATGGAAATGTTAATGATGCAATTAGGCTCAGGACTATAAGAACTTCCAGAGAATAGAAGAGTGTCAGGATTTTCCTTATCTCTAGCCAAGTACCTTTATATTTATCTGTTCCATTTTTCTTTCTCCTTGTGCAAACCAGTTGATTCCACTCTATGGCATAAAAATGACCTGAGGAGCTCTCAGATTAACTTACATTTAACATCTTTAGTTATAGGAGACAGTGCCAAAACTCTCACTCTGAAATTCAAAATCTCAGAGAATCAGTTTTAGTGTCCCAGTTTGATTCAGGTTCTAACCCCTTAGCAATTAACTGTGGCCCAGGAGCAGAGTAATATTGTATAAATAGTTGTTCCCATGATAAAAATGTGGATGCCAAGAGGAGATGTTCCTAAAAAAACTAAGGATGGATCATCAAAAAAAAAAAAAATGTGTCTTACAAACATCTTTTAAATAAAGGGAATATATAACTTTAACTAAAAGGACACATTGCACAGGAACACTAAACCATCATCCAAAGCTTAGACCAAACAGAGGCTGTTCTGATAGGCTATCAGAGTCTCACAATTTCCCATCTTTCTGTCCTATTACCCTGCACATAAGGGTCTGGGCTCCATATCTAATAGGAAGACAAAAAATGGTAAGCCCAGAAAATATGACACTGATAACTTGTGAATAAGTAGTCCTGAATAATAGTGGTCTGGGACAATAGTTTTTGCATTGTTGGCAAGTTCCTCTCAAAATGGCCTTAGCCATGTGTTCATTGGTCAGCCTGAGCATGTGATACAATTGCTCCTTTAATTGAAAGCAAGCAAAGAGCAGATGGTGACATTAGCTGCTACTGCACGTTGGTTGCTGCCATTGGAAAATTGGTTGCTGTAACAAGCACACATGGGAAAGAACAAAGTGTTGAGATTATCACAAATAAGGGGATTATAAAGGTTAATACATGTGTATAGTTATTTCTTTTCAAGTTATCACTAGGATTCATCTTTGAACTGGAAATCAGAAAGGATAAATCATCTCAAGAATTTGAAATGGCAAATGTTAAGTTTCTGTATGTACTTATTTGCATGTATGTGTGCTCTTGCATTAAGCCTTTTAGTTTACTACAGAATGCATTTCAACTGAAATATAAACTCTAGAGACAGGGCCCTTACATAAAACTTATTTGGCTATACCCTCCTCTCCCCAAAGCTCACCCTACCACTTCAACCCACCCATTGTGCCTAGAATATTACCTTGACCAAGGTATTGTTCAATGAATATTTACTTATTGATAGATTCATGACATAAATATTTTAGTAAAAATTCTCAGGTGGTGATACATAAAGTGAATTGGAGAAAAGACTATGACAAAATAAATTTGGCCTTGCTTAGTCTATATACATATATTGATAGGCATCTCTACAGTGTGATAGCAATGGATATGAAAAGAAAGAATTGTTTTTCAAAAAGATCATGAAGAAAAGAAATTAATAAAATTTAGAAAGTCTTTGGACATTGTGTGTTCAGCAAAAAGTTAGTAAATGGTGATGTGAGTTTTTAAATTAGGAGACTCATAATGTTAGGGAAAACTGGAGAGAGATTTTAGGGAAAGATGAATTTTAGAAAATTTAAAAATATTTAAGTGAAAATATCTAATAATATCCCATTATTATGACATATCTTTCAGAAGAAAGCAACAAGATGCTTTAAACTGGATTTCATGTTGAACATGCCTACTACTATATATAAACTCAAATCTGGGCAAATTATCATCTGAGGTGATAAAGCCATAAGGTCTTGTGCTTAAAAATTTCAAGCACATGTCTATATTATTGGCATGCTTTAAATTTACATATATGAATGGCACTGAAAAACTTGCAATGTGTAACTTGTGACCTACCCCAGTGAATAGACCTATAATTGGATACTCAGGAAAGAATCTTGATTTGGATTCTTATCTCATCTCTGCCACTCATAGCTATGTAATGTTGGGCAAGTCAAATACCGTGGCTAGATTAGGGTCCATCTGTAAAAAGACTATGTTTGCATAGATGTTCTCCAAGTTTTCTTCCAGCTCTAAAATTCTCAGATTCTACTCTTTATATGGACTTGTGGATTTGAGGGCTGCTACTCCATGTTTTCACTTAATAGAAGGATAATGATTCTGTTTGACACCTAGAGGTCTTATGGAAATAGGACTCGATTCATAAGCAGAATAAACAAATTTGGAGGAATGATTTAGTAAATTTTTTTCCCTACAATAATTAACAATGGCCATCAATTTGGCAAGCCTGTCATGATTATAGATAATTTTGCAATATTTCTTGATGTTTTACTTCCATATATTACAATACTTTATCTTAGTGTGACGGTTCTGTTCCCAATGTGCCTTACTACTAAATATAAGCTCAAATCTGGCAATGTTTGGAAACATTTTTAATTGTCACAACCAGGAGGGGGGTACTACTGGCATTTTGTGGGCATAGATCAGGCACATATCCTACAATGCACAAGACGGTCTCTCTCTCCTCTGACAAAGAATTATCCACCCGAAATATCAATAGCATTGAGCTTAAAAACTTATTTCTTTTTTTTTTTTAACCTTTCCTAAGTTTGTAACAAAGTATCCTTACAAACATCATCGTGCAATATAGTCATTGCGTGGCTGTCCTGTTCACGGAGTCTTCGTCCAGCCCTTGCAAAAGTACATGGCAGAGCACAAGACCCTATTTTTCAAGACCCTTAGGGGAGAAGGAATTGAGAATGGAACCTGCAAGAAGACCTTAGAGTTGGGTCTAAACTCATAAAATGATTAAGTTTCCAAAGGAGTTTGCAGTCAGTAAATCAACAGGCTTCATTTTTTTCTCCCTATTACATTTTTCACTTTTGAGCAGGTTACGTTGGCAAATAGAAACCAAGACTTGTAGGGGAAGCTCATGAATTTATTCACGATGCACAACGTGAAATTAGTGGCACAGCTTTAAAAAATTAACTCTCTCAGACAAAACTTGTAAAAATTGATTAAAAAGCTAGTAGTGGCTAATGAAAGGCCATGCTTTCACATATTTTAGAAAATCATTTAAAATTATTATGAAGACTTAGACATATTTAGAATTAACACATGTTTCTGTACTTAAGTGTTCTTTTTTTCCCATAAGATTTCTTTTTTCAGTATCTTCAAATTTGTTGAAAATTATATTATCTGGAAAATAGAAAGAACCGTGCAGCAGCAAACTTGGGCTGATGATAAAGCGATCTGCGGCACCTGGCTCCATTCGTCTTTTCCTTTCTTCCCTTTCTGTTGTTATTATTTATTGGCATTATGCCTGCAGCGAGACATAAGGTTTAAATGTGAATTTTACGATGTGTGTGAGTCAATCTAGAGAAGGCAAAGTATTTCAAGAGCAGCACAAAAGATAAGTATTTCTGAATTTTAATTTTAAGCATTTGAACGTAGGTATGCAATGAAGGTTTATTTATTGAATTTGAAAAATTAATTCCTTACAGCCTTGAGTGTATTTTGCCTTGTCTGCCCCTGGGTTTATATATATTGGTGTGGTTTTTTTTCCTTTTTAATATTTCAACAGGTAAAGTTGGCAAGAAGGCCGATGATGCTGTTTTACACCTAGAGGTCTTATGGAACCAGAACTGCATTTGTAAGCCGAACAAACAACTGTGGGGGAAGGTTTAGTAATTGCCTTTGGTAGGACCTGTCTCACATTCATTAAAAACTCCAGGCAAGGCTGCTTCCTTGATCTTCGTTTCTTTTCAGTTGCCAAGCAGACAGACAAACAAACAAAAATTCCCTTCTCAAAAGTTGCTCGGTTATCTAACCTAGAATGTCATTGACTAGGGTGGAAGTAACACACTTCAAATATCTCAACATTTAGATGTTAGAAGTTGGCAGACATTTGAGTTATTTCTGGAATGTGTAACTAGTCTGCTTTTCCTGTTCTTAAATATATTTGTTCGAAATACTATAGAATTTTAACCTTTTTATACCACATTGAAGTTTCACTGTTAAAAAAAATTTCTTTGGTCAATGAAAACTCTCATGTTGCCTAATTATCTTTGATGTGGAAAATGACTAGAGAATAATTATTACAAAAGATCATCATTTTATTATTTAGGATATGATAAGTGAATACTAAACCTCTGTCTAGTTTGTAATTACAGATATTGGAAACCATCTATCCTGGTTCCTCATTTAGTTTATAACTAGATCTGAACTTAGACTTATAAAAGTGATATTATATATGAAGCCCACAGAAATGCATCTTGTATAGAAAGTGGACAGCCAGCATTCACTTTTCCCTGTCAAGGGAATGCCCATAAGAATTGTTGGTAGGCGTCTAAATGTGGAGGTAGGTAATAAGCAGGTATTGACTTCTGTTGAGATCAATATCAAGATTTGTTGACCCAAAGAGGTTAAAATTGACTGAAGAGTGGGACAATAAATCTTGTTATTGACTAGAAAGCAGAAGTCAATATATGTATTATTATAAACATTTTTCTTTTGGCATAGATGATAGGGGTGGAGTCATTTTTAAGGCCTTAAATGCATACAGCCACATGTTGTTTATACCATGGTGGTGGCCGATACAAGCTCTTGGTTTATTAAAAATGTGACTATTCACATGATATCAATATCATACATGGTTCATCATTCATGATGTCAGCTATCCTTCTTCCTGTACTTTAGGCCTCTTATCCTAATTAATTTCAAACAGAAATATGGAATATGTGGAATGCACAAGCTTGTATGATAAAATCTTGTTTGAAAGGAAAAAAAGCAGAAAAGACCCTTAGGGGTTTAGAATTTTTTCCTCTAGAATGTAGTTCACAAGTGTACTTATGCATGTGCTCTGTGTGAATTCTCAATAGTCTTACATTTTCAGGCAATGGGAAGACTTTTTTCTACGATACCCATTGCTAAGATGACTTTCCCCTTCATATGAGCTATTACGTTTACTGAATAATCCAAAAAGCATGTACTTTTTAAAGATTAAGACTTTTTAAAATGTATATTTAAAATGAAGTGTTTTTTTGAAACCACAAACTATACACAAGCTGGGAGGTACTGGGTGATTTCTGAGATTTTTTTATTTATCACCAACCACCTACTCACACAAAGCCAAATAGAGATTTTATTTTCCCATAGTTGATAGAAGTACAAATGGAAAACTATTTTTCCATTGTTCTAAATATCCCTTATGTTGATTAAAAAATCAAACCTATATATCCAAGCTGAACAGAACGTGCTGGGTTATACTAAGTCTCCATCCTATAGCTCTGTCTGGACTGAGGTTTGCACATGGACACCATAAATGCATGAAATCCTGGAGGAATATTTAGCCAGGACATTGATGTTTTGGATTAGTAGCCCAAAATTCTCCCATGTAATATGAACCCCCCTTTCTACCTCCAGCTTCAGCTTCATGATAATAATGAAGAAAAAACACAGAAGTTTGTTTCTTTTCTAACTACCTCCCAAAAGATGGTATTTTACAAAGAATATTCAAGTCTATAAATGCACAGAAATATGCAAGTTAGGGATGAAACATGAGAGATGCCTTGAACGCCTCACACTATGGGGTGTCTCCAATTCTTTAATACACCCCATCGTGCCTCACGGCTGGAGAAAGCACTGCACAACCCATTTCCTCCTTTAACTGTGAATTTCCTCACTTTTATGGCTTTAGATTTTAATGGTTGAATTACATTTACATCTACTTGTGCATTTGCCATCAGCAGCCAAGTTCCAGCCTAAAGCTTTTACTAACTTTGAGAACAAGTTTCTCATAAACAGCCTCATTTGGTTTATCTATATAAAGTCACACAATTCTTAACACTAAGAAGCTTCAGAGACACCTCTATACTAACTGGCAGGTTTTTCTGACTGTCTTTATTGGTTTTAAGTACATTACAATGAATCATAGCTCAAGACAAATCGATAATTAGGTTGCAATGATTCCAAAGCCACTGGAAATGTGACAAAATGTCGGGTAGCCAGAGGCATTGATTAGTTGAATTAAGTTTTAGAATTTGTGGTCTTTAGTGAGAAGAAAATAGTTCTATAATGAGAACATACTGGATACCACCCCAACAAAGAATTATAGTTTTAATCTTACCAACCTCATTATACAAATCATATCTATCTATCTACCCAATCTATTTCCATATATATGGCTTTTCTACAAAACCTAGAAATTTTAGTTTGACTCCTTACCACTTTTAATTATTGCTAAAATATATAATTTTGCCCTTTGTCTCACACATATTCTGTATGTAAAGACCAGAAAAGGACAAAATCTAAACACTGTGTCTTCTTATAGTGATAGGTTTACAGGAGCCAGGCAAACTTTCTCACACATTCTACTTACTGTTCAGCTGGTCTAAGTTTGTCACGGATGCCTGCTGATGGGCTTCTACCAGTGTAAGGACCACAGGAGGTGGACCAGGACCATGTCTACATATGTCAGAAAGTAACTGCCTCAAACTTCTGGCAATTCACACAGCTAACATTGCTCCCTTCTGAAACTACACATAATCATCAGAAAAGGCATAAACCCAAGTAGGGGGTAATTTGGAGAGGAGACAATAGAAAAAAACATTTTGGAAGTTGGAAAACAAATGAACAACTGGTAAAGGAGTTGGCAGACCTGAAAAAAATAAAATCATAAACTAGCAGTAGAGAAAGCTAAAATCCAACATGGTTTGTATTGCAGAATCCTTTAAAGGCTCAGCTTGTCTGGAAGTAGGGAACGAGGGATGGGAGACTCTGATAGGGAGGACTGATTAAAAGTGTAATAGTCAGATCCTCTGCCCAACCTCACACAGCTAGGCATCTATCTGCTCCTCTCTTAGAACAATGAAAGACTGAAGTTTTATTACCTGGAGGCAACAAACCCTAGGATCTCTGTACAGGTAGAGTGTTGAGGTCAGGGGTTCTTTTTACTGAAAATAGGACGTGTATATGAATGTCTGCATAGGATCCCTGAAATCTCTGACCTAATTCCCCTTTGTGGCTTCCAGAACATGGGCAGCCAGGCTTTGACTCAAGGGAGGGGACTGAAGGAACCTCCCCTGGGGAATCAGACTACCCCCAAAAGAGATGAAGGATATGACATTGGAGGTTCTTTAAATAAATAACCCTGCCAGGTCCCCTGCAATAAGCTCCTCAGTTGGCTAATCTCATGTCATGAATTTCCAATCAGCCTTTTTTATAAACAGTTATTCTTAAATATTAACTACCAAAGGTTAGGCAATGGAAAATTAGAGAGAAAGATGGAGTCCAAAACAAATAATCAAAACTGAACACTACCTGGGGGGAAACAGAGGCAATGAAAGGAGAGAAGTTGAAGAAAAAAGGACATCACTATAATGAATAATCATTAGAAATATAAGAACAGAGATCTTTTTTTTTAACGAATAAAGAGGAAAAAATGAGCCTCTGGAAAGTAAAATGATAAAAGAAGAAATTAAAAATCTAATAGAAGAGTTGAAAGATAAACATGAGAAAATCTCCTGGAACATAGCAAAAAGAAAGATAAGATACAAAATAAAAGAAAAAAGATAAAACATAAAACACCAGTCCACCATTTGGATGACCAATGCTCAAATAGGAGGTATACAGGAACTGCTTGCATATACAATTTTGAAAGAAAGTAAAAAGGAAAGAAAGAAAAAAAACATATAATTTTTCTTATATATACTATACCTTGGCCAGTCCCTGTGACAGTATAAGGACTTAATCCTCAGAGCTTTCGCTGGCCTGGAGCCAGAGATTCATACACTATTACTGAGAATTCTTTAGAAGAGAAACTTTGACCTTATCTATTCAGATACCAGTGTAAATTGAGATTTATGATTACCATTAAATAATACCTTGACTTAATGCTCTAATATTAAAATTTCAAAATATTTGTTTTTAGATTTTTCTTTATTATATTTTTTAAAACAAAATCTTTGTTGAAGTATAATTGACCTAATCAACTGCATATATTTATTAATATTTAATATTTTAATGTATACACTTTAATGCATTTAAAGTATACAGTTTGATCCATTTTGACACTTGTATACACCTGTGAAACCATCCCAAGATAATAAATATATCCATCACCCCCCCAAACTTTCCTTGTGTTCCTTTGTATTCCCTCACCCACCCCTTCCTCATTCCTGTCCTCCAAGAAACCACTGATCTGCTTTTCATCACTACAGATGTTTGCATTTATTTTATAATTAAATAGATTCATACAGTATGTATGCTTTGCCTGACTGCTTTCATTCAGTATAGTTATTCTGCGATGCATTCATGTTATTGCATGTATGAACAGTTCATTCTTTTTGTTGCTGAGTTGTATTTCATTGTGTGGATATATCGTAATTTGTTTATCCATTCACCTGTTAGCATCGGAGTTGTTTCCAGTTTGGGGCCATTATAAATAAGGCTACTGTGAACATTTGTTTATGTCTTTGTACTAACGAATGCTTTCATCTCTATTGGATAAATATCTACAAGAGGGGAATGACTAGATTGTATTTAAGTTGTATATTTAGCTTTGTAAGAAACTTTCATATTATTTTCTAGCATGGTTGTATCATTTCACATTCCTCCCACCAGTTTATGAGAGTTCTAGTCGCTTTACACCCTTGCAACACTTGGTATGGCCAGTCTTTTTAATATTAGCCATTCATTCAATTTCTTTTTGTATTTCCAAAGAAATACATTTTTCTTATAACATGGACAACTGTTAATTGCCCACCCAGCAGTGATTTCCTGCATGTCCCCCCACCTCCATTACAGTGGATACTAATTTTCACAGACTCCCTTGCAGCTAGAACATGGGCATATAACCCCAGAAAATGAGATCTATGGAAGAATCTTCTGGAAAGCTTCTGAGAAAGATTTTACTCTCTCTAAAGTAATAGTAATAATAACAAAGACACACCAGGAGAGACTCTCTTCTTGTCACTAGAAGTGGTTGTATGAAGATATGACACCTAAGGCATGACAGCTATGTCAGATGTCCTATTTCATCTTCTAGGTACACTGTCTTACCTCCTCCCTTCTGTATTGTGCTCTCTGAGGAGGCTGACCTATATGGACAATTTAAACGGTTTTCTTGCTCTCTGACTTCCCACTGGGTTTAACCAATGGGGAGCTCTGACAGGGGATTGGAAGAAGAGAGGATCGTGAGAAAAGTAGTGATTCCCCTCCCTACCTCCCAGCAGAGTCCTCTCCGATGGCTACGTCCTTGTACTGAAGGTCCTCACTCTTTTTGGTTAGCTTCTCTGCATCTGCCTCTTTCCTGGTCCTAGTTGCAGTTCTTTCTCCTTGCCTCATCATGCCTAGGAATGGTGGCAGTCTTGTTGTTGTTACTGGCCCCTTGGGGAACAGCACTGTCCCTTGTAGTTTCCTACACTGCCCACACTTTTGTAAATAATATTTAGTTATCCAAATTTAAAGGTCATCTATTAATATTTTGCCTGGGACCTTTACTGATTCAGCAACCCTTTTGAGACAATGAGGAATAAGCCTGAACATAAGGGCCAACGATGAATGAGGAAATATTGGAAAACACCTGAGCTATAGATATTGTTGCATGTCTGAATTAACCAATCTTGGAACATCTCACATCCAAACTACTTATTTGTTATATAGGGCATAATAGTAAATATCTCTACTGCGAAAAATAAAGTTAATGACCATACTAATCACCGTCTGACTTAGTGAAAAGTCAGCTTGTGATCCTGCAAATGTTATTAGTCATGTTGAATTCCCTTCTTATTCTTATCACTCTTCCTAACTGGAAGAGTGGACCGAAGTTGTGTGACTTGCATGCCTCACTCACTTCACTCTAGTTCCAGCCAGTCTGCGGTGGTAGATCTTACAAGCCTGCTCTTTTCATTTCCCTTTGCGCTGGGCTACTGGAAGTGGAACCCTGGATTCTGACACTGGATTGGGGATTGTTGTAAGAGGTCAGTGCTGTCAGGTTCCCCCCTAGTTAAAAGGAACTCCTGGGGCTGTACAGACTCTCTAGCCTCATACCATTCCTTCCTGGAGAGTCTCAAATTAGCAGTTTATAGCTGCTTTTCTTCTCCCTTCTGGAATCCTCTGCTGCTATTTCTTGACCATCATAATCTATGGCTAGTGAAATTAATACCTCTGCTTTGAGGAATGTAACTACATGTACATACAAACACACACACACACATTCACTCTCACCCTCTTCTCACAGACGGTTTTGTCTCCATGAATAACACATGAATACACCTTGGGAGGAAACCTCTCTAGAGCCCTTTAATCAAGATTAAATACTCTTACAATGTTTTCATTTTATAATAGCGCTCAGTAACAAAAGTAGTAGTTTTAGTACTAGCAGATGTAAGAATAGATACTGGTATTTATTGAGTACATACTATGTTCTAGGCAATGTGATATGAGTTTTGTGTGAGTTATTTTATTTAACAACCACTACCCCAAATGGAGGGGGTTGGATGGATGGTTTTAATGGCTGTGGCCCATTTTCAGAAAAAGGCATGAGAGATTGAACTGGCTCTTGTTTTAACATGTGTAGTTATCAGTCAGGAAGACTGCTAAATAATTCAGGATTCTGTGAAATCGGAAAGTCTACAGAGCTAGGTGAAAAAATATCCAAATAACTCAAGATCAAAAGAAATACAAAGCCATTCAAATGAAGTAGCAACTTAGGTGGGGTGACAGAATTTCTTGAGCAGATCAAGGTCAGGGTACTTAAATTATGAAACTAAACTTTTTCTTTAAGTTTTGGTGCACATGACATAGTGACTATGAGTAGGACTCCCCATATCCATTGGGCACTGGAAATAATTTATTCAGCACGTTAGTCTTTATCTCTTGATATTCACTATTGACTATTTAAGAAAATATCCCCCAACACTGCCTAGGATGACAAAATTTTGTCTGTGGTAGATAAACATTTTCTTGACTTAGAAGTTTAGAATTAACTATACAAATATTTAAGAGAATCAAACACAGTATTTATATATATACGTATAAAGGAATCATGCTTGGCTTTTGGGTATTTATAATATTTAAGATATTTTAGTCTATTAGAAAACAGGTAAAATTTGTGTTTCAATTTAAAATGTGTAAATAATTCATTGATTTAGGCCTGTGAATTTAAATATAAATTTTACTTAGTTTATATAGTCATTATAGTAAGTTTAGAGTATTAAAACACTTAAGAGAACCTAAGGTTCACAATATTTCTAGGCTTAACTCATTAGAGGCATTAGAGGTATTTTGAATATTCTGGGAAGTTTTGCTTTTAAATCACACATTTGAAGTATCTAAATAAGAAATCAAATACATTTAATTCATAAATTTTGTTTAAAATGTTTAAAGGAGTTTAATTAACTAGTCTGTAAATGGAACTAAACATTAATCAAAGGCCTCATAAAAATGATTGCTAAATTTGCTAGAGTTATAAATACAAGATTATGGAAGAGCTAAGCTTTCAACTTTTTAAATCTAATAATTCAAATATATTTTTAGCTAAACAAAACCTCTGAATAATCTTTCCTGCACACAAAATTTGTCCTTGAAAACATTGATATTGACAAAACAAAATTGATGATAAACAAACATTAAATTATTTTAAAAGTAAAGATCTCCTAAAATTATTACATATTACCAAAGTCTTGAAATACTCTCAGGCACATTTTATAGTATTGATGCTGAGAAACAGAATGGGAGTAGTGGTCACAAATTCAAGACCTGAAGTTAGATCCACGTGCCTTGTCCGCCACTTGTTCTATATGCTATAATACCTATGAGACTCTGGGCAAATGCTACATTTTCTAAGATTCATTTTCCTTATTTGAAAAATGGAGATATTAATATTTACTCGTACACACAAATCATTGAGAGACTTGAATGAAATAATGCTTACAAAGTATTCAGCAGACTCCCTGCACCAAAGTGAAGGCTAAATAAATGCTAATTAGTGCTATTAGGAGGAGAAATCTTCTTCTACAAGAACAACTCTTACCCTGGTTTTCAAAACAGATGCCCTTAGAAACAAAACATGATAATTACAAATACAGTGAAATCCTTTCTAGAAAGTTTTGCACCTGGTAGTGGATAGGGAGGGTGTAAAACAGCTTTGTTTTCTGGTAAATAGAAACCACAATAATCAAGGATAAAACAGGGTATTGTTTATCAACAATAAGCTCTTCTTACTTGCTTTCTGATGGGAACTCTTATGTATTCATCCCCAGAGGAATTACAATTTTATAAGTGTAACCCCAAATTGTATGACCTAGATAGTTTAGCCTCTCCTCAAGTGTACTGTTATAAAATGAAATAAGAAAAGAATCATCATATCAGTCCCTAAAATTGTACATTTTAGAATATTTAAAGCTGCCCTGCTTATAATAATAGTAAAAAGGGAAATCAACTTACATTTATAACAACTGATTAATATTAAATAAATTGTCATAACTCTATAATGTAAAAGGGTATACTATTCACCTATTAAGATTAATCATGGAAATTTATATACATTATCAGGGAAATGCATTTATAATATACTGATGAATGAATTTTAAAAACAAGTTTCACATATATACACATATAAAATAATTTTTTCTTAAAAAGTGAGAAGATATATGTCCACATTTTACCTATATGTACCATATATATCTATAAGGTATACAAATACATAAGAAAAACCTAGGAAGTTATATGATTATATGCACTTTTGGCAAAAATGTTAATATCCATGTCTATGAGATTGCGAAGAAATCTCTTTCATACATGCTAATAAAGGAATCGATACAATGGGCTAGAAAAGTAATATGACAGTTTATATTAAAATGCTAAATGAAGAATCCTGCTTTTGAGAAATCTAAATACACACACACACACACACACACACACATTAGGTTATTAAGTATGAAATGTCCGATTTCCTTAAGTACTAAGTTTGACAGTTGGTATCTCTGACATTTCACTGTGACACTTCTTTTATGTTTATTGTGAAGGTACATTCTCAGTCTTTCAGACGCACGATTATCTTTCAAAGTTTTTTTAGAGCAATTTTTATGAAACCATGGATAAGTTAAAAATGCGTGTTATTTTTGAATATGAGTTCCGTCGTGGAACCAACACAGTACAGACAGCTTGAAATATCAACGAAGTGTTTGGGAAGGATGTGGCTGATGAACGCACACAGTACGTCGACAGTTTGAGAAGTTCTGTTCTGGTAATTTTAATCTTGAAAGTGAGCCACATGGGCTACCTGAGACTAAGGTGAGCTGAAAGCTGTAATGGAAGCGAATCCATCTCAAATCATGCGTGAATTAGAAGTAAGGTTTGATTTACTATCCCAACAGTCTTGGACCATGTGAAACAAACGGGCAAGGTAAAAAAGCTGGATAGATGGGTTCCACATGAATTAAATGAGCGTCAGAAGAGAATTCATCTCGAAGCTTGCCTTTCTTTGCTGTCACGACATAAAGGTGAACTATTTCTACACCGTATTGTTACACATGATGAAAAGTAGATTCTTTTTGATGATCACAAGCATTTGGCACAATGGTTGGATAAAAATGAAATGCTGAAATACAGTCCCAAACCGAATATTCATCAAAAAAAGTTAATGGTGTCTGTTTGGTGGTCCAGCACTGGTATTATCCACAACAGCTTCATGAAACCTGGTCAATCTATTACAGTGGATGTCTACTGCAACCAATTAAACAAAATGATGAGGATGCTTGTGGTTAAGCAGCCAAGATTGGTAAATAGAGACAGGCCAATCCTCTCGCAAGACAACGCTTGACCACATGTTGCACAAACAATGCTGCTCAAACTACAGAAGCTGGACTTGGAAACTCTGTCATCCAAAGTATTCACCAGACCTTGTACCAACTGACTGCCACTTCTTCCAGCTTTGGACTACTTCTTGCAAGGAAAGATATTCAATTATCAACAAGCTGTGGAAAACGCCTTTGGTGATTTCATCGCCACTCTCTCCAAGCTTCTTTGCTGCTGGCATAAACAAGCTACCATTAAAATGGCAAAACTGTGTCACTAGTTTAGGTGCATACTTTGATTAATTGTACTGCTTCTTGTTTGAGGTATAATAAGCTACATTTTTTATTTAAAATCAGACATTTCATATTAATGACCTATATATCTTTTATATATATATCATACAAATAAAAGTCCCAGCATGAACACACACAAATATATATGTAATATGTATATGCCCCTTTTTGTCTTGGTAAAAAGGAGGAACAACTTAGATGTTCCTTAGTTATACCATAGAACTAATGTTGTGAAACTTCCAAGACTAGGCCCCAAAAGACATTGAATCTCCCACCTTGTTGTCTATGGAATCACTAACCCTGGGCAAGCCAGTTGCCATTTTGTAAGGACACTCAAGCAGTCCTACAGAGAAGTCAACATTGTCAAGAAATGAAGGCCTCTTTCCAACAGCCAGCAAGGAACTGAGGGCTCCAGCCAATAGCCATGTGAATGAGCCATCTTGGGAGCAGATAATCCAGCCCCAGTCAAGTCTTCAGATGATGCAACCTAAAGGAGCTTAGGAAATTTCAAGCCAAAATATGACTCATTGGTATTAATATTATTCAATTAATATTTAATATTATTCAATATTAAATATTTAATTCAATATTTTGAATTAAAAATCCTTCCAGATAAAAAGGCATTGGAAGGAGTTTTCCCTCTATCTGCATAAACCAGACTCACCTGATCAAAAAACATCAAAAAGAACAATGGACTTCTCTTCCTCTCCCTGTTATCTCAATATATTGTAGAATGCTACCAGACCTGGCCCAAACCATTTAAAACATAATACCTGTCTCTCAGGTTCATTGGCAAGCCAATCTGTTTCCCCCATCCATTCATCCTTCCTAGTAATCATTTATTGCCCTTAAACAAAATTACCTATACTTTTTATTTTCCCCTCTCCCCTCCAAAAATGGTATATAAAAATATCTGGATCCCATTGGAATACTGAGTCATCATTCCATGATTCTCCCCATGCACATGGTAAATAAACCTTTGTCTTATTAATCTGCCTTAATTGTGAGTTGATCTTTCAGCAAACTTTGGGGGAAAGGGCAAGTTTCCCCTCACCCCTACAGTCCCAGGCAACACCTTGACTGTAGCCTCATGGGAGACTCTAAGCCAGAACCACCCAACCACCCAACTAAGCTTTGCCCAAATTCTTGACACTCAGAAAGTATGAGATAATAAATATTTGTTGTTTTAAGCCACTATAAAAATTATGAACACTCATATAATCAAACATACACTGCTATTGAAAAACAATGATTTAAATATGTTCATATACACTAATAATGTATATATGTAAATCTAACTGTAACAGTATAAAAGACATGATAGTTCAGAATAATGCCTATATATGATTCCATTTTTATTTTTAAAAATCTAGAATTGTCATTTGTTTGTATAAGTTTGAGTATGAAGGAAAATGCCAAATTATTCATAGCAAAATGCTAGTATTGGTTACCTTGGTAGTGTGGTACAGGAAAGATTATAAACTTTTTCTAATTAATCAGTACCTAGCACTAGTACTAGGCAAACTAGAACAGTAATACTATTTGCATCATATGAAGAGGATGTACTATTTTTACAATTTTAGAAAGTATAGTAAGTTAAAGAAAAGTGGGAGGAAAAACATTAGCTATATTTGGGTGCTAAAATTTGAAATTTAAAATTTACTATTTCTTTCTTTTTGTGTCTTTCTAACTTTTGCAATGACCATAAATACATTAGATACTTTAGTTTAAAAAGTATTTAAATAAATTTTAAAAATCCAAAGTAAACTATAAAAGAACCTTTGAGTTGTAAATAAGGAATCATTTGTTCTCAACAGGGCTTCACTCACCAACCTGACTGTAAAGTTTACTCAGGGTACTGTTTAAAATGTGAAGCTATACATATGCCTTTCATCGGAAGAGTGCAAAGCATTTCCAGTTTATGAAATGATTAATATTTAAAGCATTCTCTATATTTGGGGAAAGCCTGATGGGGAAGATGGTCAAGTGCTCTCTCTGGGAAATGCAGTTGCAGGAAGGTAAACAGCTCATGCAGAGGTATCCAGGGAGTCCACCCTTTAACTGGAAACAGGGCTCCTCTCTCCTCTTCTATGCCAGTCAATTGACAAGTTATTCCTGAAATGTAGCTTGTTCTCTATTGAAAGAAGTGTTTGTACATTTTAAATATATCTGGAATAAAACAAACAAACACACACCAAACCTCTTTGTTTAGTCCATTTACATCAGTAATTTTTTTTATCATTGTGCAGGACAGAGTGCAAAAGACCCAATGAGCATCATTTGGTGTTGGGCTGATGAGCCAGAATGTTGATTACCTTCACTGGCAAACTGCAGGGTCTTCCTAGGAAACCACACGACAAGGTTTAGTTCTCCCATGTTTCTAGTTTCTCTATGTTCTGGGAAAATTAGATTCCCCCAATCAACCTGATACACCAAACTGAACCTTAAAAACCTAAGTACCTTTGCATTTCTTACATGAAAAGTTCATTTTGGGAAAGATGAGAGAGAAGAATCACCAACCTTGATCACCTCTTCTGAGTCAAGATTTCTGATTCCTTGCAGCAGCCAATAAAGTGAGAGGAAAGACATGAATAAGAAGGAAATATATACTTCCTAATTCCACCATAAAATTTTTCTCTAAGTATCATGTCCCTAACAGATAAAGACACTTTCAATAAAATTTCATATCATTTTTTTTCTAAAGAGATAGAAAAAAAGCCTGCTTTACTTTTTCCCTTTTAAAGGGCTCACCTCTGGGACTAACTCAAATTCATGTTTTCCTTAGGCTTCAATCGGCAACGTCTTATATGCTTTAGATGACAAGTCACTTCCATCTTTATGATCTGTTTAATTCTCACAACAACCTTTTAAGTGTTATATCAACCCTCTTTAACAGAGGTAACAGCTGCCATACAAAGAAACTAAGTGATTCATTCATAGCCATTCAGTGGCACAGACAGGACTTAAAGTTAGGTCCTCTCTCTCTAAATTCTATACATTATCTTCCCCTCCACATCTGTCTCTCATCCTACTGCCTCTCTTGCAGCCTTTGAAGGCGTCACAAGAATACCTCAGCCCTACTTCACCTCTGAACACCACCCTCTAAAGCCTAAAAGGAAAAAGCAAACACATCGGAATTAGTGATTCAAATAAATGTTGAGCTATGGCACCAATTATTGGCAGCCTGCCCACACCTTTGAAATGGGAGTGATTCTTCAGTCTACACCCACGACCTAAGACAGGAGCTCTTGGGAAACTGGCGACTCATTCCATGATGAGTCTGGACAAATAGAAAGGGCCAGGAGGCCCCTGCATATAATAATCAGGAGGTATCGACTTCTGTTGAGGTCAGGAGCAAGATTTATTAACCTAAGAGTTAAATATTGACTGAAAATTTGGACAGCTCCTCTTTTTCTTCCCAGAAACCTGGTAAATTACTCAGACTGCCACTCAGACACTTGGAAACTTGGAATTTTCCTCCAGTTTTATGTCTATCTTTAGTTATAGACCTCCTGAGGGAAGAAAATCTTTGTACTATATTTTAGAGAGATATTTAAAATCCTGCTAATTATTGCTTCATTTTTATCTATTCTAAGACTTGCTGGCCAGAAGCCTTTTATTATACAGTAATAGGTTTTCACATCCTTAGGGCTTTTTTTCTATGGTCTTCAGTGTCTGGCTGTGAGTCCAAATTTCAATTCATCTCATGTGATAGCTTCTATTCTTTCCTGCTCTAGTTTTTTCTCAACCTTAAGAAGCAGTTTGCCTCCTGTGGAAACCCCTCCCAGGCCTGCAAATTGTGCAAGTGATGCCTTGGGAAAGTTGTGTTCCCAAAGCCCCTTATTGTGGCACGCTTATCACTAAAACATAGCAAACCCCTTTCTCTTCAGATGAGTCATTCACAGATGTTGCAATGCAAAGGGGCTGATTTGGATCGTCAGACATCCAGGACCCTGCCCCTTTGTCCCATGGCTTGATGTGGTTTGAGTTCATCTTCAGATGTTGGTCAGATTCATTCTCTTCTCTCTCTTGATGACACAGAACAATCGCATTAGATAACCTGCTTTCCTTTTCAGATCTCTTTCTTGATATTCTTTTTCTTGGAGCTCATCTCCTTTCAGTAAAGTTGAAGGTATATCCCGACATTATATTAAAAGCTTCACAGTTGTAAATCTGTAAGGCTTCAAAAATGTACTCTCTTAATTTAAATATACTCCTTCCTGATCAGAAAAATCAACACCTTCCACAGCATGTTCTTGCTAAGAATGAGTGTGTTTAAGGCTCTTATCTCCTTGACTCCAATAAATTACTAAAAGTACTCATTCTCTTTACTTTGAAATGCCTTAGAAACATTTGTGGCATTAACACAGTGTATCGCAGCTTTTGAAGTTTTATTACTTTTCAGTTCTTTTATATTATATATTTAAATTCTAATACCCTTTCTTTTCTTAAGATGATTGTGTTTGCCAAAGACCTGCATGGAAGAAGTTTGCCTTTCTTTAAAAGCATTTTCCTCCCTCAGACTCATTCCTTCTGAGGTCATTAGGAGTTTATTATTGCAGAAGATTTCATTACTGTATTTTCTAATTCTTTCTGAGAGTTGCAACCATACTTTGAAACAACTGAAGCAACTGCAAGGCATTGAGTCCAGCATGCTTCCTGGGTAGCAAGTGGGAAGTCTTGATAGAAATGCTTAATTATCGTTTGAGCAAGACCCACTTTCTAATAGTAACACATTTTCTCAGCAAGTAACATTTGAGCATGTGACAACTATGCAGTGTCCTAAAATAGGTTTTCGGTTGTTTAGCTGAAGTTTTGTACAGCATGACTTCTTGCTTCAATACTTTACATTGTGCTTTTAGCCACCAAAGTCGGGGGAGTAGAGTGGAAGGAAATGGGGTGGCACTGGCCATCAGCGATGTGCTTAATGCGCCATGCTAAACTTGTGAATGGAGAACATCCCTAGGAAAGCAAAGACGCTGCTTCTCAGGGATAAGTTCACATAGGAATCCTTGCCTCGGGAATGAGCTAAGCAGGCCCTTGCAATTCTCCACCAACAGATCCAAAGAGGCTGAAAATCAATCAGCTGCCACAAGGTGGCGAAATCACATTGATGTCCTTAACTGCTCTATTTCCCCATGGAAACCTTTTAATGTCAACTATCTGAGGACAAAGGTATCATTTCTACATTTAAATAAAAACCACTTATCACCAAGATTTACAAACAATTTCAGTGCATCCAGACAGCTATCTGGGTATAGTGGATAGTGCATGAATAAGTAAGGTTGAGGCTGCGGAATAAAAAGCAAGAGGTATATTTTTTCTCATAGCTACCTGTGAAAACCTGGGTTCTCCCCATATTTGATGTCCACTTTTTATGTATTTGGTTGCATATGATATGCCATTATTTAAAATGTAACTTAAAGATTAAGAGCAGAAAACATTTAAGATATAGTTTAGAGCACGGCACAAAATTTCTGTGAAGTGCAGTTTACTGTAAATATGAGGTGAGCACGAACAAGGTTGCAAGTGCTATGGAAAACATCTTAAGTGCCATCACAGGAGAAAAAAGGCAGCATCTGGACGTAGTCGTGGCCCTGTGTCCTAGTGCTGCTTCTCGTTGGACACGGGCTCTGCTCTGATTGGTGCTTTCAAATCCTGACACATCCACTTATATTTGGGGGGGATTTCATTAAACTCTCTGTGCATCAATTGCTTATATTTGAAAACATTTGAAAACAATACTCCAAAGCATTGTGGTGATGAAAGTGGTGAATCTGTATAAACATGGCTGCTACTAATCCAAAGCACATTGTGGAAATTTGATGAAGGTGCCTCTCAGGGTGCACACATCCCTTCTTTAGGGTGCAGAGCATGACAAGCAAAGCTCCTGCTAGATTTCAGCACACTTACTCCCTTACCTGGTCACCCTCGTGCAGGAATCAGCCTGCAAAATTGTGTATCTAGGTTCTGCATGTAAAGAACTTAAAAAGATGCCTGGCACAAGTAAGATAAACACTCTAAAATCATCATCATAACCATCACCACCACCACCACCACCACCTCCCTTGTGGTCTTCTCACTGTAGCCTTACTATGTCTAGTTTATTCTACAAATACATCAGAGATTTATCTATAGATGTGGAAGGGTGGAGAAGCACTGCTTAATAAATAGCTTTATAAACTGATATGTCGACCTAATGGTGAAATCCATGATGAAAAATTATGAGTGGGAATAGCGTGGAAGAAGTATAGAAGGTTTGAAGGATGGGGCCTTTTAAAATGGTAGCTCCCCACCAATCTCAAGTGCAGCCCTCCCATTCAGCCCTAGCTCTGCTTAGCCCAAGGCTCACTCCAACTGGTATTGGGGCCTGAATACACTGTTAAAGTAGGCCTTTTCCTTTATTTAGTGCTTTTGCAGACACCAGGTCTCTAGGACCCAATACCACCACAGGACTTCCTAGATAATGGCCCTTCTGCAGGGTCTTATGTCAGCTCATCCAGACTTCAATTTAGAATGACTGCTGAACTACCTGGTGGACAGTGACATGGCATCCCTGACTGTCATCAGTGAGTGCGTGAAGGCTACTGGGCAAGGAACCAGGTAGCAGTCGCAAGCTGGGACAAGCCACAGAGTTTCAAGACACCTTTTTATTAAAAGAGCATTATTATTTATTAAAAGAGCATTATTATTTATTAAAAGAGAATTATTATTTGCTGTAACTGTACCATTAGGAGGAGTGCCAATGCACAGGAGTGAATGCATAATATAGTGTCTGACCAGGAACCTTTCAACCTAAATCAAACAAACATTAACACAGAAAAGGGTGAAAAATGGGGCAGTTTTTCTCTTACAGTTCACATCTTGCTCAGAAGACCTTGGCTAACTTTTCAGAAGAGGAACACAGAGTATTCATGCCATGTCACAGGCCACTCAGCACAAAGTCTTTGCTTTACTGATTTATTCTCAGAATGCAGTTGCTGACAACATGTACATTGGTTTTAAAAAACGAAGATTTCTAAAATATTGATAGAACTTTATGTGGGGGAGGGCATTAACTTAGAATGTAAAGCATGAATGATATGTTTTAATGATATAGCAATTAAGTCAGTTTTTTTTGTTGTAGAACTGCTAATTTTCTACTCATTCAAGGGAGAAGGGGGCCTTTGTTCCCTAAAATAAAAATTTTCAAACTGTCAGGCTTTATATTATAGGTCACAAGCCAAGCCCTTTTGACATCGACTTTTTGTAAGGCACTTTTTGAAGTAAATGTGTTATTAGTGCAAGAAAACCGTGAGTATTGTAAACAAACAATAACTACTAGCTTTTCTTGCGTTTGCTTGACACGTGGTTATGGAGCCGTTGTAGCGCTAAGCCACTTGAAAAGTCATTGATCCAAAGCACAGCATTTTCAGGGCAGCTCTTGTAAATTCTTCCATAACAGAGTCATATTGGGTATTTTATGACAAGCTCTGAAGCAGTCACTGGTAATAACCTGAAAACATACACAGGGCAAACGGAGGAACATTCATACGGGCCCCAGCAGAAGTCACAGCCCCATTCACGGGGACAGCTTGGGATCGATGTGATGCTGTGGCAGGGGAATCACCCACAGGCATTCTGGGACCCCACATCGGCATGGGGAGCAGTTGGGCATTAGTGACATGGCACAAATTACTGTCCCTTGATGGATTGGCAGCTTGGAGAGGTGATGGGGTTGTAAAATTACGGTGGGGGGAGGCCCGGGGTCTCTACCCCAACTTTAGCAGAACAGATGTGAACATCTGTTTTACACGTTGGGCTTCGAAGCAAGACTGTATTTAAAGAAAGGGTTCCACTAGTTAAAAAAAACAACAATAATTTTGTTTAAATTGCTGTGATAGAAAGGGTTACAGCTGGGAAACAGAGAAAGAGAGATGAAGGGAGAGTGAAACTAAGTCAAAACAAGAGGGTCGATTAACGCTGAGTCCCTGAGGCATCCTGCCTGAGAGTGGGCAAAGGTGAGGGTATGCAGGGCAAGTCAGAGCACCCTGACAGCTCTGCTGTGCTCTAGGATGGAACTGATTTGGATGATGAGGAACAGGAATAGAAAAAAACAAAGACAAAAAACTCTTTCCTGAATGGAATTTTTAATCCTAGATATACCAAGCTAAAAATGTAGATTACCTATTTTATCTATGTTTTCTTAGAGCATTTAATTTATTCTAATTGTCATGGTTAATTTTATATGCCAACTTGGCTAGGCTATGACGACCAGTTGTGTATTCAAATACTACCGTGTTTCCCCGAAAATAAGACAGGGTTTTATATTTATTTTTCCTCAAGAAGACACCCTAGGGCTTATTTTCAGGGGATGTGTTATTTTTTTTAAGTACGGTACAACAATCTGCATTTATTCAAATATAGTTAAGTCATCTTCTTCTGGAACATCATCATAACTCTCCAAACCCCGAATTCCATCCTGAATTTCTTGCGATTCTATTTCCTTTAGAACCATTGGCCCCAATCTCTCTTGTTGAACAATAGAACTCTCATGAGGCAGATGAGAAGGGCTGCTCATCTTCTTTACCGCTCCGCGATGAAATGCATGGGTTGTGCAGATACGCTGCACAGCCACGCCCATCACTAGGTCTTATTTTCGGGGTAGGGCTTATATCGCACAAATGCTTAGAAATCCCGTTAGGGCTTATTTTATGGGTAGGTCTTATTTTCAGGGAAACACGGTAGTCTAAATACTTCTCCGAAGGTATTTTTGTAGATGGGATTAACGTTTACTACTATCAGTTGACATTAAGGGAAGCAGATTACTCTCCATAATGGAGGTGGGCTTCATTCAAGTAGTTGAAGGTTTTAAGAGCAAAAAACTGAGGTTTCCAAAAGAAGAAATTCTCCCTCATACTATAACATAGAAACCTTGCTAGAGCTCCCATCCTGCTAGCCTGTCCTACTGATTTCAGACTTAAGATTGCAGCATCAACTCTTATCTGAATTTCCAGCCTGCAGGCCTACTCTAAAAATTTCAGACTTAGCCCCCATAATTTGGTAAGCCAAGTCCTTAGAATAAATCTAGCCTCCTCCGTGTGTGTGTGTGTGTGTGTGTGTGTGTGTGTAGAGAATGCTAACTGACACACCAGTCATCCTGGAGAGGTTCTGACTACACCCAAGACTTGTACTAGAAGAAAGGGCATGGCTTCAGGGACCACATGGCCCAGATTCAAACCCCAGTACTGCTATTTACTAGTGAGGCCCTGTATAAGTTATTTAATCTCTTTGAGCCCCAGTTTTCTCAAGTATATAATGAGAGTAATGTTACTTATCTTCCTGGTGTTGCTGTTTATGAGAATTAAATGGGAAAATGTGTATGAAAGTATACAATACAAGATTTGGCACATAGTAGGTGATAAAGCAAAAAACATGTATTATCTACTTTATCTATTATACTAAAGAACATTCAGATTGTATTACCAGCTATTCAGGTCTCAGAATGTCAATTTCATCCCAGTTCTTATTTCTAGACATAGTCAATTAAAAATAGATGGGTTTATATATATACATTATAAGTGCATTGTGCATTGTTGGGACTATGGACATGCTTGAAGCTCTGACTCGAGGTGGGAGGGAAGGCAATAGCAATGTATGTAACCTTAACATGTGTACCCCCTTATTATGCTGAAATTAAAATAAATAGCCTTTAATGTAAATAAAAATTTCTTAATATGAATTCCATGAAACACTTAGTGCCATGAAATTGTTGAAGAAACAGAGGTCATAGATTCAAATAAGAATGACAGTGTCCTACAATAACACCCCCTGAGAGATTTGCATTTTAGTTAGTATATTAAAGACTCAAAAATTCTACAGTCTCATTCTGAGTAACTTAATTATGGTAGTCATTTGGCCTGTTGACAAATATTTCACTTCTCCTCCCCTCCAGGCCTGGGGTAAGTTTTACTTCTTCACTCTTTGAATTAGATGTGGTCATATGACTCATTTTGGATTAAAACAAAGTGTGAATGGAGTGATTTATGACATTTCCTGGTGGAACTTTTAAGAACCCCTCCTTTTACTTGCCTTGGACATTGTGGAAGCATGAGTTAGATGGAACTTGAATCAGTCTGGGTGGCTGAGTGACAGCAATGAGCTGCCCTGGCTTTGGGCATAGTACCCATGACTGAGAAATCAATATTTTGTTATTCTAAGCCAGATTTTGAGGCCATTTGTTACTGCAACATAACTAAGCCTATCTTGTGTCATAAAGGATTGTGGAAAAAAAATTGAGGTTCTTTTATAATAAAACCTTAAAATATATGGCTTGTGTTCAGTACTAAGGGTGCAAATATTGGGGAAACTGTCAGTAGAATCTGAAAGTAGAGTAAAATGTTTTGCAACATCAAAAAACATATGACCACGGAATCATTTTTCCTGCAATCCCTATTAGCCAATGTACTTTGGAAAATGCTTTTCTAGAATGTTCATTGCAGCACTTTCCTTTCTCTTTGCATGTGGATTATTACCAAAATAAATAAGTAAATACATAAATAAATTGCAATAAACTGTCATATGCGTAGGAAATGATTACCTAATGCTTCTTTCATAGGCTATGCATTTTTATACCTCCTGCTGTTTGCTCAAATTGCAATGATTTTCCTCCCTCCTAGTCTACTTCGCCCCATCTGATTCTTCATAGTTAGTTAAAATGGCATCTCCTCGATAAAGCCCGACCAGATTCAACCAGTTGTGATTCCTTGCTCATTCCCACTAATTTTGAATTATACCTCATGTCTAGCATTTACCATCCTTTGCCTAATAACGTGGTTAGTTTGTATATGTATCTCATCCCCACCAGATTCTAATCTCCTTTAAACTTGGAACTATATCTTCTTGATCTTACTATCTTCTACATGGTGTGGTATAGGATTTTACATTTAGATTAAATTCAATGAATGTTCACTGAATGGAATTATACTAAGGACTAAGTAATAACACAATTGTTATTAATAATAATAACACCAATAACACCAATAATCTAAATTGCTTGAGAACTTGCAATGTGCCAGAAACTATAATAATAGGTTTATGTGATTATTTATTTTGTTTTTCATATTATACTTATGAGGCAGATACTGTTACCCCCATTTCATAGACAAGAAAACTGATGCTGAGATAAGCTAAGCAACTTGACCAAGTTCATACAGCTGATAAGCAACTGCCATATTTGGCAAATGCAAACCTCAGTACTGGTCTCAGGTGCAACATGATAAATATTTACAATTATAGGTGTGGTATGGGCATGTGCTTGCGTTTCTCTTTTCCAATTGAGGGTGGTCAACCCCAGAGTTTGGCAGATTTAGCTTGGAACACACAAAAATAGGATTTGCGCTGGTGAAAGAAGAAAGAATTAGAGAAACCGTAAAAGGCATAAAGAGGCATACTCACTATAAACAGATAATAAGGCCATGACAGCCACCCTCCCCCACCCCCTCATAAATATGGAGAAGTGGCAAAGAGCAACAGAAGAGGGAATACAGGAGGAAGGGGCGGTGAGTCTGCTGTGCGTGCCACACATTTTGCTGGGCCAGAGATGAGAGTGAAGCTCAATGATGTCCTGGCTTCAGAACCTTAGGGATGCTGGTGGGGAAGATATTCAAATAGCGTCATTGGATATTAGATGTTGAAAGAGCTAAGATAAGCTGCAGATTAGTTTTTAATAAAAGTAGCTTTGGAAGTTGTCTTTGTCTCTTATCCTTCTTATTTGCTGTATTCATTGGAAACCCTGCCATTAGCATTAATTGAAAGAAAGCACCCAGTGTGCTTAAATCTTTGTCAGGGGAAAACAGACTCCTCCAGATCAAAGAACGAACATTATGCTCTGATGAAAAGATAATCCTATTTCTATGATTCACCACAATTGATTTCTTTGTGGACCATCCAGCAATCCCATCCACACATGACAGTTGGGTGTTCAATGCAATTGTGGTTCAACGAGTATTTAATGAATGCCTACTACGTGCTAGTCCTGGGTCAAGTGCAGCACAGAACATAAGCACAATAAGAAAAAGTGCCCCTTCTGCCTAAGAGCATGGATAGATAAAATACAGGTACATGTCACATTTGACACAGTAAAGCCCCATGGGACATAAATGGAGCCTCAGAAGAGAGCAGAGTAAGGTGGTTCAAAATTATGTTGGAATAGTCAAGGAAGGAAGATCAATAAGAGCAGATACAAAACTGTAAACAAAGTATTGGCAATGTAGGCAGAGAAACTTAACTGTGTTAAAATTTTTTTTCTTTTTTACTACAACCCATCCATATTAAAGCATGGAATATTGACTCTTCATCACTGTCCAGGGCTTCTTGCTGTTTGCCATAGAAGACATGAGAAAGTGCATACGTATAGGAGTGAATACAGAGAGGGAATTCCAGCAGGTGAGTAAGACCAGGTTCATGAATTTCATTTTATAGATAATACTGAGACCCAAGGATATAACCCAAACTTTCATTTGTTGCATAGATGAACAAGTTGAAGTTCAAATTCAGACCATCAGTATCTTAAAACTGTTTTCTTTTGTCCTGTTTTTCTCCACATTACATTTTCCCTGCCATGGCCAGAAAAATAGCTGAGATCCTATCTAGGAAAGATAGAGTGGTGAGTAGTAGATATCTACCAAGTTGTCTCACCTGACCATCCTCACGTTCTCTAAGAAGAGCAAGAAGAGCCAAGAATCCACATAGTAACATTAGTTTGCCCCCAGTAGCCATTCTGTGACCCTTTCTTCTGACCAAGGTTGATTGGGCCAGAACTGGCACAGGACATACTTGAGATGGTCAGCGACCTTTCTCTCTATTTCATTCTTTGACCCTAGTTGGGTTTTTCAGAGATGATTGGTCCCAAAACCAAGCTGAGTAAGGAAAAGAAAGTCAGTTTCAGTCAAAGTGGTGAGCATTTATCAGAAAACTGGGAACTGTCTGCTCTTTGTGCTCTGAAATGTGCACCAATTATTCAATCAACGCGTGTCTGTAGAGAGAAAATACAGAGTGGGAAGGATCAGATTCAGTACTCTCTGGAGACCTAGTTGTGTTTCTGCCCTGGGATCTGTGAGAGACTGTGGGGATGATTGTGAATCCCCCTTTCCTGCTTAAGCCAATCTAGTAGATTTCACTCACTTGCAATGAAAAGAATTTGACCCAAGAGGAAGTACATAGATGGTAGTGGTGAGTGTGGGAGCAACATTAAGATAAGCAAAAAGGCTGATAACCAGAGGGTTTTAGAAAAACAAAACAAATGGTGAGATACTGAAGAAGTGGCATCATTTAGGAAGTTTGGTCCAAACATGAAGTAAGTATCCTTTTATGCTACACCTGCTATGATAGCAGATTTCCTGAGCAGGCAGAGCTATCAGAAAATGTGATTATGAACTGGTCAATAGCAGATTGTCATCCATGTTCATTGGGATCTCCCCTGGGTTGAGAAGGAGTCGGAATGGGTAAGATGTTTACCACGGTAGCCAACAGCAGCATAAATGGAGAGAGAATTTGAATCCTAGTGAAGAAAGGCATTCAGTGAAGTGGAATGGGAGTGAGGTAAGGCTATAAATGAAAAGACAGATGTCAGACAAATTTGCAAGTGGGAAGACATGAGAACTCCTTGTTCTAGTCTGCTATTGTAAACAGTTCAGGACTAATGGGATGGATCGTGGCAGGTTGGGGAGCAAGGAGACCGGACTCAAATTGCCTAGGTTCAAATCCCAGATCTTCCGCTTGTTAGTTTTAGAAGCATGACAGCTGACAACCTGTCATCTATTGTTATGTAATACAACCAACCCAAACTCATTGCCTTAAAACAGACAGCATTTATTCTTGTTCATAGTTATATGGTTTAGTTGGGTGTTCTATATTGGCTCAACTCAGTAGATCTTCCAGTCTCAAATGGGCTAATTCATAGGTCTATAGCCTGAGTTCAGTTTCCATGCTCTGAAACCATCCTGCCATGTGGCTTCACAAGCATAAACCATATAACCTGCTGATCTTGGCCTGGTTCTCTCAGATATTTTGAGGTCAAATGGCTAGAAGCTAATCTAGGATGGTTTGGCTGAGACAGATCTCCTTCATGTGGTCTTTCATCTATAAGTAAGCTAGCTCAGGCTTGTGGTAGCAGCATTCTGAGAGAGAGAGAAAAAAAGAGAGAAAGAGAGAGAAAGAAAGAAAGAAAGAAAGAAAGAAAGAAAGAAAGAAAGAAAGAAAAGAAAAGAAAAGAAAAGAAAAGAAAAGAAAAGAAAAGAAAAGAAAAGAAAAGAAAAGAAAAGAAAAGAAAAGAAAGAGAGAAAACATGACGAAATGTGCAAGGCCTTTTTGGCCTGGGCCCAGAACTGGCACGACATCACCCCATCGCATTCTATTGGCTGAAGCAAATCACAACATCAACCCAAATTTGGAGTTTAGGAAAATAGAGTTCACTGCTTCATAGAAGAACCTACAATGTCATATTGCAAGGGCTGTGATTACAGGGAATGACTATTTGGATGGAACAGTATTTTGCATTCAATTTATCACAATAGAGATAATAACAGTACCTACCACATGGTGTTAATTTTGAGGATTAAGTGGGTTAATGTATGTAAAGCACTTAGCACAGTGCCTGACAGATGATCAGTGTTATGTAAGTGTTAGTTTTTATTATATCTTAATGGAGCCAGACAGGAAAACACATTTGTCACCTTCTTAGCATGGGGCAACAATACTATAATCATGGATTTTTAAAGTCATATTTTAAAATTTGAGCCAAAGAGTGCACCCATTATTGACAAGGATAATTGCTTTCTGGTATTTAAAATTGTAGGTGAGGCAAGAAGTCTAATCTCCAGTTTTATGTTTGTCAGTGTGCATTACTATGACTTTTGGCAAGATACCTGATATGCCAGGCTTCCGTATGTTCAGTTGTAAAGTGAGGGGTTTGGACTGCATGATCTTAAGTATCTCCTAATTGCTGACTCTTGATGAATACTGAGAATAATATTCTCTCCAATTTTATTCCAACAACTAATGGGAAAGGGTGAGTCTTCCTATTGCATTGATGGCTTTTAACAATAAAGAATGCCAGAGGGAAATGGGTTGAGGAGAGTAACCACGAACTTAAAGTGATTTGTCAAAAACAAGTTGACCTAAAACAATTTTCTCAAAGTCAAATTGTTAGCAAGAATAAATTGATCAAAAAATATCTGCCATAGATTTTTCATTTTAGTAATTTTGATGCACTTGAAGAAGTTTTGTGAGCTTTCATGAGTCATTAAACCTTTTAGTCATTTTTTTCCTAGAATTTTCAGGGGGAACAAAGGTCCTTTTCTTCCTTGTTTCTAATTCATATAGTCAATTATGTCTGTTCTGCTCATTTATCTGAAAGTTAATTATTCTAAAATCAATGTTTCCAACTACCAGTTAACATTATTTTATAACTTCTGAAACTTGATATAAATTTTAGAGCTTTCATCCATATTTTATAACAATTTTACTTCTTACTATGTAATTTCGCTTTTTAAAATGTTTAGCTTCATTTTTAGCCAGTGATGGTAACTTCATTTACTTAATCTTATTTTGAGTTCCATTTCAGTTACACAGTTCTCATGTATATCAGTAAATTTTACAGAGCAGAGTTTTTACTACTCAAGGTTGCTGTCAGATTGCAGCTATAATGAAAAACATGTAAAGTCTCAGTGTGGCTTCTCACACAGCTTTACGCTTAGGCTAAAATTTGTCGACCTAACAATGTATAAAATGATTCATGAGTAAAACTTTTGACAGCAGTTGACTCTGGGTCCCTAGTATCTTCACTGAAAAAACGTAGGAAGAAAAATACATACCAACCCTTCTGATCCAGTTAATCACTACATTGGTTTGAAGTTGAAAGGCTTCAAGATTGAAATGAAAAATGCAGAATGTTCTCGGTGAATGTGGTGATTAACACAACTTCAATGCTGTCCAGTGACTTTATTCTTTAAAATCACCTTTTGCCACATCTTATCTTTAATTCTTCAGATTCATTAGAGTATACGATAATTACAAAAGAACAAATGACTAATTAAAGTAGATTTAGACTAGTTTGATTTGGGCAATTTGGTACAAAATCATAAAAGTATGAGTTCATCAGAAAAGCAAATATGATTGGATGAAAATGCATCATAAATTGAAAGTGAAAGTTTAAAAAATTGGAGAAAAATCCTCAAATCCTGAAAAAGAAGGAAACAAAGCATTACAATTCTAAACACCTTCCACATTGTTTCCACATTAATAATACATGAATAGCCAATTACAAAAGGATAGTCATGTTTTATTATTTTCTACTAGTTTGGTTTTAGGCAAATTGTTTTTGACCAAATTTGCTATGAACAAATAGAAGCAGTGATCTGAGCCAACATCCTTCAAATGTGGCTAGACTGAGTTCATGATTCTGTTTCAAACAGGCAGAATTTGATCTGGGTTTATTGACACAATGTATCTCAAACTCTTAAACTTCTTACTCTGTGGTTCATAGGGTTTCTTTTCATTTCTGACTTCCCCATATGTGTCTGATGTTGGAATTCTGATCTGGGGCCTTTGCTTTAGTTTATATCTAGTGAGAACTAGGCCAGGTTCTTAGCTTTCTGTTTTCATCCTTAGTGTTGTTTATTAGCTCCTTTTCCTTTCTTTGGGACCAAAATAGTCCAAGATGCTCACCAAGGCCTCTCCTCCTGGTTATTTTTGTTGTAGGGCGCAGCGCTCAAACAAAGACGGAGAATCTGAATTGTGAT
>VBSM01000529.1:73022226-73110317 GCA_008086735.1 Cheirogaleus medius
TATAGCTCTATTGAATTGGATTTAAAATAATTTCTTGTGGGCCATCACAATTTTTAGAAATTGCCCTTTATCTGAGGCTGATATCTGGCCCCTATTATTCCCACAGTTCCCTCCAGCTCCTGTAATCAAACCAGAAACTCAGGATGGTGGTCTCCAAGAACTGTCTCCCAGCTTCCTACAGGCCAGATGTTCTTATTCCTTCTCTCAGGTTCACAAGGGTGAGCCAATTGGAAGGCATGTTTGTATTAGATGAACCACTCTTCCTGATCATACTCTACTGGACCAGGAGTAAACACCTGAAAAAAACTGGGTCAGATTTTCCTTCTCTAGTATTTAGAAGACTGTTGTAGTCATTGTTAAGTGGCTAGAATGTAGAATATAAAGGCAGATACTAAGGATGGGAGAGCTTTCTGCATCATGTGAACTGGGAGGTCAGAGAAAGCCAGTTGTTTTTAACCTCAGAAAGATATTTTATGCTTTGTTAAGCAATATTCCTTCACGAACAATTAATGTTGAACAGTTTGACATTCGTTGCTACACATCAGAGGCCAATTCTCATTGAATTGTAAGCAATGTATTTCCACAACTTAGTGATATTTTCCTGCTTAGTAAATTCATGTGCACAGGAATAGACAAGTTAAATACCTACAATCATTTACCTACTTTTTATAAAAATTATGATAAAATACACATAAAAATTTACAATCTCAAACATTTTTAAATGTACAGTTCAATAGTGTTAAGTAAATGCACGTTGTTATGCAACCAATTTCCAAAACTCTTTATTTTACAAAACTAAAACCCTGTACCCATTAAACAACAACTCCCTACTCTGTCCTTCCCCCAGCCCCAGAAACCACAATTCTATTTTCTGCCTCTATGAATTTGACTTCTCTAAGTACCTGATATAAGTAGAATCATATAATATTTGTATTTTGTGACTGGCTTATTTCACTTAACATAATGTCTTCAAAGTCCATTTATGTTATATCGTATGTCAGAATGTCCTTCCTTTTTAAGGCTGAATAATATTTCATTGTATGTATGTACCAAATTTTCTTTATCCATCCATTCATCAATGGATACTTGGGTTGCTTCCATTTTTTGGCTATTGTAAATAATGCTGCTGTGAACATGGGCATACAAATAGAAAGCTAGTTTTCAAATGGACAAAACAATAAAAGGACACGCAGAGAAAACTATAGGCAATAAACCAAGAGACATTCCTGATCCGTTTCCCATTCCTGGTTCTCACCATCTGTTGCGATCCACCTGAATTTCTGTTCTTCAGTTATGTGAATCACCTCTGCCTCTTTATACAATAAATTCTCCTTTTATGCTTAAGGTGTCTCAGGCTAGTTTCCATTATTTACAACCAAAAAGTCTTGTTTAATATATAGGTAGGAGAAAAACTCTACAAATTAAAGACAAGTTCAAGTCATGACAAATATCCCTTTTATTCTGTAAATAAGAAATACAATAAACTTTCAGTATTGACAAAGAAATTAAAAACACCAATTACTGACAGAAGCTGAAACTCTGTGACCTTCCAGACCTTTAGCAAGTAGCTAAGAAAAGAAAGAAAGGTTCTTAGATTAAACCCAAGAAAGAAGGTTAAAGACATTTTAGATTTGGTTATTAGTTTTTGTTCTGCTTTTGCTTTAATTTTTCATTGTCCCTCTGCAAAACCAGAACTGTCCAACAGGGATTGAATTCTCTATGAACAATTTGTCTTTCATGAGCTTCACAAACAAAATTAACCACCATGGGAAAAATAAGATGATGTTATAATTTTTGCAAGTTCAAAATATTCTTTCCAAGTATCCATTGTATGCCTCATTTTTCTCTTAATCCCTTGGCTTCATCCACTTTGAAATTACTGCTATAAAAGTTAATACTTATTATTAGTGCCCATTGCATCTAAACAGGAGATCTTCTCTCATTCCACATCTCATAGTAACAGATGAAACAAAAGCAAACAAATTGCAACACAGACTCTCTCTTATTCCTGTCTTGTGGTTTTCATAATGATGTTAGCTTGGAAATTTCATCAAGTCTGAAAATTACTGAGTGATCTTCTCTTCAAAAAAAAAAGGTAGTAAACTTTTCTCTTAAAAAAAAATAATAATTTCTATATTTATTTGACCCAATCTTTTCTCCATTTTCTCCAAAGTAATTTCAGTGGTCAGACCTTGACTCTCAACCCCCCACAGCACTCTTTGTGTTTCTGCCTCTTCCTTTCCCATCACTCCTCTCACTCACTCTCTCAGATGACCTGCTTCTTTTTCTCATGCTTCGGCTTTATATTTTCTTTAGCCTGCTATCTTTTTTTTTTCCTCACACTGTCAGGATAGCTTTCTTTTAAAGACTTGATTTCTAAGGGCTGGTGCTAAAGAAAGTATACACGATAAAGTGAGAGAGGAAAAAGACATGTTTTTAAAAGTTTCTAAGTACTCATGCTGGTTCTTCTTCAGTGCTGAGATGCAGCCCCCTGAATTTATGGCATGCTAAAAGTTTTGTATTGAAAAAGCATAAAGACCTATAGAAAATCTTCCCAAAAGCCTCCTGAAAAAATCTACACATGTTGACATAGTTGAATGATGTTAGCAGCCAATTCATGCATTAGAAGAGAAATTAGCATTTAAATCATCTATACATCCAGGAGGACTGGTCTCTTGCAAACTTTTTCAAGTTGGAATTCATGTCTGGCTAAATTTCTTATATTAAATTAATGTAAGAACATGCAAAATGGAGTCAAATAACTTCTGTTAAATGATTTTTCACCAAAACACTCACTAAGGAATTATTAAAGATTTAAAAGTTAAATTTACTTTTAGTTATATACAGATCACTTTAATTCAACAACAAAATGTTCTAGTTATATTTATATATATATATTCATGCTATTTGAAGGCCAGTAGAAAAATGTCTTGTGTAGATTTTAAAAACAGCTGCCTACATCAAATAAAATTGCTTCGATTGATTTTAAAAAATTGTTGTATGTCTGTAATTGATGACATATTGTCTAGTCAATAGTTCTCAGTTAGGATGAACGTGTAAAAGCAAGTGTTGAATCTCAGCCATCACAGCCACTGTCAAAGCTAAAATGTATAGTAAACCTATGAAATTTATTATTCAATTAAATTTTTATCATTACCTATTTTATGCATTGTAACTAAAAACTGGTAGAGAAGGAATCCATTCAAGACATAGGCAACTTCTCTCAAGGAACTCATTAGCCTAGTTGGAAAGATTGGGCATACATGCACTAAAAGATTATTAAAAACACAATATAAATTCATAAGTATAAAATGTCAAATGAAAATAACAAACAAAAATTCCTGTAGAGATTCAGATAAGGGAAATAGTCATTGACATGGCTAGACAGGAGTGTCCAGATGAAGTGGAGGTTGAGCTTAACGTGGAAGAGTTTGTAGTCATCAGAGAAATGTGAACTTAGAGCAGTGCATTACAGGTGCATAGCTGTGGAACAGATAATATGATCACAGATGAAAGCAAAATCATTCCCATCTGTTTAGGGATAGTAAAAAAAGGATAGAGCAGTGTGTCTAGAGGGGAGAGTTTTCAGGAAAAAGACAAAAAACCCTCATGACTACTTTAATAGGGTGAAAAGAGATTTTTCAACAAGTGAAGCAGCTGCAGGGATACTAGGGTTCTCATTTGCTTCTGTTTTATACAGAAAATGAGACAGATATATGCCACATTAAAGTAATCTTAATGACTTCCAACAAATATTATAGAAACTTTTATGTTCACAGTTTCTAAGCTAATGAGAGAGGCATTTAATAAAAAATATAAAAATAAAACAAAGCAAATACCTCTGTAGTGTATCTGTGCTTATTTTCTTCAAGGAAATATATATATATATATCACATACATACATATATATAATTTGACTATACACACACATAAATATACACATACACGCATGTCAAAGTTAAGAATAAAGATTATATTGCTGGCATTTTGTTATTTTAAAGCACGGAATTGGGATTTGTGAGTAGAACTCTAAAGTTTGAAAATCAAGAAGCAAAATTTAATCAGTAAGAAAGTTGAAACAATATTTTTTGTGCATCTTCATTAAAGATTAGGCATAAGACTGTCCTTACAGAGCATAAAGAAGCATATTTCCTGGGCCTGATGCACTTTGTTCTCATAGAGATCTTCTCAGATTGGATTATGTGTGCACCTAAGGGTATGTGTGTGCTGGCTCACAGTGCCATGAAATAAATGCACCATATCTTCCTGGAGTAACAATTTTATCTGATGATTTAAAAGTAGGGCAAGTTAAGTAATTTAATAGTAAGTAATTGAAGACATAGTTTTCATATTAAAGTACATACAGAAAAATTATAGTGCAGAAAGCAAAGTGCTCCTGAAATTTCATGAGGAAACATGAGACATAAAACAAATTTCCTTCACTGCTGGTTGTGTAAGCTATTTCCCCACATAGCAGGAGGAACAAGGAAGTCTTCTTAAAGGAGTGTAGAGCAAGTTTACTCTCATTAGAGATACTTTGGAAGAAATTT
The DNA here is from genome assembly GCA_008086735.1 of Cheirogaleus medius. NCBI lineage: Eukaryota > Metazoa > Chordata > Mammalia > Primates > Cheirogaleidae > Cheirogaleus > Cheirogaleus medius. The sequence continues at coordinate 73,026,777 of VBSM01000529.1, forward strand.
TTACGGTGTCATTGCTCTAGTAGCTTCTTTGTTTCTTCCATATTTATGTATCCTGCTTTTTACTTAATCTTATTACTGAAAGAGTGGAAAGGTAATTGATCATGGAAGGTTGTTTTCCAGGTTTTTAAGGACAAGTTTAGTAAACCCTTCTAACTTTTAGAAAAGCCCTTTAGTTCTTTATGCATGGCCTCTGGGGCTTGAGGCTGGTGACAATACCTCCAATCCCATCTCCATCCTGTTGAGTTGGTCCTGGGTCCCAAACAATGTTCCCTAGGGCTGTGGGTAATGCCAGACAATCAGTTCAGTCTGCACCATTAACCTCCAGGGATTAGTAGCTCTCTGTGCAATTGAATGTTCCCAGATTAGTCCCTGTGGTGAGCCACCTGCCAGGACTCAGCACATCACAGGCAAGCTAAGAAGCTAGCAAAAGATTTAAAGCTCAAACTTGAGCTGAGCAATCAGGATATTTTTCTCCCACAATTTACAGCTACTGTGGCATGACCTAATTTCTCATTCCCAGTTTGTTTGTGGTTGTTTTTTTCTTAAATTTTGAGGGTTACCTTACTTGACAGAATTTGTTTCACAAAAATTAAAGGAAGAAATGTCAATTTCCCTATCATAAAATTGGAAAACATATTACAATCCAACATATTATTTGAACTTTCATTAAGTTCTTATGGTTAACATGATATTTATAGAAATAAAAGTTCTTGGCCTCATGTAAAGGATATCTTTCATCTGTGTGATAGAAGCAGGAAATGGATGCAAGGAAAAGCCAGTAGGAGAAAAGCATATGGGGAGCTCCAGGCTCTGCATGGAGTGTACACAAAGTGTATGAATCATAAAACCTAAGCTTGACTTGCTGCAGGTTAACATATTGATGCATAAAGTGCTGAAAGGTTATCAATTTTCATACTTAAGGATAAATGTTTTGTTATCAAACAAAATAGAGTAAGAGAGAACAAATGGAACCTATTCCTGCCTCAAACAACCACTACAAAGCAGACAAATTATGTGATGAAATAGTTTTCAGGACACTGGATATCAGGCAGTGTAGGGCAGTAAACCCTGAGAGATGAGAAACAAATGAAGTACTCTCTGATTTCGGGAGACCACAGGAGAGGAACCTCAGGTAAATTCTGTTAACTTCCTCAGTTGGGAAGCCAGAGCTGGAAATTTGAGAAGAACAAAGTGGCTAGATTTTGCCAGAAAGAATATTGGAGAAGAGAGAGTTACACAGAGAGAAAACTCCAGATACCTCAGAGGGTCATCCCCAAATATTCAGTAGAGTACCGATTAGTGCATATATGTGAGGAAACTCCCCATGGATAGGTAGAATCATCCCAGAATATGCTCAGTGTTGACACAGGACCAGGAGTAATGCCTATTTCCATCACCCAGACTGGGAAACCTCACAATTCATGGCACGTTGGATAGAGTGATTCAGAAGGATATTGCTTCAGCAGCATGAAATGATTATCCCTAGACTAAATGTTGACCTACTCCTACATTTAATGGTCTCCTAATCTTGTTTTTAAATCTTAAAAGAAAGACCTAGATGGATAAAACTATTTCTAAGTAACCAAACCATTTATAGGAATACAAAAAATATCTAACATTGAACAAAGTGATATTTACCACATCTGGCATCTAATCAAAGATTATGAGGCATACAAAGAGGCAAGAAATGTAGTCCACAATAAGGAGAAAAATCAATTAAAAGCAATCAAGAACTGACACAGATATTAGAATCAGCTAACAATGACATTAAAATAGTAGTTACAACAGTATTCTAGATGGCAAAAAAGACACAAGCAGAACAGCTAAGGGTGAAAACTGTAAGCCCTGATATGACCAATACAATGAATAGAATTAATGGTAGATTAGACATTATAGAAGAGAAGATTAATGAACTTGAAAACATAGAAATAGAAACTATCAAAAATGAAACTAAGAAATAAAAATATGAAAGAGCATCAGTGATTTGTATAACAATTTCAAGAAGCCTAATACAAATATTGGAGTTCCCCAAAACACAGTAAAAATATTTGAAGGAATAATGGCTAAAAATGTTCTAAATTATTTTCAGAAAACTGTAAACACTTACATCCAAGAAGCTCAATGAACTTTTTAAGCACAAGACACATGAAGAAAACCATATCAAAGTACTTTATAATCGAGTTATTTTTTAAAATTTATGATAAAGAAAAATATCTTAGCAACTAGAGAAAAAAAGACACCTAATATACAGAGGAGTAAATAGAAAAACAATAACAAATTTCTCATCAAAAACAATGCAAGAAAAAATAAAGGAGCTACTTGGATGGAAAAAAACAAAAATAAAATCTGCCAATCAAGAATTCTATACTTAGAAAAAATATATTTCAAAAACAAAGGTGAAATAAAGATTGCTTGCAGACATACAAAAGCTAAAAGAATTCATCACCAGTAGATTCATACCAAAAGATATTTTAAATAAAGCATACTAGAAAGAAAGAAGATAATATCAGATTGAATTGTGAATACATGGGTAAATATATAATATTTTTTCTTAATATTTAAATTTCTTTAAAAGATAATTGACTATTATTACAAGAATAATAACTCTGTATCAGGAATTTATATTGTGTATTAATAAAATGTATAACAACATTAGCATATGGAAAATGTAAATATACTATTATAAAATTCATGTATGTGAAGTGGAATAATCTCACCTGAAGGTGCACTACAATAATTAAAGTTGTATAATGTAAACCATAAAGCATCAACTAAAATAACAAAGAGTTATGGTTAACAAGCTAACAAAAAACATAAAATGAAATAAAAAGATTCAATACTCTAAAAGGAGGCTAAAAATTAGTAAATGAAGAATGGCTAAAATAAATAGAAATCAAATAGCAAGATGACAGACTTAAATCTAACCATATAACAATCACATTAAATTTAAATGTTCTTAACATTCAGGCTAAAAGGCAGAGATTGTCAGACTGGAAAACTTGAAGAGGAAGCAGTACATTCTAATTCACTCTGTGAGGACAGAATTATTCTGATACCAAACCCAGACAAAGACATTAGGGAAAAAAAAAACCTATAAACCAGTATTTCTTAGGAACAAAATATTAGTAAATTAAATCCTAAAATATGTAAAAATGAAATATGGGCTTTATGCCAAGAAGACAAGTTTGATTTAACATTCACCAATCAATGTAATTATCCACATTAATAAACTTAAAAAGTAAAAAAAGGAAAGTCATATGATTGTTCAGTAGACACAGGAAAAGCACTTGACAAAATCCAGCATCCCTGCCTGATAAATAATCTCAGCAAATAAAGTGTAGAGGAATGATTTGTTAACTTTATAAAAGGCAAAAAGAAACAGTTAATATCATAACGATGAAAGATGGAATGCATTCTTTTCCCCTAATATCAGAGACAAGACAATGATGTCTACTCCTCTATTAAATATTGTATTGATTGTGGAGGGGGGGATCTACCTAGTGGAATATGCAAAGAAAAAAAAAGAAATAGAAGTATTGGAAAGCAAGATTGGAAAAGAGGATGAAAACTGTCTTTGTTCATAGACCACATGATCACTTAGTTGGAATACAAAATGAAATCTACATATAAGCTACTAGAACTGGTAAGTGAGTTTGGAAAGTTTGCAGAATCCAATCAAAATAAAATATCAATTGTATTTCTAAGCATTCCCTTTGAATCAAAGAGGGATTTTCTTTTTTTGTAAAACTAGACAAACTGATTCTATCAATAGAATTCAAACAAAAATACAAATAAGCTAGAATAGCCAAAACAATTTTTAAAAAATGCTAAAAAGAACAAAGTTGAAGAACCAGCACTATTTGATGTCAAGACTCCATTATAAAGTGTGGTATCAGTGTCACAAGAAATAGATAAATGGAAAAGAGTAGAGTCCACAAATAGACCCTCACATATATGGATCACTAATTTTTTACAAAGATACAAAGGAAATTCAGTGGGAGAAAGAATAGTCTTTTAAAAAAAATAGTGCTATAATAACTGGTTATCTACATACCAACATAAATAAATAAATGAAGACCAATCCAATTTCATATAAAAATTAATTCAAAATGGATCATAGACATCATATAAAACCTAAAACTGTAAAACTTTTATAAGAAAGCAAAAGAGAAGATTTTGTTGACTTTGGGTTAGGCAAAGATTTCTTTGACATGACACCAAAAGTACATAGCTTAAAAAGAAAAAAGAAAAATTTATAAATTGTTCTTCATCTAAATTTAAAACTTCTGTTCCTGAAAAACACAGCCAATTGGATAAAAAAGATAATCCTATACTTGGAGAAAATATTTGCAAACATATGTCTGATAATAGGCTTGTACCCAGAATATTCAAAGAAATCTCAAAACTCAAAAATAAAGAAAATAACCCAATAAACAACTGAGCAAAAGATTTGAACAGATACTTGTCCAATGAATATATAAAGATATATGATGACAAACAGACACATTAAAATATATATGGCATTGCTCATTAGGGAAATGCAAATTAAACCACAATGATATACCATTAGACTCCTCCTGGAATGACTAAAATTAAAAGGATAGACTATAAAAAATATTTATAAGGGCTTTGAGAAACTGGAACTTTTATACACTGCTGGTGGGAATTTTAAATGATATCAGCACTTTGGAAAAAAATTTGGCAGTTTCTTAAAACATTAAACATACAACTACCATATGATCCAGCTATTCCACTCCTGAGTACTTACCCAAGAGGAAAGAAAGCATGTGTTTTTACGGAAACTTGTACATGAACAAACAACTCAAATGTTGTAATATTTCATTTCATTCAAATGTTGTTTGGGTTCATGTTGTATATATACAAACAATGAAATATTACTCTGTAATAATTAGGCTAAATTAAAGAAGCCTTATTTAAAAAGAATACATCCTATATGATGCTATTTATTTAAAACTATGAAAAATGAAAACTAATCTATGCTGATAGATCAGTGGTTATCTGGGGGATGGTGGGGGAGGGTAGCAGGAGAGAGGAATTACAAAGGGCGTGAGAAAATTTTTACAGGTGAAGGATATGTTCATTTTATTATTGTGCTGATGGTTTCATAGGTTACTACATATGTCAAAACTTATTAAATATGTTCAGTTTATTGTATGCCAATTATAAACCTCTTTTTTGTGTGTATTAAAGGGGGATAAATAAACCCTACAAGGAGTATAGTTCTCCCTGTTAAAAATATTGTTTTCTGTTCTTGGATGCCTTGACTCAGACACATGGCCCTATCATTGGTGGCCTCCTAAAAACATGATGCCCATATCCACATAGGGAAGAGACAGAGATAGAACAAGCCTGCTCCTTATGGATATTATACCATTCTAAGTGGAATTATAGAATTCCACTTTGTGGAATTTCTAACTAGAAAATATACACTTATAGCACATTACAAGTCATTAAGTTCCACAGGTCTTTATTTTTCAAAAGAAAACTTTTAGGATGTATGAGTAGCTGTTGGTTTTATTTTAGTGGATTTTTAAAAGACTGCATAGCAGTAGCTCAGGGTAACACCTGCCAGGGTAGTAAAGGCCAACAGCTTAATTTGAGTCAACAGAATAGCGTGAGCAGTTTCAACACCCTATTCACAATTCAGAAGCCATTTATTGTCCTTTGCAGGGTAATGAATTGATTTTGCTCCCTTTAAAAGATGTTTTACTTAAATTGTGCAAACATGATTTACAACAATTAGCGGCAGTGTGGTTCTTAGACAATGGAGCCAGCTCAAAACGGGCAACACACAAACTACAATTTCTAACCCAGCAGAAAGAGAAGGATCCAAAATTTTATATAAACTTTTATAGCCTTTGGTTTGTCTTCCAATATATATAATACAAAAGTATTTTTAATATAAAAATATAAAAAGCTAATTTTTTCTAATATATGTATTAAAAAAACTAAATGTGGATATTGAATCAATTATGGATATTGAATCTATTACCATGGTTATCAATTTTAGCACACTTGTTTTTAATCCTTTTATTGCAACCCTAGAATGATAATGGCAAAGAGATATACTCCAACTGATATGCTCTGGCATTGTAAAAGGCATTACCCAGAGCATTTTGCTAAACTATCATAATGGCAATAGAAGATATCCAAAGACTCCACAATTCGTGACTTATTTTTAAAGGTCTTTCACAAATTGCTTTCTGCATTGTTGAATGGCAAATGCTGAAGACTGTGACATGGTCATCACCATACAGATATGAAATCTCCCACAACTGCTTGAAATTGCACAATAAGGATTTATTCCTTGGATGAAGCATTGAACTCTTTATGTGATAATATGTTTTTTTAAATGAACTTTATTTGAGTTATTAGGATGTTCTAGTTTATTTTTAAACTTATTTTTATTAGTTTTTTAGTTTATTTTTTATTTAGTTTATTAGTTAGCTTATTTAGTTTAGTTTTAGATTTACAGGAAAATTAGAAGATAGATTTCCTATGTATGCCCACACTTAGTTTCTCCTATTATTAGCACCTTACATTCCTATGGTACCTTTGTTACAACTTAATGAACCAATGCTGATACGTTATTATCAACTAAAATCCACACTTTATTCGGATATACTTAGATTTCACCTAATGTCCTTTTTCTGTTCCAGAATTCCATCCAGGATGCTACTTGACATTCAACCATCTGTGTACTTAGGCTCCTCTTGGCTGTGACAGTTTCTCAGAATTTTCTTGTTTTTGTTTTTTTGTAGATGTCACTCCATTGGATTTGTTGGATGTTTTTCTAATGATTAGTCTGGAGTTGTGGATTCTTTAGAGGATGAGCCACAGATTAAAATGCCATTCTCATCACATCATATCATGGTTGTGTGCTGTCAGCATAACTTGTCACTCTTGATGTGCACCTTGACCACTTGGCTGAGGTTGTGCTGGACAGTTTTCTCCACTTTAAAGTTTAATCTTTTTTTCCCCTTTTCTTACTGAAGGAAGGAAAATTAGTCACTCTGCACCTAATAAATGAGAGCTATGCTCCATCTACTTGAGGGAAAGTAGCTACATAAATTATTTTGAAGTCTTCTGAGTGAAAGACTTGTCTCTTCTACCAATTTTTTCATTTATTCATGTTTATATGGGCCCATGGATATCTACTTTTTAGTCTAGATTATAAACCACTATTACTTCATTGTCTTGCACAAATTGTTCCAACTTTGGCCATTGAGAGCTCCTCAAGTTGGTCCTGTCTTATTTTAACATTGTCCCATAATTACGGGATTTGGGGGCTTCCTTTTTGTTGTTAAGATGTCCTCACTTTCTAGCACAATAAGATGCTCCAGGATCATCTTATATATTTTTCACTCTTGCCTGAAATCAGCCATTTCATCAAAAAAACCATGATTCTTTTTATTGAAGAATATCAGAAACCAAGATCAGAGAGCTAGATGTGCTTTTCGATACTGGAGTGCCATTGATTGAAGGCCCTGTCAACTGACCAGAACAAGGAACCATATGTGTGTATACTAAGACATGTATGTGCACATATACACATGATAAATACTTCTGTATGTAACCATCTATATCCATATTAAACTTCCCATGAGTTTATTCTGATGTTCTCAGCTCTGATGACACATGTTATTGTAGACTTTTACCGTTGCTTATCTGTAAACTTCCATCATCCACCATCGATTTGGTTAGTTGTTTACTTGCAGTATACATAGCAGCATCAGAACTGTTAAGGAAAATCTTTATCAATAGAATGACTTATTTTCCTTTGCGTAGATACTCAGTAGTGTGGGATTGCTGGATCGAATGGTAGGTCTACATTTAGTTCTTTGAGGAATCTTCATACTGTTTTCCATAGAGGTTGTAGTAATTTGCAGTCCCAAAGCAGTGCATAAGGGTTCTTTTCTCCCTTCATCCATGCCAGCATCTATTGTTTTTGGGCTTTTTAACAAAAAACATTCTAACAGGGGTAAGCTGATATCTCATTGTGCCTTTAATTTATATTTCCCTGATGATTAGTGACATCGAGCATTTTTTCATATGTTTATTGGCCATTGTCTATCTTTTTTCTTGAAAAGTTTCTGTTCATGTCTTTTGCCCACTTTTTATTGGTTTTTTTCTTGCTGATTTGTTTCAGTTTTTTGTAGATTCTGGATATTAGCCTTTTGTCAGATGTATAGTTTGTGAATACATTCATCGATGCTGTAGATTGTCTATTTTCTCTGTTGATTATTTCCTTAGCTGTACAGAAGCTTTTTTAGACACCTGCACTTGAGTGTTTATTGAAGCACAATTCAAAATTGCAAAGATGTGGAATCAACCCAAGTGCCCATCAATTCATGAGTGGATTAACAAAATGTGGTATATGTATACTCAGCCATAAAAAATACGAATTAATGCCTTTTGCAACAATTTGGATGGAAATGGATACCATTATCCTAAGTGAAGTATCTAAAGAATAGAAAAACAAACACCACATGTACTTGCTATTAAATTGGAGCTAACCAATGACACATGTGCACAGACGGAAGTAAAACTCAGTGGAAATCAAGCATGGGGGAGGGATGGGAGGAGATGGGTGAAACCCTATCTAACGTGTATAAAGACCACTATTTGGGTGATGGACACACTCTTAGCCATGGCTCAAGCATTACAAAAGTGATCCATGTAACCAAAAATATTTGTACCCCTGTAATATTTTGAAATAAAAAAATTTTTATCAACTAGAGTACAGTACTTATGCTTAGTTTCTTTGCACCTTCAGACTCTTCTAATTTCCAAAATTACTTAGGTCAGCACCTTTCCCCTCCACTCCCTTCAATAAGGTTGCTTTATACTCATAAGTTTGAAATATAATTAGACTGTTACCATATTCTGCATTCCATTCTGGGATCCCAAAACCTCCTAAATTCTTTTTTTAAAAATATGTGCATACATTAAGATTTATTCCATGCTATAAAGTACTATGAATTTTGACAAATGCATAGTGTCATTTATCCACCGTTACAATATAATACAGAATCATTTCACTATCCTAAAAATTTACTGTGCTTTAATTATTCAACTCTCCTTTCATCCCTACCAAATCACTCGCAACCACTGACTTTTTTGCTATGTCTATAGTTTTGCCTTTTCTAGAATGTGATTTAATTAGAGTTATACAATATGTTGCCTTTTCATACTGGCTTGTTTCATTTATAATATGCATTTAAATTTTATATATGTCTTTTTGTGACTAGATAGGTCATTTCTTTTTATTTATAAACAATATTTTATTGTATTCATAAAACACTTTGTTTATCCATTCACCTATTAAAGGATATCTTGATTGCTTTCAGTTTTGGGAGATTGTGCATAAAATTTCTATTAATTTTTATATGGACATAATTTTTCAAATTAATTAAATACCTAGGAGTGTGATTGCTGAATCATATTGTTAAAATGTGTTTAACATTGTAAGAAACTGCCAAACTCTTTTCCAGAGTGGCCATATCATTTTCTGTTCCTACCAGCAATGAATAAGAATTCCTGTGGCTCTTCATCCTTATCATTAATTAGTTTTATTAGCTCTGTTTCTAGTTTTATTCCATTATAGTCTAAGAACATATATTGTTAATTTCCATTCTTTTAAATTTGTGAAGATGTATTTTATGATACAAAATGTTGTCTATCTTAGTGAATGTTTTATATGAGTTTGAGAAGAATATATATTCTATTGTTGTTGAAAGGAATATTCTATAAATACCAATTAGATCAAACTGATCAATACTGTATTGTACTGTACTGTACTGATCAAAACTGTATTGTTCAGGTAAAATTCACCCTTACTGATTTTCTGCATGCTTGACTTAACAATTATGTTTAAAGTAGTGTTGAAGTCTCCAGCTATAACAGTGGATTTGGCTCTTTCTCCTTTCAGTTGGATCAATTTGTGCTTCACATATTTTGATACTCTGTTGTTAGGCACATACATATTTAGGATTATTTTTTCCTCTTAGAAAATTGACCGCTTTACTATTATGTAATGACCCTCTTTATTCCTAATAATTACCTGTGTTGTTTGGAAGTCTGCTTTGTCTAAAATTAACATAGCTACTCCAACTTTTGTTTGATTAATGTTATCATGGTTTATATTTCTTTATCCTTTTACTTTGAACTTATCTGTGCCTTCATATTTAAAGTGGGTTTCCTGTAGACAACATATAGTTATATTCTTTTATTACTTATTTTTTAGTTTCATATTATCATGGTTTGAAAAATACTTGATATAATTTGTCTTCTTAAATTTTTTAAAATTTGTTTTGTGCCTAATATATGATCCATCTTGGAGATTATTCTATGTGTACTTCAAAAGAATGTGTTTTCTGCTCCCGTTGAATGAAACATTATGCATATGTCTGTTAGTTCCATTTGGTCTATTAAGTTCCCTAGTATTATTGTGTTGTTTTCTATTTTTCCCTTCAGTTCTGTCAATATTTGCTTTATATATTTAAGTGTTCTAATGTTGGGTACATATATATTTTTAAATATTATGTCATTCTGATGGATTGACCTCTTTATCATATATAATAACCTTCTTTGACTCTTATGACAGCCTTTGACTTAAAGTCTATTTTGTCTCATATAAGTATAGCCCATCCCTCTACCTTCCCACTTTCTTTTACTTACCAAGATATTGTGTGCAATATATTTTTGCATCTCTTCACTTTTAGCCTGTCTTTAGAGTGCAAATAAGTTTTTTGTAGACAGTGTATAGTTGAATCTTGTTTTTTAATTCTTTCAGCCAGTCTGTCTTTTGATTGGAGAATTTAATCCATTTATACTTAAAATAATTATTTATATGCAAGAACTTACTAATGCCATTTTGTTAATTGTTTTCTGTTTTGTAGTTCTTTGTTCATTTCTTTTCTCTTGCTATCTTCTTTTCTAATATAATAATTTTTATAGTCTTATGCTTTGATTCCTTTCTTTATCCAGTGCATATCTATAATAGATTTTTCTTTGTGGTTACCATGAAGCTTATGTAAAACATCTTATAGATATAACAGTCTTTTTTGAGCTGATAGCAACTTAACTTTGACCACATACAAAAATTCTCCTTCACCCACATTTGACACCTCAATGTCATAATTTATATCTTTTATATATTATTTATTCATTAACAAATTATTATAGCTATAGCTATTTTTAAAACTTCTTTCTTTTACATTTTATACTAAAGTTAAAAATGATTAAGCACCACCTGTGGAGTATTAGAGTGTTCTCAATTTTGACTATATTCTTACCTTTATGCTTAGTTTCATACTTTGATATGTTTCCATGTGATAGCATCCTTTCATTTCAACTTGAAGAACTCCTTTTAGCATTTCTTGTCATGCAGATCTAGTGGTGATGAACTCCAAAACTTTTGTTTGTCTGGGAAAGTCTTTTTTTTTTTTTTTTAGACATGGGGTCTCGCTCTTGGTCAGGCTGGTTTCGAACTCCTGACCTTGAGCTATCCACCCGCCTCGGCCTCCCAGAGTGCTAGGATTACAGGCGTGATGGGAAAGTCTTTATCTCTCCATTTTTCCCTTAAATTTTTCCTTAAACTTTTTAAAATTTGTTTTGTGCCTAACGTATGATCTATCTTGGAGACTATTTTATGTGTACTTCAAAAGAATGTGTTTTCTGCTCCTGTTGAATGAAACATTATGCATATGTCTGTTAGTTCCATTTGGTCTATTAAGTTCCCTAGTATTATTGTATTGTTTTCTATTTTTCCCTTCAGTTCTGTCAATATTTGCTTTATATATTTAGATGCTCTAATGTCTATCCCTTAAGGGTAGAGTTTCTGGGTTTGGGGGAGAAAATATATTTTTTATTCACCCATCCCAAGAATCATGAATGACACCCCTAAAACAAAAGACAGATTAACAAGAGAAAAGCATGAAACATTTATTTAAACAAAGTTTTATTTGACATGGGAGCCTTTTGAATTAAAGACTCAAAGACCCAGGAAAAAACTGTATTTTTATGCTAAATATGATGAAGGAGGTAAATAGTTGTAGAGAAACATGATTGAACAAAAACAAGTATGCTTTAATGGTAATAAACTAGTGGGACTTCAGGAAAGTCTGTTTGTTCGGATTATATCTTGTGTTTCTGTGTGACATTTCTTCCCTCCCAAGTATGTGGCAGGATATCTGTAACATGAGAATCTTTAGGGGAGAAAGAAAAAGTTCAGGAAATACCCTTTTAGGTCTTATGGTGCACTTTGAAGGACAGGAGTTCTAGTGTCTATGGTCCTTTTCATGTGAAAAGAGGGATGGAAGAAGGAAGGGCAGAAAAAGATCAGATAGTGACCTACAAGGTGGCATTTTGGGGGGCAGGATTTTCTAAGCCCTTATGCTGAGTATAGTATTCTTTGTTTTCAGTGTTTTTTTTTTCTTTCAGAACTTTGAATATATTATCCCTCTCTCTCTTGCCTTGCAAGGTTTCTACTGAGAAATCCACTGATAGCCTGAAAGAGGTTTTCATGAATGCTTGAATGTGATGAGTTGCTTTTCAATTGTTCCTTTCAAAATTACACTTTAATTTTTAAGAGTTTGATAATAAACTAGTGAAGATATCTTTATATTTAATCTATTTGGTGTTTTTTGTGCTTCATGGTTCTGGATGTTCATTTGCCTCTCCAGACTTAGTAAGTTTTCTATCATTATTTCTTTAAATTAACTTTCTGCCCATTTTTCTTTCTTTGCTCTTTCTGGAACTTCCATTATACACATATTGGTTCATTTGATCATGTCTTGTAAATCCTGTAGGATTTCTTTACTCTTTTTCATTTATTTCCTTTTTGTTCCTCTGAGTGGGTAATTTCAAATGACCATTCTTCAAGTGTGGTAATTCTTCCTCTGCTTGATTGAGCATACAGTTGAAGCTCTCCATTGAACTCAGTTCAATTATTGTGTTCTTCAGCTCCAGAATTTCTGTTTGGTGCTTTTTTCTTTCTATTTGTTGAACCTCTCATTTTGTTCACATATTATTTTTCTGATTGTATTTGGTACCTATTTTTATTCCTTGGTAGCTCACAGAGTTTGTTTAAGATAATTATTATATTTTTATATTTTATTTTTTTTTATTTTAGCATAATATGGGGGTACAAATGTTAAGGTTATGTACATTGCTCTTGCCTTCCCTCCCCCCTTGAGTCAGAGCTTCAAGCATGTGCATCCCCTAGACAGTGCAGATCTCACTTATTATGTGTATATATGGCCATCCCCTCCTCCCACCTCCCACCTGCCCAACACCTGATAAATGTTTTTTTATTTTTTTTAACATTTTGGTTACATTTTATATCTTTGCCTTTCCCTAGCAAGGGTTAGAGGTATGCTCTTCCCCTCTACAAATTATTTTGAATACTATAACAAGAAGTTTATAGATTTCTATTTCTTTATGACTGGTTACAAGTATTTATTTTGTTCCTTTGGTGGTGTCATTTTTTTCCTGATTATTCATGATATTTGCGACCTTGCATCAGTGTCTGTGCATCTGGAGAAATAGGCACTTCTTCCAGCCTTGCAGACTGGCTTTGGCAGAAAAAGCCCTTCACCAGTCACCCAATCCATAGGTTCTAGGCAGGCTGGCTGGTCAGGGTCCTTGGGTAAGCTTGCTGCTGAAATCTTTGGGTGGGCTGGCCTGGTCCTTGGGTTGGTTGGTGAGCAGGCTTGTGCATGGGTCCACAGGAGCGAGACTGGAGCTTGGGTCTACTGAGGTAGGCCTGCATCCTGGTACCATTGTCACTGGCCTGACACTGAGGTCTACTCAGTGGGCCAGTCACCTGGGTCCCCACAAGTAGAGCTGAAGCCTGGGTCCACAGGAAAGCAGAAAGAGGTCTGAAGCCTATGTATACAGGGACCATCCTGAAGCATATGTCCATGAGGGATGAGCTGGCACTGGGTTGTGCCTTGAGCATGAGACCTCGATGGCCAGCTTAGAGCCTGAGCCTATAGAGCTTCATGGATTCTTGGTTCTGGGGCCTGACCTGTTGCTGGGACAGGCATGAAGCCTGGAACCACAGAGGCAGGCCTGGAGCCTGAAACCATAGGAGTGTGCCTAGAGTCTGGGGCTTGGCACTGGAGTAGGCATAGAAACTGGTTATAAAGGAGTTGGCCCAGCACTGGGCTTCACTGGTGGGCGGGGGGGGCTGATGCTGGAGTCCAAAGCAAAGTCAGGCACTTCTTTTACTTACCTTTCTCCATCTGAAGGGTATCTCTCACCATGCTGTGCTGACTGGACATGGGGGAGAGGTGACGTGGGTAACATGAAATTATCTTTCCTATCCTCTTCCATGTGACTTCTCTTATTTCTGTCCTTCTCTCAAATGCCATATTTTCTCACCTGGGTTCCTTAGTCCTCATGAAGGTATTTTTGTGGATGTTCAAATTAATGTTTCTGCAATGGGAAGAGAGCTGGAAAGTCCTGTTCTATGTTGCTGATGTCACTTTCTTTGCAATATACATTTTTAACTACTCTAGGTCTACCTTTAAATAATATTACACCACTTCATCCTAGCGAAGGTAACTAACAGAGCATTATAGTTCCTACTTTTTATTCCTTTTAATATTGTAATCATTCATTTTATTTACCTATGTGATATCACCACCTAATATATTATTGCTATTATCATTTTAAACAATTATTTTTTAGATAAGATTAAGAAAATTAAAAGATTATATTTTACCTTCATTTGGTCCTTCTCCAATACCCTCTTTCTTTATGTAGATCTCAATTTCTGGCTTATATCACTTCTCTCTCTCTGAAGAATTTCTTTCTGGATAACCTACTGGTGATAAATTCCCTCAGGTTTTTTGTCTGAGAAAGTCTTTATTTTTCCTTTACTTTTGAAAGATAATTCTGCTGAATATAAAATTCTAGTTTTTTTATTTCAACACTTTGCTTTGTTCTGCTTTCTTATTGCTTGCACAGTTTCTGAAGAAAAGTCTGCTCTTATTATTCCTTGTTTCTCTATAGGCAAAGTCCTTGTTCCCTCACCCCCCACAGCTTCTTTCAAGATCTTTATCTTGTTTTTGGTCTTTTGTAGTTTGAATATGATATGGCTAGGTGTAGATTTTTTGGTATTTATCAAATTTCATATTATCTGAACATCCTAGAGTTACAGTTTTGTGTCTATCATTAATTTTGGAAAATTATCTGCCCTTATACTTCAATTTTTTTCTGTTCCATTCTCTCTCTCCTCTCTTTCTAATAATCCAATTACATGAATGTTGTACTTTTAGAAATTATCCCACAGTTCTTAAATTTTTCTCTTTATTGTTATTTTTTTCTTTGTATTTTTGTTTGGGGAAATTCTATTAACATATATTCAAGGTCACTAATTCATTTTTTGGCCACGTTCAGTCAACTGAGTAGTCCATCAAAGACATTTTTCATTTCTGTTACAGTGTTTTCTAATTTCCAGCCTTCTCTTTAGATTTTTTCTTAGAGTTCCCATTTCTCTGCTTACATTACCATTTGTTTTTGCACATTTCCATTGAAGCTCTTAATATATTAATTATAATTATTTTAAATTCCTTGTTTGATAATTCTAACATGTGTCATATTTGAGCCTGCTTCTCATGTTAAATTCTCTCTTCAGCCTTTGTTTTATCTTGCCTTTTAATATCTTGTACTTTTCGTTGTACATTGGACATGATGTATAAGGTAATGGGAACTGAGGTAAATAAGTATTTAATGTGAAATTTTATTTTAATCTGGTTGCAACTATAGGTTCCAGAAGCTTTAAATTCCCCTAATGCCCTTGTTTTTGTCTCTCCTGCTGACCTAGGTCTTCATTAAGTACTTCTCAAAGATAATCTGTGTCTTGCAGCTCTTCCATCTATAATCCACTGAGGTGGTGTGGGGGAGGGGAAGCATTATATAATCTTATGATTAAATCTTAGTTGGCCTGTGTCTCTGGGCTATAAATGTCAAAGTGCTTCTTAAGATCTTTTTTCCACTGCTTGGGTGAGACAGGAACGCTAGTGGGGGCTGGAATGAGAGAAATGCACTTCCTCAAGTGGGATAAGGCTCTGGTAAAGTCTTTTCCTCTGAAGACAAGATATTTGTAATGCAGAACACTCTGGGCATATTTTATTACACAATGTTTACTCTAACTCTTCCTCTGCCAGAGTCACAAGATCTTTTTCAGATTTTCAACATGAGAAACTAGTAGAGTTTCTAGAGGTGAATCTATAAAACTGTGGGCCTCCCCTGAAATTTTGGCTCCCAGGACTTTTTCATTCTCACACTCACCCACACTCAGCCTCCAACAATTCACCAAAATATGGTTCCAGTGGCTACTGCTCCCAGTAAGTTTCATCTGTGACTCTTTAATTTCACCTGTCTCTCCAGATTTCAAGGTGGCAGTTTTCCCTGTGAACTTAGATCTCTGGTGGGTCCCAGAAAAGTAATTAATTTTTAGTTTGGTCAACTTCTTCTTATTTTAAGGATGGTAGTGATAGCTTCCGAGCTCTTTTTATATTGGAGCTGATTTCATAAGTCTATATAGGGTAATATTTTAAAAAACAATGTCCTAGAAGACATAACACAATAAATTCTTACACTTAATATATACCAGGACACTGTATTATGTTCTTTATATATGGTCTATTATTTAAAACATACAACGTATCTATGAGGTAGTCATCAGGAGACCTAGTTTCCAATACTGGATGCTTTTCACTGTCATGCCAACTTATGTTTCAGAAACCAAAGTTTCTCATATTTAAATGAAAAGAATCATAAAAAAAAATTTTATTTAGCAGAAAATATTTTGTTCAACAGGATTAAATTGTATGAATCACTGAAACACTGTTTCACCAGCAGACTCCTGGTGTTGAGAAAAGGCCCAGAGGCTTCTATCAAACCCTCTTTTCCTTCTATTTGGTCTTGAAATGAATTACATTTTATTCATACTCTTCTGGAATAAGATTGGGAATTTTTTACAAATGAAATGTCAGTTTATTTTGTAAAAAGGTCAATTCTGAGCAACTGGGAAAACTTTCTTCTTTAGAATATATTTCAAATAGAAGCTTGAGAGGACAATTGCCAGGACAGAGAAATTCTATTGACATATGAAAACTGCACCAAAAAATGTCACAACATATGGCACTGTATTTTCTTCAGGAAAACAAGCCTCCTGGGACCCAATTCTTTGATACTGATCACAGCAGTAATTAGAGACAATGTTGGTTAGCGTTCATGAATGCTTTCCATGTTAAGTGCAAACACACAACCAAGATGTCTTCCTTTCCCCGCTCAGTTGGTGGCCTGATGAGTTCATTTCTAAGACTGGTTTCACTATTGCTGATTCTGGAGGCTTGTCACACACAGTTCCAAGGATGAAATTGGAAAACTATTTGAAAGCAAGTAAAAGCCTTTCTTTAACTATAGTTGTTTGGACTCTAAATGATAGTTCTGAGGTTTGAGAAAAAGTAAATCAGTTAGGAGGAAGTCTTAAAGCAAACTTGAGCACATCAAATTAGGTTTACCAGGTAAACGTCTAGAGAAAAGAACTAACATAGAACCCCACATCATATTTATGTAAATTACACCACGTATTTAAGAAAGAGGAGGACATCTAAGCTAAAAGACTTTATATTCAGAAACACTGGTATTAAAATGTTATGTGGAATAAGCCTACATTGTGAGCAAGTTGTTTTCAAGTACCATGGAAAGATTTTAATCAGGAGAGCGTGGGCGGCATTGGTGGCAGAATGTTGTGTCTTAAATACAGGGGCCAGTCTAAGCAGGCTGGCAGAATAAAATATGGAAATCATTATAAATTTTAAAAAAGAGAGAGAGGCAATTTCTCTAATATTTCTTATGGAGACAGGGAGCAGGGGGAAGAATGGGATTAAATGAGAGGGTATTTTGTAAAAATTATGAGGCTTACTGGTAGTAATTTCTTTGGGAAGTCTGAATGAATATTATTCTTTTTACCTTTGTCATTACTGGTCAGTGAGAAGAGTAATGTCACTGCAGAGTTTTACATAAAGGGCCAGCCTCATAAAGTTTCCCTGCTTTAATGCAATGCAATCCAGCATGTCATTGGAAACTCCCTAGCAGGGTTGCAGTGCACACTCACAGCCCCCACTCTGACCAGTGGGTTGAGCAATCTCCTAGGAGCCAGGCTAAGCACACAGAAAAAACAGAGCCCTGTTCGTTTGCTTGGTGGGCAAGCTGTGGTGTGGGCAAAATGAGTACTTCCAACAAAGACAATGGACCTTGTTATGGGAAGGATGTACATTGAAATGTCTAAAAGTTGACTGTGATATTTTTTCCCCTCTGAAGAAGTCATGCTTCTAACATTTCCACAGGTTAAAATTTTAGCCCGGTTAAATACACTTTGGCTTTTCCTTTCTTAGCTGTCATTAGATATTTATAACTAAAATCAAAACAAAATAAGTTCACAAGAGATTTTCTGAAACATCTCTTAAGATTACTGTGAAGCTAGAAATATATTCAAGTTGATTCTTGATTATGTACACTAACAAAAAACAGAAAGAGGACAAACAATCCAAAGCAGGGGACTGGTAAAAAATACTTTTGGGAGATTTTAGAAATATCTTCTATGATATCTTCCCAAAATATGTTTTTTCATAATTCTAGATAGTTTGTCTCTTTAAAAAACCCTTTAACTGTTCTCATGATGTATAGAATAAAGTCCAACGTTCTTAACATGCTCTTTGTGATCTGTAACATACCTGTACCCATGTTTTTATAGGTATCGTTCTCCATCATACTAAATTATTTGCTATTTTTTTAAATCCCTATAGTTTTCATACCCATGAGCTAAAGTAAAATGTAGCTGAAATTCCCTACTTCTTTTTTTCCACTTGGCAAATTTTTACTCGCCTTCTGCAATAAACTCAGACTCTCCTCTGCAAATATTTTCCCTTCCTCTGGCCCAGTTCACTAGGAGATACTAACAAGCTCTCCTCTGTATTTTTTCAGAATTTTGTCCCTACCTCTATCTTAGAACCCAGAGTACCATAGAATAATTGTCTACCTATGTGTCAGTTTTTCATCAAAAGTATGAGCTACTTCAGGCCAGGGGCAAGTTGGAATTCCCAGGGATCCCAAATAGCAACATAATGAATAGTAAATGACCAAGGGACTGAGATATGAAAAGAAAGCGTAGATTAGAAGACTGCAGGAAGAGAGATACTCTGAGATTTGCCTTTTATGGGAGAAGATCCACATGGTACAAACATTTTCCCAGAATAAATTCACAATTAGCATTTCATATATGCATTTATCCCCTACATTATAGAGATAAGAGATGCCATTTGTACAGTTATCCCTCCCAAGCAGAGCTCTGTTTCCAACACAACTGACAAGTGACTTCCAGGGAGGAGGCATTCACTGTCTCAAAGCATTCCATTCTCAAATGCTTCTAATTGTTAGAAAGTTGTTTATTTTAAATATCAAACCAAAATATTTTTTCTATTAATCCAGCTTTTCACCTCCAATCTTAAAGTTAGAATTTGCCCTCATAGGCATAAAGAATAAAGTCAACAAAATTTCACATGACAAATCACCCAATATTTGAAATCTAAGATCTGAGGGAAGTTACCTTAACTCTCTGAGGCTCAAATTTTTTTGTTTCTTTTTAAAAATCTTTCAACGGAGCCATTCTTTTCAAAAATCTTTAAATAGCACTAACTTCATCACGGTTAGAGTGATGATCAAATGAAATGAAACATATAAAGCAGCTAAACAGTGCCATGTAAATAGTGAGTGCACTCACACACACACAAAGCTGGTTAAACAGCTCCTAGTTCTCTCCACCATTAATCATGTAACATTTCCTTCAACATCCTGGCTGCCCTTGATTTAATGCATTCCTGTTTGTAAAAGTCCCACTGGTAATAGAGTGTCCAGAGTGGTACACATTATAACAAATGTGGACAAAGCAGTGCAGACTCCGGTGGGATGATTTCCTTCCTTGATGAGACACCAGTCTTCCATTAGAGCAACAACATTTACATTAGTTCTTTTGGCAGCTCCATAACACTATTGATTTATATTGAGTTCATAGTCGACTAAACCCCCTAGGTCACATATGAATAAAGTGCTCTAATCTAGGTCTCTACCACGCTAATCTTGTATAGGTACAGTGGGTCATTTTGAACAAATGTGTAAAATAGTAATTTTAATCCAGTTACTTTTCTTCTTTGGTTTAACTCTCTGGTAGCCTTCTTAAAGTACAAGTTCAACAGGATATCAGCAATAATTTTGTGCTTTCGGTGAGCACACAGAATATAAAATAAAGAAAATAAAATTTTGACCTGGAGGGTGGAAAGGATTAAATGGTATAGCATATATAAAATTCCAAACATCTTGCCTGAAATATAGTAAGTGCTTTGCAAAGTATACTTCACCTTTATGTGATAGTCAAATCTGATAATCAACACTTTATCTATTCTAGGATAGGACCAAAGCAGAGTACTTCTCAGTAATAAAAATCAAGCAGACATCAATCAACTATTAATGCTGTTCAAGAATGGCTTTACAATCAGCTATGAATCCATTTAGTTCTATTATTCTATGTACTATGTGATTACCTTATACTGATATTGTAACTACTTTTGATTATGCTGCCCTTTACCAAAGGCCCACTAACATCGGAGTACATATCATGAGCCCTCCTGCCTTGGTTGATTTTGTGTGTGTTCGTGCCCCCTTCCCCTCCCCACCCTGTGATTGCCCAGGGCTTGAGCATAGTAGAAGTGCATTCCTTGAAAGAACTGGTTTTCCTCAGGCTCTTCCGCTCTCTGCTGAGCCCTTGTTTTCTCCTAGGTGCTATCTGTGCCACTATTCTATAAGGCATTGCCTTGGGCTACCTTCTGCTAAAGAATATTAGTAACAGATTCTGCTTTTTATGCTTCTGGAAATATTTTCATTTCATTAAAAGACTACTGAATCTTTTATGACTCAAAAAAAAATGATTACAATCTGATAGGATGCCAGGTGACTTAATTTTAGCAAAGTCTTACTGGCCACGTACAAAATAGCAACAGAGACTTAACAGTCCATTGATAAGGCCAATGAAACAGACTACATACCACATTCATTTATACATTCAATAAATGTTTACTGATCACCTATTATATGTGTCAGGCACTAATGATAAAAGGTGAACAAAGCAGCTATGATTCCTCCCTTCATAATATTCCCAGTCTATTAAGGAAGACAGGCAATAAACAAATTAGCCAAACACAGGTGTTGATGATACTTTGTAAGATCATATTTTAAGATACTAATTTACTCTCTTTTTTTTAACCTTATCGTTTCCCTTTTCTTTTCCTCATTAGTGCCCAAGGGGAAGTTTGTAGCAGGGAACAAAACTAAAAAATAAGCTAACATGCAGTTCCCTTCCCGGCTTTTGTTTTTAAATACCAACAGTGGTTAAGGAAAGTATACTGGAAGTCCTAGGAGGAGAAAGGAAAGGATGTTCCTCTGGGAAATCAGGAAGGACAGGCTTTCCTTGAGAATAAAAGTAGTCCCAGAGGTTGGAATGGGGGAGGACCACAGACTCCAAGAAGAGTAGGGACAAAAACCTGCCTCTGGCAGCACCCTGGAAAGGAGGCAAGTCCTCAGAGAAGAGACACCATGTGGTCTCCACACCTGTAGAAGGGGGAATGGAGCATGTTGTTAGCCATGATGGCTGGGCCTTCAGGCTAGGTTAGATCTTTCCACTAACATGGGGGGGAAAGGCCACAAGATTGACAGAGTTTAAAATCCCCTCTCTCCTAGGATGATGTGAGCTTAAAATTAAAAGCATATTTCAGGCACACTTGAGTCCTTATAATGAAATTCACAATTCTTTAAATGATATGAATAAAATTTAAAAAGTGGTATGACAGAAAGTAAGTGATCAGAACAAGTATTTCTGAGAATTTTTTTGAATTCATTTTACAGGTGTTTATTAGAATATTAGGAAGGAAGATAGGGAGGGATAAAGAGAGGAAGGGAAGACAGGAGGGAAGGAGGGAAGAAGGAAGGAAAGGAAGAAGCAGGGAAGAAAGGAAGGATAAAGGGAGAAGGAGAGGGGATAAAAGAGACTCTTGTGTATCCAACGATGAGAGTCAGGAACTAAAAATACCATATCATATCAAAGAGAATTGATATGTCATCTGGAAATTATTAAAAATTTCAGGGTTTGTGTTTGACAGTGATTCAATGCAATTATATCATGCCTTTAATACCTCATTTGAAATTGAAATTATTTTTAATTGGCATATCCACAGCCCCAAATTCAATCAGCCTCTATATGACAATGACTCACTAAATCTATATCTCCAGTCCAAAAATCATTTAAACAGCTTATTGAGCTCCTTAATCTGTATGTGGAAGAAAATGTGACACAGAAGCTAGGATTTTGAGTTATATTTCATATCCTGCCATCCAGTGGTTTCATCACCTTGTTTTTTTCTATTTATTATTATTTAAGCATATTACAGGGGTACAAATGTTTAGGTTACATATATTGCCTTTGCCCCACCTGAGTCAGAGCTTCAAGCATGTCCATCACCCAGATGGTGCGCACCACACCCATTAGGTGTGAATATACCCATCCCCTCCTCCAGCCTTCCATATGCCCGACACCTGATGAATATTATTACTATATGTGCACTTAAGTCTTGATCAGTTAATACAAGTTTGATGGTGGGTACAAGTGGTGCTTGTTTTTCCATTCTTGGGATAGTTCACTTAGTAGAATGGGCTCCAACTCTATCCATGATAATACAAGAGGTGCTAGATCACCATTGTTTTTGGTGGCTGAGTAGTACTCCACGGTACACATACACCATACTTTATTAATCCACTCATGTATTGATGGGCACTGGGTTGTTTCCACATCTTTGCAATTGTGAATTGTGCTGCTATAAACATTCTAGTACAGATGTCTTCTTTATAGAGTGTCTTTTTTTCCTTTGGGTAGATGCCCAGTAATGGGATTGCTGGATCAAATGATAGTTCTCCTTGAGGTATTTCCTTTGAGGTATCTCCTTATTGTTTTCCACAGAGGTTGTACTAGTTTGCATTTCCAGGAGTGTATGAGTGTTCCTATCTCTCTGCATTCACACCAACATTTATTATTTTGGGACTTTTGAGGAAAACCCATTCTCACTGGAGTTAAGTGATATCTTATTGTGGCTTTGATTTGCATTTCCCTGATAATTAGAGATGTTGAGCTTTTTTTCATATGTTTCTTGGCCATTAGTCTATCTTCTTTTGAAAAGTTTCCATTCATATCCTTCGCCCACTTTTTGTCAGTGTTGTTTGATTTTTTTTCTTGTTGATTTTCCCGAATTCTATATAGATTCTAGTTATCAGCCCTTTATCGGATGTGTAGCATGTGAATATTTTCTCCCATTCTGTAAATTGTCTCTTTGCTCTTGTGATAGTTTCCTTGGCTGTGCAGAAGCTTTTTAATTAGGTCAGGTCCCATTTATTTATTTTTATTGTTGCCATGATTGCCTTTGGGGTCTTCTTCATAAATTCTTTGCCTAGGCCAATGTCTATAAGAGTTTTTCCAACATTTTCTTCTGGAATTCTTATAGTTTCATGCCTTAGGTTTAAGTCTGTTACCTACCGGGAGTTGATTTTGTGAGAGGTGAAAGGTATGGATCCTGTCTTCTAGTTGTGGCTATGCAGTTTTCCCAGCACCATTTATTGAATAAGGATTCTTTTCTCCAGTGTATGTTTTTTTCTGCTTTGTCAAAGATTAGATGGCTATATGAGGATGGTTTTATATATGGGTTCTCAGTTCTGTTCCATTGGTCTATGTCTGTGTTCTTGTACCAGTACTATGCTGTTTTAATCTGGTAAATTGATGCCTCTCAATTTATTCTTTTTTCCTTAAGATTGCTTTTGCTATATTGGTCTTCTCTGGTTTCATACGGAGCAAGATGGCAGATGAGAAAACCTCCAGCCAGAGTGTCTCTGTGAGAAAGATAGATTTTAGAAGAAAGTGAAAAAAATAAACAGACAAACATAGATCAGACAAGGGTCAGAAGGAAGGGTGCCAGAAACTGCAGGAGACTCCCTGGGAAGAAGTTGCAGAGGAGAACTGGAAGGAGAAAGGCCCCTGAGAAGCTTGGAGACAAGCAACAATGGTAGGTGAAGTGGTTAAATTTCCCCTCCTTTGTATCTTGGACTGCTGGTGGGCTCCTGAGTGGTTGGAGAGACCTGCCAACACCAGCCCAGAGATGGCTGCTGCCAGTGAGTAGTGAGCCTCTTACAGACAGAGCACCAGGCTCCCAGCTCCTTTGGGGCACCTCCTGACCCACAGACCGGAGCTGATCGGCAGGGACCATATTGCTTCATTCTCCCCTTCCCCCTCCCTACCCACAGCTGTGGAGAGAGACAATTTAGCCACCACCTGGAGGCATTCACCGGGAACAGGACATTTCCTTTTGGGGCCCTACAGTGGACTGAGGGGTACTCAGACTGTGAGCTTCCTACCCCCAGACCTCCCAGGTGCTGCTTGCCTGGTGACTCTAGCAGAGTGGGGCAAATCCCAAGGTGGAGAAACATTGATCCAGCTTGGGCACCCCCTGGGTGAGTTGAGACCAGCACTCCTCTCCCTGGCAGGGTCAGGGATTGATCTCTGGGGACTGGGGGACAGGCCTGCTGGCCAGATCCCCTACACCCAGGTCTCGATGACAAACAAATTTAAAATTATTATATATTCCTGGTGGATTGATCTTTTAATCATTTTAAATGTCCCTTTTTACCTCTATTATGCTTTCTGTCTTAAAGTCTACAATTTCTGATATTAACATAGTTATATAAAGTTTATTTTGGTTACCTTTTGAGCATTATACTTTTTTTTCTTTTATTTGACTTTACAATTTTATGAGATCTTATATTTAAGATCTTACATTTGGGTTTAGTTCTACCATCTTAATGCTTTATTCTATTTCTCCCAAAGTTCTAGGCCTTTTTCTTTCATTTTATGTCTTCTTTTGGGTTTATTAAGTATATTTTTGTTATCATATTTTTTTCTTTATTAACTTTTATTATACATTAATTCACTTCTTAAAATTTATTTTGTTTTATTCATCTTTTTGGTATTTCTTCTATGAATCTCTCACTTCTTAAATCTCACGTAAATTAGCATTTCTAGACAAAGCAAGGATATTAACTTCAATGATCCCTTTTCTATGTTTGTGTTATTCTTTCATATATTCTTTCATGGTACAGTATTATTATTGATTTTTTTATATCTGTTTTGGTTTTGTTTGTAAGGCAATCTCTTTTGCCCTCATTTTTAAAAGATATTTCCATTAACCACTTCGGTACAAGCGTCGACTATAGTCGACAGCCACAGATGATCACGCACAGCCGAGCGTCGACTTTAGCCGACAGCCAAAAGCTTTTACTTTTAGAGATTTTATCTCTGCAGTTGCAGTGTGTACGTTCAGCTAATAAGTTACTACGAATCTGTGACCTTTTAACAAG
Source organism: Cheirogaleus medius (assembly GCA_008086735.1). Lineage (NCBI taxonomy): Eukaryota > Metazoa > Chordata > Mammalia > Primates > Cheirogaleidae > Cheirogaleus > Cheirogaleus medius. Next base: position 73,052,322 of record VBSM01000529.1, read on the forward strand.
TCCTTAGTAGGAGTTATCATAGTTATTTTCCTAAAGCTGCCTGTTAAGTAAAACAAGCTTTCAGTGCTTTAAAGCTTTCCTCATCACACAAGAGCAAAACGGATTCGCCGTCAATGCACAGCACAAACCATCATGCGGACTATGAGTGCCGGCTGTGGGCAAGGTTTTGTGGCCAGTGAGCACAGTACTGAAGTGGTTAAGTAGTGAATTCTACTATAGTAACATTTTTTTTCAGCATTTTAAAGTTGTCATGGCAGTATCTTCTGTCTTCCATCATTTTTGTTAAGAAGTTAAGTATTGTAAAACTGTCTCTTTAAAAATAATTTGTCTTTTTTTCTGTGGTTGTTTCTAATATTTTTCTCTTTGTCATTAGTTTTCATTAATTTTATCATAATGTGCCCGAGTTTGGGTTACTTTGTTCTCATCCTGCTTGGGCTTCATAGTGTTTCTTGAATCTGTGGCTTAATGTCTTTCATCAGTTTTGGATATTTTTTGTCCTTTGTTAGTGTCTTTCTTGCAGTCCTAAGAGTCTGTGTGTTACATATATATACTTTCTATATATTATATATATCTTATTGTCCTTTCTGTATTTTCAATCCTTTTGTGGATATTTTTTACTAACTTATCTTTCAGAATCACTACTCCTCTGTCTTACACCTCTTTGGTAGCCAGTTAGTGTAGAAGCTTATTACCTTAATGCAATCAGGGATTGAGCCATTTATAACTAGTTTTAGGACTGATCTTCTAATTTGCTATTATTCCTAGTATATACTACTTCAGGAAGTCTAACTGAATGCCTAAGGTTTATTATGGTTTTCCCCTTGCTAGGCTTTGAACTCCATTTTGTAATTCTCCAAACAGCACTGAAATTCTGTCCGTGTTAACATCTGTCTTCTTTTAGCTTCTGAGCCTTTCTACCCACATTGCATATGCACTAACTAATGACTCAAAGGGGAAAGCTGCCAAGAACAACACACTTAACAAGTTTTCCTTTCTCCTGGAATCCTGGGTCTACAAGTTTGGTTGCCTTGATAACTTTCTGGTGTGTTCAAACAGTTTTAAATTTTTATCTAGCTTTTATTTTTGCTCTCAGTTGGGAGGGTGGTCTGCTACAATCTATTTCTTCCTAGTTGGAAATATAAAGTTCTAGATTTTTTTCTAAACCTATGTTAATGATGACTCCTCCATAAAGCTTTTTTTCTTATCATCTCATCAGAAACAATCACTCCCTCAACTAAATTTCTACGAATGTAGTGATTAACAGCACAGATGTAGAGCTATTAAAATCAACCTACATTATGATTTTGGACAAGTTACCTTAACTTTGTTTTGCCTCAGTTTTCTCAGTTATAAGGTAGAGATAATATTTGAATATTTATGTCACAGTGTTGTTATAAGGATTAAATGAGATAATATAAGTAAAACACATAATAAGCATTGCATAAGTATTAGATATGTTTTAAATTTTTTATTTCATGAAATTATGGTGGTACAAATATTTTGGTTACATTCTATGACTTTGCCACATCCCAACTATGATTTGAGATGTGCCCTTCCCCCCCACACACAATGCTCACAGCGTCCATTAGTTTTGAGTTTGCCCACCCCCAACCCCACTACCCCCAAAGAATATTACTACCGTGTGACCATAGTATTGATCAGTCAGTGCCAGTTTGATGGTGAGTACATGTGGTGCCTATTCTTCCATTCTTGTGATACCTCACTTTGGAGAATAGGCTCAAGCTCTATCCAGGAAAATATAAGAGGTGCTAGATCAGCATCATTTCTTATAATTAAGTAGTATTCCATTGTATACATATACCATATTTTATTAATCCACTCATAGATTGACAGGCACTTGGGTTTTCTCCACATCCTTGCTATAGTGAATTGTGCTGCCATAAACATTCGAGTGCAGATGTCTTTATTATAGAATGACTTTTGTTCCTTTGGGTAGATGCTTAATAGTGGTATTGCTGGATCAAATGGTAGTCCCACTTGTAGCTCTTTGAAGTATCTCCAAATTCTTTCCCACAAAGGCTGTACATATTATTAGTAGTATGATGGCATCGTTCATTAAATATTTTGTTAAGTAATGTCTCCCCTATCTTTGCTTATTTCTCAGCCTTGAAATATTTCTACGCAAAATATCCATTCATTGCATTAGTGGATGAATGCAAAATTAATTGCATACATGCAAATTGGTTAATTCAATGTTATGAAATGGTAATTTATTTTCAGAGACTCATAGTAAAGGGAATGAGTTTAGTTTGTGCAAATGAGACTTGGATCATTAGATTTTTCATATCCATATTAATATATTTTTAACTCCTTGAAAGTGGAAAATTGTTCTTTTATCTCTTTATCTCAGCACTTAACTCAGTTCTTGGCTAATAAGAGACATTCAGTGTTTGTTGAATGACTAAAGAAAGTATCATTTTTGTCTTATTTATTACTATGATTATCTAAGTCTTTGTTTATTTAGATTTCAACTTACCTAATCTTCAAATTTAAAACAATTGTTCTAATTTGTCTTTAAAGAGGCAGTTTTATTTCTTTTTTTTTCAGTAAGCTATATTTGCCACTGACTTTATTTTAAAAGCTGCATATAAACGATCTGCATCAGTCAAGTGTGTTTCCGTTATGCCAAACTCTTACGATACAAGTGTTGTTCAGGTGTCCATGGACCAACAGACCAAACAATTTAAACACCTTCTCATGTGCTACAGAAGAAATTAAAAGATTTCTTTATATTTTTATTTTAAGCGTCCTTTTAAACTTTTGATCCTAATCTTCATTTTTCCTAGCATTTGCCAAGGTCTCAAGGATTTTATTTTCTATATGTTGCCTTCTTGGCCGTTCTTTGATGAAGAGAAGAAAATATTCAAAGCCTTGATCTGGACAGTAGAGCAGTGCACAACTGTGATGATTCTTTTTCTTCTGTCTTGACCTTACTCTGAAGAAAGTACTCCTTTAGGCTCAAACTCCTGAAATTGACTGAAGTATCTCGTAGGGAATGCTTTGGTCATAGCAAATAAAAACCCTATTTAAATTCCATTCCAGGTGCAGCCTCCCTTTACTTTATAAATTAAAGTGGGAAGTACCATTGAGAAGGGAAAAGGAATCACGAGTATTTAAAGTTCATCACAAGTGAGAAGTTTGTGAACAAAGCCTTCCCATGAGACTGAGATTTGTGTTAAATCATCTCTTGAAATCAATTTGAAAAAAGGACTGTGCACCAAACAATTGTACCCAAGAAGGGAAAGCCAACACATGCTTCATTATCATCCTGAGAAATGCCAACACCTGTGCTTTTTTTAACCTTTTGATCACCTTTCGACATTTTTCCTTTAACTCACATAAGTCTTGTAGCTCACACAACAGAAAAATTAGTTTTTAAGTCAATTATAATTGATTTTTGTTGTCTTTTTCACAGGATTTTGAAATGAAGGAAATATATGAGAAAGAGATTTGTTAGATGAAGACAAGAGAAAAGAATTATCTGGCCTAAAATGACTCACTCCTAAGGTTAATATTTTACTGGAAAGGAAAACCGGTAGCCTTTGAATGAGTGATGTTTATGACAACAGTATTAAATATTAATTTATCTATTGAACAAACATTAAAATATATTATATACCAGACCAGACACTGCAAAATGGCAAGTGAATTTACCAATTTGATCCAAGTTTGTTATAGTCACAGTACCAAGCACTAATCAGAATACAAACCATAAAACAATACTATTGGATGAAATTATATAAACTCTATCCTACAGCTTTAAAGGCAAACAAAACAACCGTCTCCACTCTCAAATATGTCTTACTTCCATTGCTTTCACCATACTACACACCAAATCTTGGTATACACTGGTGAATGAATGATATGCAGTCCATTGTTTTTATTGTCATTGAAAAAATTATATCCCCTTCACTGATTAATTCATTTATTTAACAAACATTGTGATTTTATTGTATGCAAGGACAATCTATATAAATATACATTAACTTCAGTGTATTTCATATTGTTGGAATTATTGAGTCTGATAGATTAGTAAATTCATTTGTAAAGGACCAGGCAGTAAATATCTTAGGCATTGTTGACCAAATGTATCTCTCTTGCTGCTGCTGCTGTTTCTGCTGCTTCTTTTTAAAAATTAATATTACTTTTAATTGCCAAAGCACAATATATTACATTTATGGAGTTCCATGTGATATTTTGGTATGTGGATACAATGTGGAATGATTAAATAAAACTAATTAACATATCCATCACCTCACTTACTTAATATTTTTTGTAGTGAGGCATTTGAAATTTACTTTCTTAGGTATTTTGAAATATACGATACATTATAATGGACTGTGGTCACTCTGCTGTATAATAGACCTTAAAACTTATTCCTCCTGTCTACCTGAAACTTTGTATTCTTTAACAAGCAGAACCCCATTCCCTCATCCTTCTAACCCCAGCTTCTGGTAACTACCATTCTACTATTTACTTCTGTTAATTCAACTTTATTTAGATTCCACATATAAATGAGTTCATGCAGTATAGTAGTCCCCCCTTATCTATATGGAATACATTCCAAGACCCTCAGTGGATGCCTGAAATTATGGGTAGTACTGCTCCCTACATATAGTAAGTTTTTTAGATCTGATAACTGATACAGCATGTATACGATGGTCAAAGGGATGATTCACATTCCAGGCAGGATGGCATGAGATTTCATCATGCTACTTAAAATGGCATGCAACTTAAAACTTAGAAACTATTTATTTCTGGAATTTTCCATTTAATATTTTCAGACCTTGGTTAATCTTGTGTTACTGAAATTGCAGAAAGCAAAACTGCAGATAAGGTGGGACTACTATATTTGTCTTTCTGTGCCTAGCTTATTTCACTCAGCATCATGTCCTCTAAATTTATCCATGTTGTTCTAAATGACAGGATTTTCTTAAAAGATGAATAATATTCTGTGATATACATATATGTACGTATATAATTGTCCTTATTTATCTGTTGGACACTTAGGTTAGTTCCGTATCTTGACTATTGTGAATAATATTACAATGTAAATGAGAATGCAGATATCCTTTTGACTTACTGATTTCAATTCTTTGAGTATAATCTTAGAAGTGTTCTTGCTAGATCATATGGTAGTTCTATTTTTAGTTTTTTGAGGAACCCCCATACCATTTTCATAATGGCTATAACTAATTTACATTTCCAACAAGAGTATACAAAGGTTTCCTTTTCTCTGGATCCTTGCCAACACTTATCTTTTATATTTTTGATAAAAACCATTCCTACAGGTGCAATATGATATCTCATTATAGTTTTAATTTGAATTTTCTTAATAATTAGAAATGCCAAGATTCGTATGACTCTATTGGCCATTTGTATGTCTTGTTTTGAGAAGTGTCTGTTCAGGTCCTTTGTATATTTTTCAATCAGATTGTTTTCTTGCTATTGAATTATTTGAGTTCCTTATACATTTTGAATATTAGCTCACCAAATGTATGGATTACAAATATATTTTCCCACTCTCTAGGTTTCTTCATCTCAATCCTTTAAAAATTTAAAAGTATTCTGAGCTCATGGGCCATTAAAAAAACAGGGTTTGGGTTGGATTTGGCCAGCAAGCCATCATTTGCCAAACCCTGGTCTAGAAGATTGTCTTTACCAGGATAGTCCAGATTGAGCTTTAACACTTTCATTCTTGTCCTCTTTAGTATCTCTTTTTCACCATGAAGGAATATTGGCCTTCGTGTTTTTCTTCCCATCATCAGGTGTCTGCCTAACTCTCTGGACAATAATTGATTAAACAAGGGTACACACATTTATGTTTAGAAATGATTCCTCTAGTGAAACATAATCTCCACAGATGCAATTTCACCTAAATTGGAGACCACTTCAATATTATTATGCAAAGCAGTCTTTTCCTCATTGAGTTGAAACTCTGCAACAAAATCTAGGATTGTAATTTTCTTTTCAGAAATAGAGAGTCTATTAAGGTGATCTTTCATCTCAAAGGAGCAGTATGCTTTAAAATATAATTCTTAAGGAACAAAAATATTGCAGTTTAAAAATGTTAATGCTAATCTCTAGGTCTGTCATCTATGATTCCAAACAGTCTTGAGTACAGGCTTAGAAAATATAAATACAGTCCACACTCATTTACATATGGAAAGACCCACACATGTGACAAAGAATAAATTAGACTGAATTTTGTATTTATGGTTTTTGGAATCAATACCATTTGTTCAGTGTTATATCCAATATGTGTATATACACATATGGTATATTATATTGAAATTAGGAATGCTAAGTGACTTTATTTGTTAGGATGCATAGTTATATGTAATAGACACCCAAAACAACAATGGTTTAAACAATATAGGCATTTATTTCTCTCTCTCTTAAAAGTTTTGATGTAAATATTTCATGACTGGTATGATACCTCTGCAGTCATCTATGACCCAGGCAACATTTGTGCTTCTGCTCTTCTATCTTTAGGATGGATTCCTACCTGTCATGGTCCAAGATGTGGCTCCAGCTCACAAAGGGCAGAAGGAGGACCATATCCCTTTCATTAGGAAGAAATTCCAGAAGCTGCACATATTACCATTTCCCATGTCGCCTTGGCTAGAACATAGTTTCAAGGACACAACTAGCAACAAGGTGGGCTGCAAAATATAGTTTTCTGATAGTCAAGAAAATCATGTGGTCAAAAGGAGAACACATATAAAAAAGCAAAACTCTCTTTCCCCATAGTGACCAGAAAGTTTAAAGGCCATTTAGGGATATTTAAAACTGATTAGATTATCTAAAAAGGAGTAAACCATAGAAGTACTTCTGATACAATAAGAGGAATTAACAAACATCCTATTAAAAGCCATTTGGAGGGAATGACAGCAGCAAGACAGTGGAATAGACTTTCTAGCACTTGTCCACTTGCATAAACATGAATTTGAACAACTGTCCATGAATGAAAATAGATTCATAACAGCTAAAAATCTAGGTGAGAGATTAGATTGCCTTGATGGAGCAGAAAAATAAGAAAAGATGCATTGATGAGGGTAGAAAAGACAGTTTCACATTACCCACATCAGCCATCCCTAAGCCCAGGCAGCACAATGAAGATATTCCTCACCTGGGTGAAGTGAGCACCTCACTTTGCTGGGATACAACACTGTACCAATCCCATACAGTGAAATTCAGCACCAGGCTGGCCCCTACAGTCCCAGGCTCCAAGCCATCACCCACTGACCTAGCTTCCAGGCCTGCTCCAGCTCAAGGCAAGCACCCATTGCACTAGGCTCCGAGCCATTTCTCACATCTCTAGGCTCCAGGTCAGTGCTCCCCATAGACTCTGGGTTCAAGCTCAACCTCATGGACCCAGGATCCAGGCTGGTCCCTGTGGACCTAGGTGCCAGGCTGGCATACTCATTGATTCAGGTGCCAGTTTAGCTTGCCTAAGGACTCCAGCAGCAAGGCCATTAGCAAACCCTACCAGATAGGCTGCTGAGAATCTCTGGACTGGGTGACTAATGAGGGGCTTTCCCTACTGAAGCCAGTATGTAAGACTAAAAGAGGTACCTACTTTTTCAAATTCACAGACACTAACATAGGCCACAAAGATTAGAAATAATTAAGAAAACATGACACAACTAAAGACACAAAACACCAGAAAGTGACCATAAGGAAATGAATATCTATAAACTTCCTAACAAAGAATTCAAAATAATTGTCTTTAAAACAGTAATCTACAAGAGAACACAAATATACAACAAAACAGTATCAGGAAAGCAATGTATAAACAAAATCAGAAGTTCAACAAAGAGATAGAAACCATAAGAAGAAATTCTAGAGCTAAAGAACACAATGAACTGAACTGAATTGAAAAACTCCACAGAGAGATTCAACAGCAGAAGAAACAACCAGTGAGCCAGAAGACACGTGCTATGGTTTGAATGTCCCCTCATGTTGAAATTTAATTGCCATTTCAAACAGTATTTAGAAGTGGGATTGTTAGGAGCTTATTAGGCCATAAGGTGGATACCCTCATGGGTAGGTTGAATGCTTTTATAAAAGGATTTGGGGGAAGTGGGTTCTGTCTCTTTGTTTTGCTACTCTTCTGCCATGTGAGGAACTGTATTCCTCACTTCTGGAGGATGCAGTGTTCACAGCACCATATTAGATGCCTTACCACACACCAAACCTGTTGTTATCTTGATGTTGGACTTCCTAGCCTCCAGAACTGTAAGAAATAAATTTCTGTTCTTTATAACTTACCCAGTTTCAGATATTCTCTTTTAGCAGCACAAAACAGGCTCAGACAAGTCCTTTGAAATTAGTCAGAGGAACAAAAAGAAAAATAAATGAAATGAAAAAGAGCAGAGAAAGCCTATAGGACTTATGGGACAGCATCAAGAAAACCAATATATTAATAAAGAAAGTTTCAGAAGGAACAGAGAAAGAGAAAGGAGGAGAAAGATTCTTTAAAGAAATAATGACAGAAAAGCCATCAAATTTAGAGAGGAAAATGAACATCCAGCTCTATGAAGCCCAAAAAACTTCAAATAGATTAAACACAAAAAGATCTCCATCAACACACATTATAATCAAATTACTCAAAAGTCAAAGACAGGCTAGGCACAGTGCCTCATGCCTGTAATCTCAGCACTTTGGGAGGCCAAGGGGAGAGGATTGCTTGAGACTAACAGAACTGAAGGGAGGAATAGAGAATAATACAATAATAATAGAGGACTTTAATATCTGAATATCAAAAATGAATAGATCATTCAGCCAGAAAATCAATAAGGAAACAGAAGGCTTGAACAACACTATAGACCAAATGGACATAACAGACATATACATGACATTCCACCCAACAGCAGCAGAAAACACATTCTTTTCAAGTGCGTATGAAACATTATCCAAGATACATAATATGTTAGCCCAAAAAAATATTTAACAAATTTAAGAAGAGTTAAATCACATCAAGTATCTTTTCTGGACACAATACTATAAATCTAGAAATCAGTAACAGGGAAAATTCACAAATATATGAAAATTAAGCAAAACACCCATGAAGAACCAATGGGTCAAAGAAGAAATCCAAAAGAAAATTTTTAAAAATCTGAGACAAATGAAAATGGAAACACAGCATACCAAAAGTTATGGGACCCAGCCAAACCAGTTTTAAGAGGTATTTTTATAGTCATAAATGTCTACCATAAGAAAAAATAAAATCTCAAATAAAAACCTAACTTTATACCTCAAGAAACTAGAAAAAGTAGACAGAACACAAAAAACTTCTAAAAAGTTAGCAGAAGCAAGGAAATAATAAAGATCAGAGCAGAAATTTATGAAATAGAGACTAGAAAAACAAATAGAAAAGATCAATAAGCTAATAGTCGGTTTTTTGAAAAGGTAAATAAAATTTACCAGTCCTTAGTGAGAGTAACTAAGAAAAGAAAGAGAAAACTCAAACCAAATTATAAATATAAGAGAAGATATTACAAGTGATACCAAAGAAATACAAAGAATCATAAGAGAGTATTATGAACAATTGTTATATATACCAGCGAATTGGATGACCAAAAAGAAATGGATAAATTCCTAGAAACATGCAATCTACCAAAACAGAATCATGAAGAAATAAAAGTAGGAATAGCCCAATAAAGAGTAAGGAGATTGACTCAGTAGTCAAAAACCTTCTAACAAAGAAAAGCCCAGGAATAATTGCTTCACTAGTGAATTCTATCAAATATTTAAAAAATTACACCAGTCCTTTTTGAACCCATCCATAAAAATGAAAAGGAGTAAACATTTCCAAGCTCACTTTCAAGCTCATTTTAATGAAGTCAGAATTACTCTGATACCAAAGCCAGGCAAAGACTCTACGAGATAAGAAAATACAAGCTAATATTGTTAATGAACATAGATGCAAAAATCCTCAAGAAAATACTAGCAAATGGAAGCCAACAGCATATTAAAATATCATACATCATAATCAACTAGAATTTATCCCTGGTATGCAAGGATGGTTCAACATACACATATCAATAAATGTGATACACCACATTAATGGAAAGAAAGACAAAAATTGTATGATCATTTCAATAGATGCAGAAAAAGCATTTGACAAAATTCAACCTCTTTCATGATTAAAAAAAAACTCCTAACAAACTAACTATAGAAGAAATGTACCTTAACACAATAAAACTTATATATGACAAACCATAGCTAACATCATATACAATAGTGAAAAGCTAAAAACTTTTCCTCCATGAATGTGAAAAAGACAGCAAGAAATGCCTGCTGCAGAAAATAAAATAAAAAGCATTAGAATAAGAGAGAAAGAAGTGAAGTGATATTGTGTCTTTTTTGACATGTTATATGTGTGTGCATTTACATATATATATATATATATACACACACAAACTAAAGCATCCACCAAAAACTGTTAGAGACAAAAACAAATTTAGTAAAGATGCAAAATCAACATAAAAAATCAGTGGTATTTCTATACACTAACAACAAACTACCTGGTAAAGAAAACAGTTCCATTTACAATAGTATCAAAAAAGATAAAATATATATGACTAACATAACCAAAGAGATGAATGATCTATACGTTGAAAAATCTAAAACACTAATGAAAGAAATTGAAGAAGACACAAATAAATAGAAAGATACCCTGTGTTTATGGATTGAAAGAATTAATATTATTTAAATATCTATATTACCTACAGTGATCTACAGGCTCACTGCAATGCCTAAAATACCAATGGCGTTTTTCAAAGAAATAGAAAAAGCAATCAGAAATTTATATGAAACCACAAAATACCTTGAACAGACAAACCAATCTCAAGTAAAAAGAGCAAAGCTGGAAGTATCACACTACCTGATTTCAAAATATACTACAAAACTGTAGTAATCAAAACAGAATTGTATTGACATAAAAACAGACACTTCAACCAAAGAAACAGGCTTGAGAGCTAAGAAATAAACCCCTGAATTTGTGGTCAATTGATCTTTGACAAAGGTGTTAAGAACACATAATGGGAAAGGACAATCTCTTCAATAAATTGTGTTGAGAAAACTATTATATCCATTTGCAGAAGAATGAAATTAGACCTCTATTTCACATTATATACAAAAATCAACTTAAAGTGTATTATTAAACATAAGACTTGAAACCGTAAAACTACTAGAAGAAAATATAGGGGGAAGCTCCATGACATTAGTCTGGGCAGTGAATTCTTGGACCCAAAAACCACAGTAAATAAAAGCAAAAATAAACAAATGAGTTTGCATCAATCTAAAAAATTTCTGCATAGCAAAACAGAAAATCAACAGTGAAAAGACCACCTATAGACTGGTATAAAATATTTGCAAAATATATAATAATAATATTAATACATAATATAAATGTATATTCTATATTTATACATAAAAATAATGAAGTATTGTATATTTGAAAATGCTAAGAAATTAGATCTTAAGTGTTCTCACCAGACACATCGAAAAGATAACTATGTGAAGTGATGGATATGATCATTAGCTTGATTGTGGTAATTATTTCACAACATGTATGTAAATCAAAACATGTTGCATCTCACAAATATGTAGAACTTTTATTTGTTAAAAAATGTCCAAAGATAATCCTTTTAAAAAAGCTATTTGGAAATATTCGGTGAAGGCTTAAGAACCTTAATAAGGTGAATAAAATCAATATAATATATGTTTGCATTTTCTACATCAGCACTATTCGTGATATATCTAACTAGCATTAGGAATAAGAGGAGTCATTTATGGTTTTGGAGAGTCCCTCACCCGTTCCCTTTGTTTCTTGTTAGCAGCATCTTCAGTTTTGGAAGATTCACCTCTATTCCATCATGTGCAACCTTAGTGGAAATACCAACAGATGCTCTGCCTAATTTCTGGGCATGGGAACTAGGTTAAGTAAATGAGATTCTCTCTCAGGACATTGAAATCAAATCAAATGGTACCAAGTTGGAATGAAAAGTTGAAGTGATTCATGCCTGTGGCCCTCCGGTGATCTATAGACTCCATAGCTTCCCCACTTTTGTTTTATTTGGATTCTACACCTATATATTCATTTCTTTATTTCAGTGAGCCACCCCAAATCATTCCAATGAATTCTTGTTCTGCTTGTGTTAGAAAGCATTATATCCTAGTAATTACAAATAACAACAAAAAATAGCAATATCCCAATAATAAATTCTGTACTAGAGGTGAATATAAGATATCATATGTGTACACATACACACATGTGTGCATATATCACTGATAGAACTCACAAAAAAGAGAACAGAATTTATTACTTTTTCTCTTTTGTGTCTTTTTGGTCTGTTTTGTTTTTCTGGACCTAGGCACTGAAGATGAGATATCCTACTCTAATCATATGAGAAGCAATTGGAGGAACTGTTGATGGCTAGGAGAGAAAGTATATTCTTTGGTAGATGAATAAAGGTAAAGTGAAGCATTTTTAGTCCAGATGGAATATCTTACCCATGATGATCTAAAGAAAGTGATTTTTCTGGGTTACATACAAGCCTAACATTTTAGGTCTCTTGTTCCTAAGCATAAAATCATGCAATACAAATGAAAACACAATGCATGTGTTAAATGCTTCTAGTTATATTAACACTAAAGGCTTTTTTTGTATATATAAGTCTTTATTATTGCTCCACTATTGTCATTTTAGAAAAGAATTTCTAACAGAGCCCCTCTAAAAGGTACTTTAGGCTTAATGATTATAGCATTCATGGAGGTATTCACAGGGTGAAATTGATTCAATTATTTTCATTTGGGTAAAAGGAACAAACACTTGTGAGAGTCTACTATGCTGGTTCTTAACACAAGTTGAATATTAGATGCAACAGGGAGCTATTTATAATGCATGTTTCCAGAACATATAAAGTCCTCCTCCCCACCCCTGTGATTTTGATGACATCTAATAAGTACTAAAGATCATGCCATGTGCTTTATATATGATATTATGCTACACTCACAGACAGGCTAGCGCAGCAATTAACAGCCCAGCCTTTAGACCCAGACTTCATTTAAAGCCTGCTTGATCACAAATTAGCTAGGTAACTTCGAGCAATTTACTTAACCTCATTGTCTCTTCAGTTCTGCAGCTGTAAAATGAAGACAGTATTAGTGTTTGCTTCATTCAGTTGTGCCTTTTATGCAGTTAGGTTTCATAATTGTGGACTACATAATAGTTGATTCTAAATCCTTATAAAAACCTATTGAAATTACTATTATTTTCACTTTACATATAAAGAAACTGAGGGCTAAAGATGGAAGATAACTTCCTCAAGGTGATCTAGTTGCCTTGCTAAGATGTACAAATCAAACCAAGATATAGTACATTAGCAATTATGGAGAATATACAAGGTATGATCGAAAAATACTGGGGGCAGTTTGGTCATGGTGGCTTTGAAATGGCTATGGAGCAACTATGTAGAGTTGCCTCATGGTCAAATACATTACATAGATCTGGGTCCCAACATGGTGGTCTGTCACAGGAATATTCTATTGCAGTCTCTGACTCATAAATTGTGATTGAATCCTTGAATGTGAGCATATGAGGGAACCATGTATACAGAATAGTAGAAGGATGAAAATATAGTATCTGAGAACTGTAACATTTTACAGGACAAGTCAGTGTCAAAATGAAAAGATGACTAAGAAGCCATAGGTGGTAGTAAACTCTGAAAAAGTACTATCATAGAAATTTAGAGAGAAAGGAATTTCAGAAAAGAAGTGTTCATTAAAGGTTTCAAATGAACTGAGAATTAAAGGAACAAATTGTCAAATGGTTTGGGAAAGGTATCAGGGAGCCGAGGCAGGAAAGTTTTCACTGGAGTAAATAAGGAGGCTTAGCAAGGCTATGCTCCTCCTCACAAACTTTTGGTGATAAAAGGGAAAAAAGAGGACTTTAGATAGCAAAAGATATATGGTAGGATTTTTTTTCCATGGGAAGGATTTAAGTCTGTTATATGCACATGTTTGTATGTGCTTATGTAAATGCACATAAGTCAGAGATGTAAATGTGTTGAAGGCTTTGCTCAATGGGTTTATAATACTTAACCATCTAGAGTGAAAAAATGAGGCTATAAGTCAATATTGAGATGGAAGATTTCATCTCTTTAAAATACGGGTGGTAGATAAATAAAATGTAATATATATATGCAATAGAATACTATTCAGCCATAAAAAAAATAAGGAAATCCTGTCATTAGTTGACAATATGGATGAACCTGGAGGGCATTATGTTAAGTGAAATAAGCCAGACACAGAAAGACAAATAGTGCATGATCTCAGTCATATGTGGAATCTAAGAAAAAAAAGTTGATCTCATAGAAGTAGACCATAGACTAGTGATTACCATAGGCTGCAGAGGGTAGGGAGAATGGGGGAAATGGGGAGGCTGGTCAACAAAGTTACAGTTAAATAGAAGGAATAAGTTCTCGTGTTTTGTTGCTCAGTAGGGTGATTACAGTTAAGAATAATATATTGTATACTTGAAAATATTGAGATTAGATCTTAAATGTTCTCACCACACACACAAGAAGATAACTACGTGAAGTGACAGATATGCTAATTATTTTGATTTGGTAATCATTTCATAATGTATACATGTATCAAAACATCACATTGTAACCCATATATATGTAAAATTGTGTTTTAATTAAAAATAAAACATTGTTTAAAAGACTTAAAAGTAGTTGGGTGAGACAAAAGTTATTAAGTGAGAAGTAAATTTATATTTCCACTTTAAAGTTAATTGTATATTGGAGAAAATTAAAGTGTTTCTTTTCACTTAATTCCCAAAAAACTAAGTATTCAACAAATTTTGGTAAAAAGATACCATTTCACAATATCTGCTGGTACATTCTCTCATGACATTGTTATTGGAGATTATTTTAAAATTCAATAACTTTATATGTCAAACATTCAAATTCCTAAATATGCAATTAATGACTCATTTTCTGAAATGAATGTCTTTGTAAAAACAAAAGAAATTTGTGTTTGAAGAATATTCAGAACGTTTTACAGATTATGTGCCATACCTCAAAGACACATGAAGATTCAATCTTCCTTACTTTTAACATTTAATATCAAAGTATCACATGTAAATAATTTCTTTATATATATACTTTTCTATTTTAAAAATATCTCTATAAAACATGACTCCATAGAAACAGAACTCAACAGAGAGTGGCCTTTGATTTTTGGGACATTAGAATCATTCTCTTTCCTTTCGGTTCAATAAACAGTGGTTTTAATCCAAAGATGGTGATGCCAGTTTTGCATCATAAAGGTTCATAAACCTTCATAAAGGTTTCACTATGAGCCAATCATATTTCTTCACAGATTGTGTCACAAAGCTTTATCACAATCGTGAGAGAACTCAATTACCTAGGTGTTTCTTGAATAAATTTAAAAAGCACGCACAGCCTATGTGTAAAAGAATAACTATAAATGATCTCCAGTTAAAAATGTATCACATGAAAATAAAATAATGAAAGTGATGTGGATATCAATCTTATTACTAAATTATCAGGAGACAGTGGGATGGGGAAGTCTCCGGAACAACTTCACAGAACAGAAGCTGATTGCCACCCAAAATGAGATTACATTGAAGAAGCTGCAAATGAAAAAAAGGAAGCCTTCTACCCAAATGGATGTAACTGTATTACATAGAAAATGTGTACAGAAGAAAACATTTTATGTAGGGATATTTGAATGATGTGAGCAAACAAATTAGTCAATGGCCTCCTACTCAAGGACAAAGATTGAGATTCAGTACATGGAAAGAGAAATCCAAAACTGTTTGAGCTTCTGGCATTTTTTTGCTGAGTAGTGTTTACTTTATACATTTTCTGAGGACAGGAACTGACTCATTCTCATCCTTGTATTCCCTGAAGTGCTTAGGAAGTTCCCTGCTAATATTCCATCTCAATACATGTTTTTTATTTGGGAAAATGTGGGCTTTGTAAGCACATAGACTTGACTGTCTAGCCTGACCTCACTAAACACTAGACTTTTGAGTGTTTGCCAAGTCATATAAGCATTTTGAAGTTGATTTCCTTCATTTCCAAATAAGAACGTATATGTTGAATGTTTGATGTGAGGAGTAAATAACATAACAATTGTGATATCATGCCTTAGTACCTTTTAGCATAATATTTGAGATTGATGGCATTGGGTAAATATCAGTTCTCTTTTTTTCCCTTTATGGTTCCTTTTTATACTCAACTCTTGATTTCCTATGAAAACCCAGTAACTTGCAATAATGGGTTTCTCCCCTGACTCTGGCCCAGCACAATCGTCCATTGGTGATTCTTAGTTTCTGGCTCCTGGTCCTGCCCCTGGGCTGGTTGCCTCACGTACACCCTGTGTAGACATGATCCTCCACATCTGTGCTTCATTTCCAGGGCCCTCCACTCCAGAAGTTCTTCCACCACTCTGTCATTGCTTGCTCCAGGCTCCTCTCTGATCTTGACCTAACCCTCTCACTACTGAAACCAACTCCAGATCCTGGCTTTAACATCTCACATCTCACACTGTTCATGCGTTATCTCATATCCTGGCCACCTCCCAGAATATCTTTCTTCATCATCAACTTCATTCCACATCCACAACTTTTCTCAAAGTGCAGTTCAAATCTCACCTCTTCCGTAAAGGCTACTGTGAACTTAGAAACAAGGAACGGTTTAATCCTACATTGTCATCTGGAAGATGGTCCATCCACCTCAAGTCTTATTACATGTGTCTTTTTCACTCTGATATGCTTCATTGCCCTGAGAAGGCAGCATTACCCAGTGATAACCTGTGTGGACTTTAGAGTCTAGAAGATTTGGGATTGAATCCTGGGTTGGCAAACCTGTGTAAAAGTAGGCTAGTTACTTCCACTATTGGGGCCTTAGTTTCCTTATCACTAAAATGGAGATAACACTTACCTCACAGTGTCTCTCCGAGGATTAAACGAGATGATGCAGTAAAGCATTTAGCAAAGTTTCTGAGACATAGTAAGTCTTTATTCAATAGTGTTTGTTGTTAATGGGTTTGTGTGTGTGTGTTTTATTACTTCTCATATTATATTACCTTGCATTTGTCCATGGTGTTTAATCAACATTGAATTTGTCATAATTTCCCAAAGAATAAGACATTTTTTGTGTCTCTTTTGGAATTTAACTTTTATCTTTCCTGATTAAATATCTAATATGTTGCCATGTATATATTAGGGCTTAATAATTCTAGATAGATAAATGAATAATCCAGTCCATATCTACAAATGAAATTTCTCTTTTTATTATCATTTCTAATTACTACCAATTAGAGCTCATAAAATGCACAACTACTGAAACTGAGCAGCTGACTCTCAAAACAACACAAAGACAGCCTTTGGAATAAAGATTTATTTGCTTCTGAATTTTATTTCATTTTGATATTGTCTATTTATTTCACTAATATTTTATTAGTTATTATTGACATTTTGTAACATTTCATAAGAAGTATAACAACCAAATTTTTAAAAATTTATAAGTTAGGTGAGATATATACATATATACATATACAAACATACACATAAATATATATTTACAATGACAATATTTAAAATAACATAAATTTGTTCATTTTAATTTGGTTTTATCAAAATATCTGCTAAAAATGCAAGTGGACATTGCCATATACATGTATTATCACTAGGAGATAAGTAGAAAAATGAAAGGAACAGTAATTTCCTTCTTATATAGCACCAATCCCAACTGTTGTATAGAGATGCTCAGAAAAATAGGCCTTATTACTCAGGTGTTGGTGTTTTAATAGGAAAAGTTATAAATTTCCTAATACAGAAAGTAGGGTGAGTTTTCTACATAATGTGTATAGCTATATAATATGGATATTTTAGTTTCATTTTCTGTTGTTCTTGGGTTAGTTGCTAATAAATGAACATATGACCTTTATCTATATTTACTACATCAGAATCTTCTATTTTATACTTAGAACTCCTAGAGGTCACAGCATAGAACCTAAATGACAAGTAGTATTCAAATTCTATTTTTATAGTAGTAAAAAGAAAAAGAAGCAGCAAATAAGAGGGGAAATAATACATATTACAATTGTTTGTTAAGTGAATCGAATGATAGGATGCTAAATATTAAGTGGTAAAGAGCAAGCAACCATGAGCACAGTTCTCACTATCTACAAAAATTTGCAGGTGCTAAAATTAGGTTCCTTTGGTGGGGAATAGCCTATCCTTGTAATTGAATTTTAAAATCTGTCTTCACCCCAAAGACATGATGGATATGACCTGTCCAAAACGAGAAAGCTAATCATTCCTAAGCATCTACACAGAGTTAAAGCAGACAATCAAACTTTCCTACCCAACACTGCCCCCTTCATTCCTTTTCTAATGCACCTCTCTCTGCAGCACATCCCTTTCTTCACTCTTTTCTTGCCTGTTCCAGGAGATTCTGGGTTAAAAGCCCTTCCAACAGGTATTTTCTTCTGTCACTTGTCTTATCAAAGGGAAGCTATCTGTAGTCTTTGTCTCCTGAGAAGTCTTAGACAGCAGGTCTGGTCACTTGACTATGATTATGCATTTGTTGTAGTACCCAAGTGTCCCAATCTGTGGCTGTGTCAAAGGAAAAGTAATACTAATTATTATAATTTATCCAAATGTCTTAGAATCTCTACCTAATCACTATGCAACACAATAACATTTATGCATATCTTTAAACATGTCAGATTAATTTCATAAGACATTTGGTTTACTTTTAATATTAAACACAGATCCTGCTTATTTCATTTTTATGGCTGTACACACCTGGCTTTGCACAAAATTTGGAACAATTAAAGGAAACGATGATCAGAAGCCAAGAGTCCTGCTCTGAATTCCACCATTAGGTAGTTGGTGACCTTGGACAAAGCAATTTCTTTAAGCATCAGCTTCCACGGTTGTGAAAAATAAGAAAACGAGACCCTGTCCACATAATTTATAAGACTGTTAGGAAGTGAAGTAAGAAAATAGATATCACAGCATTATACAAAACACAAATTTCTCTGCAAATGAAAGAACACTGTAATATAAAATATCTTGAACTTAGAATTCATTTGTTCCTTCACACATTCAACAAATTTCTGTCTTGATTTTTAATCAAATAAAAATTATAGATATTTATGGTGTACAACCTGATGTTTTGATATATGTATACATTGTGGAAAGGCTAAATCATGCTATTTAACATATGCATTACCTCACATGCATATACATTTTTGTGGTGAGAACACTTAAAATCAAATTTCTTAGCAATTTTCAAGTATGCAATATACAGTTATTATTATAATTATAGTCACTATGATGTACAATGTATCTCTTGAATGTATTCTTCCTAACTTTAATTTTGTGTCCTTTGACTAATATCTCTCCAATACCTCCACCCCCAAACTGCTGGTAACCACCATTTTACTCTCTGTTTGTATGAGTTTGACTTTTTTAGATCCCATATAAGAGTGAGATCATGTGGTATTTGTCTTTCTGTGCCTGGCTTATTTTATTTAACATAATATCCTCCAGGTTTATCCATCGTCACAAATGACAGAATGTCTTTCTTTTGTAAGGCTGACTAGTATTGTGTATATGAACCACATTTTATTTATCCATTTATCCACTGATGGACACTTAAGTTGATTCTGTATCTTGGCTACTATACCTAATACAGTAGTGACCGGGAAGTGCAGACTTTTCTTCAATATACAGATTGCATTCCTTTAGACATATACCCAGAAGTGGGATTGCAGGATTATATGATAGTTCTATTTTTAATTTTTTGAGGAATTTCCATACTTTTTTCAAAATGGCTGTAATAATTTCCATTCCCACCAACAGTGTACAAGGGATTTCTTTCTCCACACCCTCGCCAACACTTGTTATCTTTCACCTTTTTTATACTAGCCCTTCTAACAGGTGTGAGGTGACATTTCATTATGGTTTTAATTTGCATTTCCCTGATGATTAGTGATAATCAACAAATTTTTGACTGCTTACTCTATGCTATACTGTATGCCTGGGTTACAAACTTAACAATAAAAAGGGGGAGGGGAAAAACTACCTAATGGGTACAATGAACGCTATTTGGCTGATGGGCACACTTATAGCCATGACTCAAGCATTACAAAAATGATACGTGTAACCAAAAACATTTGTACCTCCTTAATATTTTGAAATTATAAAAAAGGCACTGTCGTATCTTCATGAAACTTGCAACTTATACATTTAAATATTTACAGGCTAAGTTTAATATTTCAACTTTCATAAATGCTACAAAGGAAAGGTACAAGGTGATATGACAAACAATAGTAGGGTCTGACTTAGGGAGATGTGGGACAGGTCTCTGAACAGGTGATGATGGAAATAAGATCTGAAGGAAGAGTCGGAGTCAACTATAGAAAGAGTTGGAGGCTATTCTCAGCAAGAGAACAGCATATGCAAAGATCTAGTGACTGGAACAAACAGCCTGTGAAGTGCAGAGAATGAGGAGCATCACTGTAGAAATGAGCCTGGAGAGGAGGATGGAAACCAGACCAGCAAAACCATGTGAGCCATACTAATAAGTGTGGTATTTAAACCAAAAGGGCAATAAATACACATTTAGATGTTTTAAGAAGGGTGGCCAGTGACATGATCAGAATTTCTTTTTTAAAGCTCACTCTAGCTCAAATTTCAAGAATTTCTGGAGGAAGACTGTTGATTGGAATTCCCACCATCTGTGGCTTATATTAAGAAATGATCCCATAGAATAGATTTGTTTGAAATGATGTTGCCAATGTGGACAGAAGATCACAGTATGACCAACTGTTTGTACATCATCTTGGCATTCTTCCAGCACAACACCCAACCTTCCACCACCCCTGATCATTTCTAAGGAAATGTTTATACAGTACAGGTGTTGAGTATAATCATTACTGTTGTATTAGTGCAATGCTAGTGGCTATAACAAGTAAACTTGTTTACTTGTTATTATTTCATTGCTTTAAACAGAACAAGTTTATTTTTCCCTCACACTACCTTTCAGTGTAGGTATCTCGAACTATAGGCATATATACATACACACAGTGATTCAAGGCTTTAGGCTCCTTCCATACTGTGACCATCCTCTCATCTATGCCGAGGGGGAACTGAGGATAGAGAAGGCATAATTACCAATTAAGTGCTTTGGCCAAGAGGTGATATGCATCACTTTCACTCATATCCCTTTGGGAAGAACCAGTTGCGTAACCCAAATAGAAGCAGGAGTGTAAGTCCAGGGGGAGGGGAGGATGAGATCTTGGCTGGACAGCTGCTTCCCAAGTCTAGCTATAATATAGAAGAAACAGCACATATTATTGATGGATATTTAGCTCTTTTTGCTAGAACTGAAAATTAATTGGCCATAAAAGTAGGCAAAATCTGTCCCAGTCAGATTGTTTAGAGCTGAGCATCAGCAAACTATGCATGAGCCAAATATAGCCCATTGCTTATTTTTGTATAGACCATGAGCTAAGAATGATTGTCATATTTTTAAATAGTTGGGGAAAAAAGAAGAATATTTTGTGGCATATTAAAAATATATGAGATTCAAATGTCAGTAGTAGCGAACAAAGTTTTATTGAGATACAGCCGCAGTCGCTTATTTACATATGGTCTATGACTATCTTCATGCTACAATGGCACAGTTGATTAGTTGTGACAGAAAACATGATCAAAAAAGCCCTTTAGAGAAAAAATATTCTGACCTTTGTTTAACAGCAGTCCCCAACCTCTTTGGCACCCGGAACCTGTTTCATGGAAGACAATTATGGACGGGGGTGGAGAGTAAGGGGGAGCTCAGGTGGTGCCAGCGATGGGGAGCAGGTGCTGTAAACACAGAAGAAGCTTTGCTCCCTCACCTCCTGTTGTGTGTGCCCCCAAGTTTTATTTTTTTCTGAGGGGGCGGGAGTTGGTCCAGCCTCACTGGGGGAGCTGGGGTTGGGGAACTATTGCTTTAAAGTAATGCTTTAGCACCAAAGAATTTCTGTGCATTTAACTTAAATGCTTCTTGTCAATATTTTGAAACATTAAAGTAATATTTAACTGCATTTTGCACAAAGTTCTTTTATTGTCACATTTTATTCTTTTAATTGAATTATGTTACACTGAACATTGTCTGCAGGTACTAATCACTCACATGAATTACCCATATAAAAATGCCTAAACATTGCCAAAGCCTGATCAGATAGGACTTCCCATGGCTCTTTAGTTTGGAATACCATACTGGAAATCTTTCTGAAGTATGTCAGAACCACCAAATAAAACTAGTTCATTAAAAAATTGATACAGCAGAAGATATTGACATCATTGCATAACAGAACCTCACGCACCAGATAACTGCCATTAGAGAAGCTGCATTCAGCAATGGTGGCTATTAACACTGAAATGTTACAGTAATAACATTTTTTAAGATATGAAAGAATATGACCAGGCAACCTTTATATTTCATACCTGCTAAATTATTTGGCTCTCAGTTTGATCCTAGTAAGCTGATTCTTGTGAATCATCTTTCCCATTTAAAGAATATATCTTGCTATTGAACAAAGCAGATAGCATCACCTGAGCGGGATACAGTTTTCCCCTCCATGTACTGATGAATAATCTACTAAAATTTAAAAATATTTATTGAGAAAAATATATCTATTCTTAGCAAACAAAAATGTGCACTAATAGTTGGCATATACCTCAGTGAGACCACATCCAAAGAGAAAAAAAAAATGTGTTCCTAAAGAAAATTCCTTTCTCAGTGCACTGAAGGACTTCCACTATTTAACTCCTCTTTGCCTCCATTTTCCAATCTGTAAAATAGGAGTATAATTATCTATTTATCCTGTTGTGGTCCTAAATTTAACCTTGTATAGCATCCAGAATCCTGTCTGGCATATACTGTAGTGTTTGATTGTTAATTTCCCCGTTAGTCCACATTTCTTTCTGGGTTCCCCATAATGGGTCAGTTGACTGTTTTTCAAAATTTCAGAAACATTTATTCATTCCTTCAGAAATGTCCATCAGTTTACCAAAAGTGAAATCATTATATAATACCAATATTTTTCTAGATTTAATGGAAAGAGAGATCCATTACAATTCTTAAAAGAACTAGGAAACAAATGAAGACACAGAAATTGCTGTAAAATATTTTTTAGCTACCATATGAAGTAGAATATAAACTACATACACAGATTAGTCACCATTTACAAGCATTCAAACTTTACAAATTTCATGGCAATGACAATGATTTACATTTTCTGAATAAGATAATATTACTTATGGAGTTTAAGGCCACAAACCAATTCACATGCAACTAATTATTTCACTGATTTTTTTCAACAAATACTTAATAAGTCTCCTGTGTATGAAATACTAGATAGTTGCTGCAATACAACTGTGAAAAAGTGAAATATGAAAAAAGTGAATCATTATGTAAATTAACTTGTGGACCCAATTCATATATAGTTACATAATATAATAAGACCTAGAAAGAAAAACAATAATGTGCTAAGAGTAAAGACAGTTAATGCATAATTTTGTATAGTTTGCTTTAGGAAAACTGTGAGGAAATAACATGTGAGCTAAGATACAAAAGATGAGTTGGACTTAGCCAATTGAAGAGTTGGGAAGTATGATGGATATCTTATCTTTGCCCTGCCAAATCCCCCCTTCTCTCTGCTCTGTGCAGTAGAATACTGCCCACATGCAATGCATTAATGGGTTCCCTTAACCTCTGGCTTCTGATTGGATTCCACTAATGGGAATAGGATATTATAGAATGGGAGAAGGATGAGTTTAGGTATTTATTTTCCTGGTTTTCACTCTGCTTTATTAAGGTGGGTGGTTGTGTCTCTCTATTAAAGGCTATATCTCCTGTCAGTTACCCTTCTCTGTACAAATTGTCCCTTCTAGTTCTAGTACTCATACCCTCCCATTGCCCCTGTAGGCCTGGCAGTGGTAACAGCCTCCCACTTTTACTAGCCCTGGGGTATTTCAGTGATGGAATGGGAGGAAGTACCACAGGAGAATGAGACATTAGGAAAACTAATGGCTGTGTCAGATGATCACTGTGACAACAATAATGATTATAATCACTCTGAAATTCAACTGAATGTTTCAGATGGCCCCACAGAGATTACCCAGGAAAAAATTGAAGGAAACTGAGCTGAAAATCCTAAGTCCTAATGACAGCTCTGTAGGGCTCTCATCCACTGTAGTCACAGGGACAGTATGGCTACTGGCCAGGCCCGAAGCCTGATTGTAAGGGCTTTAGAATGGCAGTACAGATGACATGCTCACATGACCTGTGCTAAAATCGGGGTACCAGTGGGAAAAGAATGGATCCCTGAGAGAAAGCCATTAGGGTAGTGTCTTGGGTCAGATTGCTGCAGCAAAATATCTTGCATTGGGTAATTTATAAACCATAGAAATGTACTGTTCACAGTTCTGGAGGCTGCAAAGTAAGTCCAAGCTTAAGGCACCAGCAGATTCAGCATCTGTTGAGGACTTACTCTCTCTTTCTAAGTTGGCACCTTTTAGCTGTACCTTCACATGATAGAAGGGCAAAAGGGCACCCTCAACTCTTTTTTTTATAAGGGCACTAATCCCATTCATGATGGCTGTGCCCTCATGACCTAGTCATCTACCAAAGGCCCTACCTTCTAATACTATCAACTTGGGGCTTAGGTTTTAACATATGAATTTGGGGGGGACACAAACATGCAGACCATAGCAGGTAGAAAATGCCAGATGAAAATCTGTGGAACTCCCCAGCTTCCTCCATATTTGTCAAGAAAAGTAAACCCAAAAGCAATTTTACATTCCTAGAGTAATTATAGGAGTTAGTAAAACTACAAAGATGTTAAATACTCTTATAATGTCCATAATATTCTAATTTCTTATAGTTGTATGTCTGGTTCACAAAACAAATGGGTCATGGAAAAATGAAATTAGATTATTGCAGACTTAATTAGGTAAAGATACTAATCACAAATGAATTTCAGGATGTGACGTCTTTAATGGGGCAGATGAGCCCAATCCCTGGCAGCTAGCATGCAGCTATTGACCTAATTGACTTGGAATTTTTTTTTCTATACCTTTCAGCAAAGATAATCAGAAGAAGTTCACCTTTACAAGTGAAATAGTTTACCTTTATGATTTTGTCTCAGGGCTAGGTCACCTCTCCTGTGATGTCATACTATAGTCTTGAGGCCTCTTGATCATCTTGATATCCCACAGAACATGACCCTGGTCCATCACATTTGTGACATTTTGCTAACTGGATTCAATGCACCGGAAGGGCAAGCACTTTAGATGCTTTAGTGAAACATATGTATGCCAGAGAGTAGAAAATAAAGCCTATAAAAATTTAGAAGTATATCATGTTCTAGGAGTCCAAGCATTAGCATATCCTCTTCATAGTAAAAGACAAGTTGCTGCTTATTTTATTGACCACCATGAAAAAGAGGTACAACTCTTCCTGAGTTTCTTTGTGTTTGGGAAGCAACATAGACCATATTTGGTAACCTATAAGGCTTCCCAGTTTTTCTGTGTGCAAGCTTCCTTTTCCATGGGCATTATGACCGTTTGGACCTAATGGCATTGGAAATGTCTGTGGCAGATAGACATATCATATGATGCTCTGGGTAAGTTCAATAGGTGAATCACAATTTAGACTGCTAAAATTTGGGAGGAAGGCCATGCTTTCTTGTAACAATCACAGTGCTTCTTTTGAAAATGAACCCCTGACTGTCTACTAGACCCTAGTGTTTCCTGAACTCTTGTCTTGTCTGTGGGACTCTAGTGATATTCCATCTATAAATTATATGTTATCTGATTCATTAAGCCATCAACTTAGATGTGAACTATAGCATTACATTATAAAAAATAATAATAATATATTCAAGTTGGTGCCCAAACATATCTGGAAAACACAAGTTAACTTCATTGACTGATGGCTCAGATTACCAAGGTACTCACTCCTATACCTTCTCTAACCCTCCCACTACCCATACCCAGGATCTCTTGGGATATCCCTATAACAAGTCAATGAAGAAAAAAAGCAAAGACATAACTTACAGATAGACCTGCTTAATACAGTGACTTAAGGTAGAATTTGATAGTCACTGCATTATAGGCCAACTCAGGGGTAGTTGCATATAAAATAGTAGTATGGGGAAATATTTCCTGTGGTTATAAATTGAGGTAGCACATCTGATTGTTTATTTTGTACAGAAAGAAAGACAGCCTTAGGGTCAGATCTATACTGATTCATGAACAGTGGCCACCAGGTTGTCTAAATGGATGAGAACATAGAAAGAATAAAATTTTCAGAGTGGTTGTTTGTGAGAAAGTTTCATACGGAACATCTTGGAAAGAGTACAGAGTGTGAAAATATTTTTTTTCCATATAAATGTCCTCCAGAACAAATCCACTGTGAAGAATGTTTTCAATAATCAAGTGGACGAGATGTTCTTTCCTGTGGCTATCAGTCAGCCCCTTTCTCCAGCCACTGCAGTGCTCGCCCAAATGACCTCTGCACAGAGTATTTGTAAGGGGTGGGGTTGAAGGCTGTTCAGGTGTTCAGCGACATGAATTTCCCCTCACAGGGGCTGATCTTGCTATCACCATGCCAAGTGGCCAACAAGCAGACTAACACGACACCGTTCCCCTGCAGAGATTGGCCTATTAAAGTTGATTACAATATACCTTTCTATCATGAAAGAGACAGTGATTGGTACTCACAGAGATAGACAAATATTTCAAATACAGAAATGTTTTTACTTTCTACAACATTTTTTGCCAAAACCATCCTTCCAATACCTTATCTATAGTATAGGTATGGTATTCCACACAACATATCCTTATAATGGGCAACATATATTACAGCAAAAAATGTGTACCAATGGACTTATGTTCACATAATTCACTGCCGTACCATGTGCTCTCATCACCTAGAAAATAGATGGCAAAGGAGAATGGTGAGATGTCTTGCCGAAGCCCCAGTTTGGGCCAGGTAGAAAACAATATCATGGAAGACCAGGGCTCCAACATAGAGAGTAAAGTATATTCTTAAACGAGCAGTCGATATTTAGTGCCACTTTCTTATAGCCAGGATTAACTAGGTGTAGCAATCAAGTTATAGAGGTGAGAATGGTCCCTCTCATTATACACCAAATAAACCACCAGAGGAAGTTTTTCCTCTCTTTCTTCAAACTTGGAGTCAGTGGTTCTGGTGATGTTAGTGTCCAGTAGAAGAATGCTTCCACCAGGATACAGAGTTATACCTTTGTTGAATGAAAAGATGAACCTGCCTTCTGAACTTTTTAGATCCCTTATGCCATGTAACTAACAGACAGAAAGGATGTTCCTGCATTTGAATTATATCTCAATAAAGATCTTAAATATTGTATACAAATTTTCAAGGGATGCAATGACTCTCTAGGAGTTTGTGGATTTGGGGGCAAAATTCAATAAAATAAGTAAGAAATAAGTGAGGGAAATAGCATGTGTAAATATCCTGAGATGGAGGAGAGTTTGGCATAGTTTTAGAATGACCAGATCATTTAGAAACTGTTAGGCCATGGAAAGAAGTTTCAACAATATTCTACATATAATAGGAATTGATTAAAATATTTTGTAATTATTGCTGGCAACAATATGGAAAATGGATTGGAGAGGAGAAATTAGAATAGAAGGAGGCTATTGCAGTAGACAAGGCTCAAGATGGTTAGCGTTGTACTGTAGTATTAACAGTAGTGACTTATAAATAGATTAATTTGGAAATTATTTTGGAGGTAGAAAGGACAGAGCTTGGTAATGTATTGAACATTACTTAAAAATAAGAAAAAGATAAAATAAAAATGACTTCAAGTTTTCTGGTTAGTGTAACAGCATGGATGGTTGATCCAACACCAAGGAAGAGAACACTGGAGATGTAGTTTGTGGTGGAAGGTTTAGAGAAAAAAGATCATGAGTATGTATACAAGCAGACCTATTGAATCAAATACCAAAGTGGGAGTGCATATGCACAGAGACAGGAGATGAGCATGTACATGAGACAACAGAGAGAGAAAGAGACAGAGACAGAGACAGAGAAGCTTGAGGTTTCAATTAGTGCAGTGAAAGTGTGGGGTTTTTTGTTGGTAGTTTGGGTCCATTTCCACAAATATTTCCAGTAATTCTCATTCTTTAATTTGTATATTTCTGTCCCTTGCAACCAAAGAATCTTTAAATAAGAATCAAAATTTGTCCCTCTTCAGTCTCACAAAGTCAAAATATCCATATAGCATTTGTAATAGGAATGATTCAGTAACAAGTGACAAAGAAGTAAGATAAAACAAAAATAATCTAAAGTTAAAGTGACTTAACAGTAAATGGAATATTGACTTGGGTTACTGAAAAGTTGTAATGCAGCTTGATCTCACACCTCAAATGAGACCTCCAAGGACTTTCTCTTATTCTTTCTACTCTGCTTCTCTTTTGGCTGTATTCTCATGTTGCCCTGGTAGTCCACGGGGAGTTCCAAGGTCTTCTTGTAATTTTAGCAAATGTTTGTAGCAACCCCAGACGTCACAGCCTCACATGAAAGCTCTCAGGGAAGGGAGAGTCTCTTCTTGTAGCTGCTGTCCAAGTCCTTGGAATCGTTTCCTTTCATTGGCCTGAATTGAACTCTGTGTCTTTGCTTGATCCAATCACTGTGGCCACAAGGTTACAATACTCTGATCGGCTTTTAGATAACAAATGTCCACACCTAAAGCAAGTCAAACATTCGATCTTACCCAAACTGCATAGGTGAGAAAGTGGAAGGAGCAAATATCTTCCCAAAATATAAGGATATTCTGGGTTAAAAGAAAAAAAAAAAGGGTGGGGAGGGGAAGGGAGCAGATGCCAGGAAGGCAACAAAAAATATCCTTCAACATCGTTTCTAGGCACTATCCTATAACGTGATATTAAAATCACTCTTTATAGACCAGAAGTCTTCTCAATTACTTTAGATTACTTTTAACCTTTGAATCAACAAAAAGCTAGCAACGGTATAAAATTTTTATTTTCCTATACAGCACGATGGAGCAAAGGCTTGAAATTATGGTGAAAATCATTACCATGCAAAGTTAGTGCACTAAATATATTGTCTATTCCCCTCTTTTATTCAGATTCCTTGCATATTTATCAAGGGTCACTTGGGAGTACCCATGCTAATCATAAAAGAAAATCTATGGTGTTGTATGCTATATACAGTCCCTTTTCCTGCATGACCAAATAGCAATTAAAGTTCTTGATTTCCTTATTGTAGCCTAAATCCTGCAGTTATTTTAAGGAAGTAGTGTTCCTAAGACAGACAGAAAAATATTAGTGAAAATATGGTGATTCATCACATTACTCTATAAAAAAATATAGCTTTGCATTTTTAAATTAGTAAAATGTTTTAAACTACTTTAAAACATTTAAATAAGTGCATTAATGCTTTGTTCCTTAAAATAAAAGGACAAAAGAAGTACATAATAGTACATAGTAGAGCTGCACCCTTATCTTCGTTTTGTGCCTTCAAATGCACAAAGCATTTACCATTTCCTCTTTTGTGCAAAGGAACAGAAAATCCTGTGTTTGTAAAGCCAGAGACTATATAAAAATAGGTTTTATGTTTAAAACAAGTTATAGTCAAGTTTTTAATTAAAAATCATGTAAAATATACAATCATCATCTTTTCATTGGCAAAAATATGATATAAAAAGGATTACATGCCCATTTCAAATTTTATTTATAAGTGATGTACCAGACCAAACAGGATTAACTAGGAATGTACATTGCTATAAATATTCTATAATACTCTGCTCCAAAGAGTATATTACAGACTTTATAAGTATAAGTATAATGCAGACTTTATAAGTATATTATGATTCATAATTTATATGATTTAGTCAATAAACTTTATTTTTTAAATTCGACTCTTTAAAAGCACAAATTTTGTTATTCATTTAAAAGTTAAAATTAAATGCAACAATCGTTTCCCCTCATTAGCTCAATGTATAGTTCCAACTCATTTTTCACCATACTTTGGAGGAAGAATATAATACCTGCAGTTTGAAGAATCCTGCCTTCTTAAACTCTGCTTTAAAATTACTTGGCTTGAACTATGAAACATTATTGATTCTTTTGAACAATGGTATTCCACTCAAAGGAAAAATAAATATGATCCACCAATGCTGTGTACATATATTATGAAAGCAACCAGCTCAGGAAAAAGTAACAATAATATAAAAGTATTACATTAGTAAACATTAACATGTAATTCTAATTATTTGGGTTCATATCACAAAGTAAACAGATAATTCACTAAAATATCTGACTTTCCCTATTCTGAGGTCATAGAGATAGTCTCCTATAATTGCTCCAAAACATTTTAAACTGTTGCTATCACACTTAGATCTTAAATCCACATAGAATTAATTATAGTGCTTGGTTAAAATCAAAGATTCATAATTTTTTCTTCTATATTGATAACCAAAGGTCTGAACACTATTTGATCAATAGCCCCTCATTCTCTACCGTTGGGCAATGCTTCCTCTGCTATACATCAGATTTCCATCCATGCATTGATCTATTTCAACTCCATGCGAGGTTCTATCAGTCTGTTTATCTTTCCCAGAACAATAACACTGGCTTTATTGTTTATGGGTTTACATATTTATAGTTTATAGTAAGTATTCGCATATGTTTGGGAAGTCTCCTTATATTGTATTTCTTCTTCAAAATAATCTTGACTTTCTTAACCCTTTGTACTTTCATATATTTTACAATCATCTTGTCAAGTTCCAAGGAGGAAAA
Organism: Cheirogaleus medius; assembly: GCA_008086735.1. Lineage (NCBI taxonomy): Eukaryota > Metazoa > Chordata > Mammalia > Primates > Cheirogaleidae > Cheirogaleus > Cheirogaleus medius. The sequence goes on from VBSM01000529.1 coordinate 73,083,259, forward strand.
ATAACTGTCGGGGTTTTGTTTGAAATTTTGCCTTATTTCACTGGCTCACATATTCAATTTAAAATAGGGGATGGGAGAGCTCGATTTTTAACCCTTGATTCATTTTCTTTCATCATAAAGGATCAGTCAGGTTTGTAATTTCTTCTTGAATCACTATTGCCTAGTTATATTTTTCTAGAATATTTAGTATTTTGTCCTAAGTTTTTAATTTTAATGGTTTAAAATTGTTTGTAATGGTTTAAAATTGTTTGTAATATCTTCTTTTTTGAAAAAAAATTGCTCTTCTGTTTCTGGAGTTAAGACATTACTCTTTTCACTGCTAATATTCTTCTTTAACAGACTCTCTTTTTTTTCTTAGTCTTTCCAGGGGGTGTCTATTTTATTTAATCTTAAGCTTTTCAAAAAGTGAGTGTTTGGCTTTGGCTTTGGGAGTGTTCTCTATTTTATCTTTTTTTTTTTTTTTGCTATTTAATTAATTTCCCTTCCTATTGTTATTTCATTCTTTATACTTAGTTTGAGTTTATTCTGTTGTTTTTTTTCTAACTCCATTAAGTTTGATAGTAGATTATCAATTTTCAAACTTTATTTATAATAAAAATAATCACAGTGTTAAAATTATTTAATGTTTTACCTACCTCCTGTACATTTTAGAATGTGTTTTTGTCAATTTTCAGTTCTAAATATTTTCTAATATTCATTATGATTTTTTTCTTGGTACCAAAAATTATTTGAAAGTGTCTTTTATTATAATCCCCTCACAGACATTTAAGTAAGAATTTTAAATAATTTCTAAGTTAGATACTTTTTTTAAAAAAGTTTAACAAAAATTGTTATTTTTTAATACATGTTTTATGCCCTAGAAGGTGATCAATTCTTATAAATGGTCCATGTGTATTTGTAAAGAATGTACACTCTCTAATTATTGTATGTAGAGTTGTATGTGTCCATTAGATCAGCCTTGCTAAGTATGTTGTTCAAATCCTCCATATCCTTACTGATGTTTTTATCTGCTTTCTCTATCACATATTAAGAATAAATTAAAGGTTTCTTATTATGGGCTAATTTATTAATTTCTCTTTACAATTCTGTTAATTTTTTCCATCTATTTCAAAAATATACACACACATGTGTATACAGTTGACCCTTAAACAACATGGGTTTGAATTTAACATGCCCACTCATCTGTGGATGTTTTCCAATAAATACAATTGGCCCTTCGTATTCACGGGTTCTGAATCCAAAACCAAACGTGGTCAGAAATACAGTATTCACAAGAAGCAAAACCCACAGACATGGAGAACCAACTTTTCATATAAGCAGTTTCCACAGGGCCAACTGCAGGACTTGAATATGTTCAGATCTTGGTATCTGGGTGTTCTTGGAACCAATCTCTTGCAGACACCAAGGCACAAGTGTATGCATGTACATATAAAGACTATGCTGTTAGGACCTTATAAATTTAGATTTTTTTGTATATTCCTGTGAGAATTGTACCTTTTATCATTAAATATTGACTCTTTACTGTTCAAAAAATGTTTTTACTTTGCAGACAATTTTGTCTAATGGATAGTTAGATATGTACATAGCTATACCAGATTATTTTATTTAGTATTTGCCTGACGTACTTATCCTTTAACTTTTAACTTTTATGTGTCTAATGCATAAGTTATGTTTTGAAAGTACGATATACCTGGATTTTGCTATTCATCCAAACTGAGAATTTTCATATTTAGACTTTCATGTTTACTCCATTGGTATTTACTATGATTACTAGTACATTTTGAGTTGGTTCTACCACTTACTTTATGCCTTATATTTATCTGGCTTTTTCTCTGCTTCTTTTCTCCTCTCCTGTTTGCTTTTGAGTTCATTGAGCATTTTATATTCCATGTTCCCTCCACCAATGATAGTTATATAATGGTAGTTATATAATATATGTATTTGGGTAGTGTGAAACTATCTTTTGTGACAAATCACCATGTTTAGTTGCTTAATACTGTGTGTGTTCCTCAGATACATATCAGCCTAATTTAGTGTTCCTAATCAGCGAATGGCTTTCCTTCATGTGATAAATCAGGTATCCAGGTCCTTTTTCTCTTGTGCCTTCATTATCCCCAGGACCTAAGTAACCTCTGCATTCAATAGAGTTAGAAGCCCAACTCCCTTCTTAAGAGCCATGGCTCTTCGGTGACAAACATCATTGCCTCATATTCACTGGGTAGAATAAATCAAATAGTCAGGTTAGAGGGAGTGCTGGGAAATGTAGTCCTTGGCGGGCAGCCATCCCTCCCAGCATCAACTCTGTACTATGTCTGAGCACAAATTCTTGGTGGCTAGCTGGCCGTGTGTATAACACAATATATTTAACAAAATTTCAAGTTATTCAAAATCTCTACCTCTACCCAAACATTATAAGGTATTCACAATGTTTTCACTTTGGTCCTTGCCTCCACTTTTATAAATTACCTTTTTCTATTTTTTTCAGTATTTCAGATTCACTTTTTTTAAACCACCAAATCAATCATTATTATCGTGTATTCGATTTTATACAAATAGCCCCTTTTTGTAGGATTTTATAAATATTAGATCATTTAAGCCTCATGATCACCCCATGAAGTTCTACCACCTATAAAATAGACTATTTTATGCCCATTTTGGACATGAGAAAATTGAGGTAGAGAGTAGTTAATGAACTTGCCTAAGGTCACACACCTAAGTGGTGAACCCGGGACTCAAAGCCAGTTGCTATGTCTCCAGAGTCTGCTCGTGTCCCTGCTTTATGCTGTCAGTATTTGTTTGTGTTTATCTATGTCACCATTCCTTGTTTATCTAGACAAGGGTTCCCCATGGCAAAACTTCTCTGTAGAGGGCCAGAGAGTAAATATTTCAGTATAGAAGGTCACATGGTCTCCATCACATTCTTCCTTGCCTTTGTAGGACAAAAGCAGCCATAGATGAGATGTAAAAAGACAACCATGGCTCCAATGAAACTCTATCTATGGATGCTGAAATTTGAATTGCATATAATATCCATGTGTCACAAAATATTATTCTTCTTTTGATTTTTTTAACCTCTTAAAAACATAAAAACCATTGTTTGGGTACTTCTTATTTCAGAAGAGACATATAAGGGGTTTTGAAGTCATCACTCTCATTCTCACAACAAGAAAAAAGCTAACAAATTGAATATCAACAGTTCCTCTTAAAGTTATCAGAGGAGTGAAGACACAGAACATACTACCACCTGGAAAACCAGAGACAGGTTAATATAGAGAACCACATACCAGGAGCTGGAGCCAGAAACTAGTAGAAACACTTAAATGGTAACTGACCAGTTATTGAAGGCCGAATGTGGACTAGTTTGAGAGTTAAAAATTCCTAGGGGCCCAGTCTTAGGGAGGCCCCCACACTTTGGGGAGTTCTATTTCTAGGATCCCAGGCTGGAGAAAAATCTCCTCCTGTTTTGGGCAGGGGGAGGGAAAAAGTAACTATTTTGAAATAAACTCAGAGCATTGTGTTCTTCATAACAAAGCCCTGGCCTCAAGGGAAACTACTATGCCAGTAATAATGATAAAGGTGTCAATTTTCCAAGAAGACACAATAATCCATACTGTGTATATATTTACATATATATGCATATACACATGTGTGTACATGTGTATGTACACATACTGATGTGGATGGGTACGTGTATGTATGTTTATGTGTATATATGTATACATAATCTATCAGTATTGGTTTATCAATCTTAACCAATATACCACACTGATGCAAGATCTTAACAAGAGGAGAAACTAGGGCACAGGTGGGAAAGAGTGCATTTGGGAATTCTCTGTACTATCTACTCAGTTTGTCTGAAAGCCTAAAATTGTTACAAAACATAAAGTCTATTTAAAAAATATACTTAGCTCACAAGACTTATAAAATCAGTCTCCAGGCTGAATTCAGCTTGTGAACCATGGTTTCTTGACCTCTAATCTAAGAGACCTTCATATTGGGGTCTATTCCCATCTTTTCAAAGCCTTTTAGAAATGTCTTTGGTGAGGTATGGCAAACTCTGTTGGTGGTAAACTCTCTCATTTTTGTTTGTCTGAAAATGCCTTGATTTTATTCTTTTTTTGTATAATAGTTTAGCTGGAAATTCAATTTCGGGTTGACAGCAAGTTCTCCAACCTTGTAGTATGTGTTCAAAAGTACTAATAGATTTCTTGTTATTTCTGTTTGAGTTCTTGGTATGATTGTTGACTCTGAAGTTTTATATCTTTTAATAATTCTGGAAACTTCTCAGCCATTATCTCTTGGAATATTTCTTCTATTCCATTATTTCTACTCTCTTCTTTGGAATTCCATTTAAATATAGGTTAAATTTTTTCACTCTGAACTTGACATTTCTTAACCTCTTTTTTATATTTTCTATCAGGTTATTAAGTAGAAAATGTCTGATTTCCTTAAGTACTAAGGTTGACAGTTGATATCTCTGATATTTCAATTTGACACTTCTTGTTTTATGTTTATCAGGAAGATACATCCTCACTCTTTCAAACACATATTTTGGCTTGTGATTATCTTTCAAAAAATTTTTAAAGGAATTTTTTTGAAACAATGGACAAATGAAAAATTCATGTTATTTTTGAATATGAGTTCCATCATGGAACCAGTGCAGAGCAGACAACTCGAAATATCAATGAAGTGTTTGGGAAGGATGTGGCTAACGAACACATAGTATGTCCATGGTTTGAGAAGTTCCATTCTGGTGATTCTAATCTTGAACATGAGCTACAAGGGCCACCTGAGACCAAGGTGGATAATGATAAGCTGAAAGCTGTAGTGGGAGGCAAATTCATCTCAACCTATGTGTAAATTAGCAGCAAGGTTTGACGTTACTATTCCGACATTATTGGATCATTTGAAACAAATCAGCAAGGTAAAGAAACTGGATAGATGGGTTCTGCATGAATTAAATGAGGTCAGAAGAGAAATTGTCTTGAAGCTTGCCTTTATTTGCTGTCACGAGATAAATGTGAACAATTTCTACACTGTATTGTTACGTGTGATGAAAAATGGATTCTTTTTGACAATCTCAAGCATTCGGCACAATGGTTGGATAAAGATAAAGTGCAGAAACACAGTCCAAAACTGAATAGTCATCAAAAAAAAAAAAAAAGCTAATGATGTCTGTTTGGTTGTCCAGTGCTGGTATTATCCACTACAGCTTCATGAAACCTGATCAATTGGTTACAGCAGATGTCTACTGCAACCAATTGGACGAAATGATGAGGATGAGGATGCTTGTGATTAAGCAGCCAAGATTGGTCAATAGAGACAGGCCAATCCTTGCAAGACAATGCTTGACACATGTCACACAAACACCTCTGCTCAAATTACAGAAGCTGGACTTGGAAACTCTCTGTGATCCACTGTATTTATCAGACCTTGCACCAACTGACTACCACTTCTTCCAGGCTTTGGACCACTTCCTGCAAGGAAAAATATTCAATTATCAACAGGCTGTGGAAAACGGCTTTCATGATGCCATCACCACTTGCTCTCCAGGCCTCTTTGCTGCTGGCATAAAGAAGCTACCATTAAGATGGCAAAACTGTGTTGATAGTTTAGATGCACACTTTGATTAATTGTACTGCTTCTTGTTGGAGCTATAATAAATTAAACTTTTGATTTGAAATTGGACATTTCATGTTGAATGACCTAATATCATTTGTCCCTCTGCATTGTATTTTGTATAACTTTTAAAATCTTTATTTGATTTCACTAAGTTTCTCTTCACTGTCTCCAATCTGTTATTTAACTCATCCATTCGGATTCTGATTTCTAGAATTACTTTCCCTCAAAATTCTACTTGGTTTATTTAAACATTTTTCTGGTCATTTTTTAAATAGTACTATGCTATTCTTTTAAATTATTCTTATTATAGCCTTTATTTCTTTAAGCATTCTTAGCAGTCAGATCCTCATATTCCCACTCTATATGCAAAGTCTGGTAACTAGATCCTGCAAGTCTCTTCCTGATTACTTTTTACTTGACCTCAAGAGCACGCTCAGCCCGTGAAAATTCAAAGGGTGGGTGAGTTAATGTTTCCAGAAGCATCCTTTATCCAATGATGGGTGGTATGTTGATGGGTAAACACCCCCAGCTCCCTTGTCTCTTAGTTGGTATAACTCTGAAGCATGTTCTGCACCTTCTGGCAGAATTCCCAGTGATACTGAGACCCGGTTTTCCACTATACAGACTGGTTTGGTAGCACATCATCTACTGGCTTCTTTCTCTTTTCTATCTGATTTCCCTGTTCTTTACTGGTATATTCTGGGATCATCTACTACAAAAACTACTTGTATTTGAATACTGTTCTCTTAGATTCTGCTTCTGGAGGGAACCCAAAATTTTATTTTATATTCACCAATTGATGTTTTCATTATGTGAAGCTCTTGAAGGATACATCTGCTGCATTTTTTTCTTCTGATTCATGCTTTTGTTGGCTTATTACTGTGTGTATGTGTATGTTACTTATTTTTTGAATTGTGATACTATGTTTTGTGTAGTTTATTTATGAGACTCTTGCAAGATTTGGGTTATGGGTTCATCTGAGTTCTCTTAAAAAAGATGTGTTGTTTATTTCCACCAGGCTTGCCAGAGTGTTATGAACCAATAGTCAAATTATGATAATTTTTTTAGCTTGAATTTCCCAAATAAAAATCCCAAAGTGGTTAAAGGAGCCAGATCTTCTTGGATACAATTGGTTGGGCCTATTCTCCAGAGCTGCTACAGCTCTTACAGAAAATGTAACAATCAGTACAGATCAGGGGGTGGCAGCTGTGGCTGGTACAACAGAGGCAGCAGCCAAGGGTCCCCATGAGAAAACAGCTGAGAGATCCAGAGATGCGAAAGGACAACCAAATCTGAGACCTTACATAAATTGTGTCTTAGATACAAATTGCTAGAGGAGAACTTGCTTCCACCTTCAGACCAGATTAATATTGACAATTTACCTCCCTTCCCTTCCCCGCAGCTCACCTTTTCACTGAGGGAGATGGCTTTCAAGTGCCTGGCTTTATTAGGGTTCTCACTTATCAGCCTTCATCTTGCACAGTCCTTAGATGTTTTCTCCACCAGGGGTTGGGCCAGGGTAACTCAATCCTGGTCCCCAGTGCAGCCGTAGTGTTAACTCTAGCCTGTAAATGTGTCTTTCAGCTTTCTTTTAGTTTTGATTTCTGGCAATTTCTGTTGATTTCTCAGACATCCCTCTATGCATTCAAAAGGGCTTTTAGATAGCACTTACAGCTCTTGTACTGTGAGACTTTCAGTTTTCTATCACATTGTCAGGAAACGATAAATATCTCTTCTTTTGAAGATGCATTTATTTGTAGTTCAGAAAATCTTTGGGTTTTACTTATTTTACTTCTATTAAATTGAATTAAAATTAAATGCAGTATAGTACATGTTATTAAAATGAACATTAGTTATCATTGGTTATTCTAATTTTCTCTTTTTATTTTTGTACTTTACAAATTTCCTATTATGCATTTGTCTTAATTTTATAATCACAAAATGATTTTAAAATATAAATAAATATACAAATATATATATATATATGTGCCACTTAAGAACTATAAGCCAAGTTTACATGAATAATGGTTAATTTAATCAGAAATGTTGATCTACACCAGTGGTTCTCAATCTTGGCTACACATTAAAATTGACTGTGAGAACTCGTAAGAAATAGTAATGCCAGGACTTCACCCCTAGGTAGTTTTATTTTATTGATCTGAGGTGAAGCCTTAACATGGATTAGAAGTTCCTCAAGTACTTCTAATAATAAGCGTTTCTGGCTGAGAACCACTGATCTAGACCTGTTTAGAGAGAGATTCCTCTGTAATGAAAGAGGCATGATTAGACTTAGAAAGGCAGGTTCAAATACGGTGCAGAATTTTTACAACTCAGAATTGGCATGAGTGCCCTGAACGTGAGGTCCAGTACTCTTCTATCTCCACAGCTAGTGGCTCTGGCCCCCTAACTGGGACTTCAGTCTGAACTTTGGAGCCAACTCCATCCTGCTTTAACTCAACCTGATCTTGCATTCCAGTTCAAGAAATCAGGCTCCTCTCTTGTTCCTATGACTTAGCCTCCACCTTCGTCTTCTATTTAAAGAAACAGGATTCTGGTATCTTCCCTTCAAATCTGCTAGCTGAGCGATGCCTGCTCACCCCCATCACACACACACACACACACACACGGATTCCAGCTGAACCCAGCTGACTATCTTCTTCATTTTCTTTGCTAATTCAGCTGCCAGATGCTGGTCTCACCATGGTGAACAGGTCTTTGTTTATCATCCCCACTAGGTCCTTTTAAGATCTTCTAAGATTCTAGGCACATAACAGACATAAATATCAAATATATTAAAATATGCTCACATCGTAAAATAAATACATGATATAATAACCTGTATAAGTTGGTCTGAGCTACAGTGGAGTCAATTAGTTTTTCAGGCCTCAAAATTCATGGTAGCTCTTGAAATCTGGTACACTCTTCCCACTGTGCCTAATGCTGTTACCTAATGCCCCACTCACCTCACTACCTTCTCAATTCTCCTGTTCTGACCTGGCTCTCTGGAGAGCAAAAGGAAAAAAAAGAATGGGTAGACAAGCTGTTCATAAGGAAATTAGGAATATTCTATAATAATTCTGCCTTCTTTGCAATTTTGTACAAGTCTCTGATAGCAACTGATATCAAATGCTTAAGTGAAAATATCCACATATATTTAGAAGGAGGCAAACCTACACTTCCTCAAGTCAGTCCAATCCAGTGGGAGCAATTTTTAGCATATATGTAGTGCTTGATATTGACAAAGTATCTTCATTTTTTAATTTAATCCCCTAACCTTATAAACAAAATATAATTATAATCCCATATGATAGATGGCAAAATTTTAAATCAGGGAAGAAATATTAAATATAACTTTCCCAGAATAACACACATAGTAAAGGAAGAGCCAGGACCTGGATGCAGATGTGATGTCAGGAAATCCTGAGTCTTTATTCTACTACCAACTTCTCACATAATGCACAGTGTTCCCCGATGGAATAGGGCACCTCGCTCAGTGAGACTGGAGGCATATGCATATGTGCTCTCAGGGACCACTTCAGTCTTAAAGCTTTGAGAACATATCCCTAACATGCACGTGTCTGCTGATTATCAGCGCCAGCTAAATGGAAGTGCACACATGTGTGCCTATTCAGTGCCAGGACATTCTTTTACTGCTGGTCCCCTGTCTTTAGCAGCAATCTAAGAACAAGGACCTCTAAATCCCATTTCAAATTTGCACTGCATCAAGGTCAGTATCTCTCTTTTACCAAAGTCATAAATGCATTCTGCACAGTTTTAAGCCAAATAATAACCATCCCATACAGACTGGGTCTGACTTCAACATTATTGCTTTTTTTTTTTCAGGTCCATAACTGTCTTAAATTACTGTTCCCTCCAGCATCAGCAATGCTGTAAAATTTTCAGGGACAGGCATTTACTGCCTACCACCTCTTCTTGCTTTATTGTCAGTGGCAATTTTAATTCATTTCTTTTCTGTGTCACTGTCACTCCAACTTCTATCTTCAGCTCTGTGTGGTGTCCTGAAGTTCAGAGTTAAGTAAAAACCTTTGCTTTAATAGAAAAATAATGTTCTTTGACTTTTTCTCTAACATTAATAGAGAGTCAGCCAAGGCCACCTCCAAAATTCTGCAAAATAAAATTCTTTCCAAATGCCAAGGGACTCTTCACTGTCTGTGTATGAGAGAGAGTGAGCAAGGATTACCATTTACCTGAAACAAATAAGAAAACAGAAGATTTTAGGAAATAAGTAGGCTAGTTTTTCTAAGTCCTGGCTTTAGTTCTCTGCTTTATCATTGTGACTTTAGGGGAAGGTCTTAATCTGTCTAAACTTCTCCCTCTCTTCTCCCCAGCCCCTTTGTAAAAATTGAGATACAGCTATTGCCATTTATTTTCCACTCAGAGATGCTTTAAGCTTGAGCCCAGTGGAAAAGAAAAAAAAAACACAGTACAAATTGTTACTGCTGACAATAGATCTGATCTTGTATTGAGCTAAGATGAACAAAATGCTCTCTGGGGAAGAGAAAGGTTCACCTATGTGAGGTAAATGAATTCTTCCACAGCTCTAGGGAGGAGTGAGATTGTTGTATGGTATACTGATGCCCCAAAGAGCTTATTATCTTTGGCCTGTTTGTGGATAGCTTGCCCTGATATGATATAGAACCCAGTCAATAATAATAATGCCTTTTTTGGATTTACACAGAAAAATTGGATAATATGTGTAGTATTTTGTTTTTATTTTAATATCAATAAGTACCTTGTATCAGAGGCATAGAAGATGGGGTAGTGATTTCTTAGAGCCAGCATCCTATCTCCCCTACTCCCCACCACAGCCTAGGTTTGTGGATGGACAATTACCTGAGTTGGCACATAAAATTGAAAATAGTGGGTAAGGAGGAGGGAAGCAGAATTGACAGCAGCATTTTCCCACCCCATCCCTTATTTTCTCTTTCTGTATGACAGAAGCACTGGAAAGAAGGAAATCATAAAGAGCTCTGGGGAACGTAGGGGATTTACAAAATTGTAATTATTTCTGGGCAACAGATAGAGTTTCTGGTAAAAAAAAAAAAAGAACGGATGAGTCATATGACTTATGGTCTTTATATTCTGTGATACTTGTGTCACTGAGATACATCTGAGTGAATCTATCCATATTAGAAATAAAGTCTTTCCTGGAAAATCCAGTTGTATAACTCCTTTACCTTTGACCTATACCTGAAATTGAAAACTTATCACTTCCGGCTCTACCTCTCTTTTCTTGCAGCACCTATATTAAGCAAATAATCACATCATGCTGACAATAGGCAAGCACTTTTCTAAGCATTTGGCAAGTTGTAAATTTGTAATTGGTAGAATGACTGTTACTAAAGATTAACAGAGTCTCCAAGATTGTCTAGTCCTTAACCTACAAGCAAATAGCTTTCCCTTTCAGATTTCATAATTGCCACGGTAAAATTGAAATTCTGAGAAAAGCATGGTAGCATTTTTTTTCTGTAATCGTGTAGATGTTATTTTATTGTTTGTTCTCTCAGGGAAAACTTAACCCCTATTTGATATATGTTGAAATTGTACATTTCCCACTTCTTATCACACTCATTTCAGAAGTGTGCCATGCTCAGATGATACAGAAATTGCATATGGCTAGAAGTCTTCACTTTAAAGAGATTCAACTGTTTTTTTTATTATTACATGATATTAACTCTAAAATAGAATGAAGTAGAAAAAAATAGCAGCCACTTAACATTAGAAATAACTATTTTCTATCAGCAATACTCTTTGCACTAAAAGTAAACAAGTATGAAAAGTGGTTGGGATTAATCAGCCAGGCTATTTTTGACCACAAGTAATATAAAACTCCAACTGAAGCTATTTAAATAATAGAAAATTCATTATATTGCATAACAAAAATTTAACAGTAGGAAGTTCTGGACTTAATTTGGCAACTCAACGATGTCAGGTTTCTCTGTGATTTTTGTTTTCATGTATGATCACAAGATGGCTGCAAGGGTTCCAAGTATCACATCCTTACACAACCTCATTTAAAGATAAAAAGCACAGCTTTTATTAAGTGTCTCTTTTTAAGGGCAAGAGGAACTCCCAGGAGGCCTCTTGTTCCATTTCACTGACTGCAGTTTCATCACATGACCATGTCTCTTGCTGACATAGGAATGAAATGATTATGATTGGCTTCAACACTCATTCTTCTAGTTTTGGGAAATGACCCACAAAGCAGTTAATACTTGAATATAAGCAGGATTCCACTAAGAATAATGAGGGTGGGAGCTATTTATCAAAGGACAAAAGGTAACAAGGGATGGGGCAGTACTCTGGGCCCAGTAACAGTGGGAGCTGTTACCACACGTAAGGCATGGAGAGGCAAGGGAGGGAGACAAACAGCTGTGAAGAGTGGGCCGTGTGGCAGGAGCTGCAACCTGCCAGACAGTGAGACAGCCAGGGGAGTGAAGACCTCAGCCTGACCCTCTTCCCCCTCTCTGGTCTCCTCTCTAGACAGAACCCAACAAGAGGCCGGAGAGCATGGAAACTCAATGACTCATCCTGTGAGTCAGACTCTTGGGCCCAGAGCAGGAAGGTAGAGTTTGAGGAGGTTGGGGGTGGCTCAGAGAGACAGCAGATACTCTATCAAGGTTGCCATTAGTCGAACATTTATCCTGTGCCAAGTAGTATGATGTGATCTATTAATATATGCATAAAATAGCAATTTCACGTGACAATAGTAACTAGGGTAAACATGCTCTTCACCATATACCCAGGGAAGAAACAAAAACATTGTCCATAAAGACCCCTTGAGGAGAAATTATGTGGGAAATGCCCAAGTTTGAGTGGAGGAAATAAGGAGGCGTAGATACCAAATATTCTGAACCTGAGGAAAGGAGAGAGAAACCAAACCTGGGACGGGGAGGGGGTTTTCCCTGATTCTGTAAACAGTGAAGATCCACACCCAACCTAGTATGTGCTCTCTCAGAAGATAAAAGACCTTAGAGTTAATGGCTATGTGCCATACCTAGGGACACTGAAAGCCTAAGCTCTCAGCTTTAGTAAAGACCCCCATATCTAAGCCTGACCCAGAACTAGCAGAGCCTCTCCTATTTGAATGGATCTTGTAGACTTGGACAATGAGCATCTAAAAAGAAACCACGATGGGTTGAGGAGTTGAGACTTGTCTTCTTTCAAGCCACAGTATAAGACTCTTGGATTCTTTTTATTTTTTATATAAATTTAAGAGGTACAAGTGTAATTTTGTGACATGCATAGATTGTGTAGTGGTAAAGTCTGGGTATCTATCACCCAGATAATGTACATTGTACCCATTAAGTAATTGCTGATCACCCAACGCCTTCCCACACTCCCACCCTTCTGAGTATTCAGTGTCCATCATTCCACACTCTACGTTCATGTATATACATTATTTAGCTCCCACTTATGAGTGAGATCATGTGGTATTTGACTTTCTGTTCTGACTAGTTTCACATAAAACAATGGCCCCAGTTCTATCTATGTTGCCGCAAAATATATGATTTCTTTTTTTTACATATAAATAGTGTATATACCACATTTTCTTTATGAAATCATCTATTGATGGACACTTAGGTTGATTCCATACCTTTGCTATTGTAAATAGTGCTGCAATAAACATACAAGTGCAGGTATCTTTTTTGATATAATGATTTCTTTTCCTTTGGGTAGATACCCAGTAGTAGGATTACTGGATTGAATGGTAGTTCTATTCTTAGTTCTTTGAGAAATCTCCATATTGTTTTCCATAGAGGTTGTACTGATTCCCATCAATAGTGTATGGGTGTTCCCTTTTCTCTGCATACTTGCCAACATCTGGTTGTTAAAACTAACACGTGGTTTTAATTGGCATTTCTTTGATACTTAGTGATATTGAGTATTTATTCATATGCTTTTTGGCCATTTGTATGTGTTCTTTTGAAAAAAAAGTGTTTATTCATGTCCTTTGTCCACTTTTTAATGGGGTTATGTATGTTTTTTGTTGTTATTGAGTTGTTTGAGTTCCTTGTAAATTTTGGATATTAGTCTCCGGCCAGTTGCATACCTTTCTTTCTCATACTTTCTGTATTATTATGCTGACTTCTTTGCATCTGGAGAAACAGTTGCTTCTTATTTTTGAATTTTCTGTCATTGACGTGGAACGTTTTTTTCTTGAGGATGTGACTATGATGTGTGTTGAGTAGGACCATTTGGATTTGCTTCTGAGCACATTCAGTGGCAAAGACTCAGTATGATTTTTCTCAGTTATAAATAGCCTTAGTATGGTGGCTTTCTCAAATGCCAGTTATAATGGTGGTATACTAAGCAAGGTGGGCTAATAAGCTCCCAAGTAGCCAGGATGGTATGGCTGATGTTGGTAGCACATCATGAGAAGCTTATCTTGTCCATAAGTGCTGCGTGCTTGTGTCAGCAGATGTTATACTAGGCTGTGTGGGTTGACCTTCAGTTCAGTAGGTGGTACCTGCAGGTAAGAGCCAGATTGTAGCAGTAAGGTTTATGCTTGACTTTTGTTAACCTGGAGAAGTACTTGGGTGTCCCAGGTGATGGATTGGGCCGTGGAGCACTCAGTGGTCTGGGTCCTGCACTCTGTCTTGGAGGTGGGGGGTGAAGCTAAGCAGAGTTGGACCCAGCAAGCTTGCACCTGGTTCCTCAATGGTGGGCACAAGCATCAGCCCTGGCGGGGATCCAGGAAAGGTCCCCAGGCCCCTAGAGACACCTAAGTTCTTAGGCAACATTTATCTGTGGCTGGAGGCAGAGGAAAACAAATATGAATGATAATAACTGTCTCACCATCCTGGTGAATGGCTGCTCAGAGTGGAATTTAGTTTTCATTTAGAAATATCATATGACATTTCTTACACCCAAGTGTGATAGAGTAAAATCAATATCTTCAATACTTGTATCATCCACTTTGTCATATCAAGTTTGTGAAGTAAGAATTACTATCTCTCTTTTATTGATAATGAAAGTAAGGTTTAAACAGTTCAAATAACTTGTTTATGATCATTCCACTGATGAGTGGCTGACCTGGGACTTGCACCTGGGACAATGTGCTCCAGAGCACATTGGGATGGAAATGTGGTCATCTTTCCCAGGCGCCATGAAGCATTCTGTACAATACACCAGATAATTTCATAATATTTGCAGCTACTGTGCTTTTAAGTACAGTGCAGCAGCGTTGCACTGAATCTCTGTAAACAGTCTCCCACTTCATCTTTCCATTTGATTCCTACAAGTTAGCCAAAATGTTACAACTACCACCACCATCCATCACCATTTTACTGATATGGAAACCAAAGTTTACAAAAAAAAAAAAAAAAAAAAAAAAGGGAAGGAAGGAAGGAAGAAGAAAGCTACCTAACTTGAGCAACTAGGACAAGAACCAAATTTTTTTTTACTCCAGTTCTGTACTCTAACCTTCCTCTGCTTTAAACACAGCAGATGTTAAAAAGAAAAAAAACAAAACATGAGTTTCTCATTCCTAGAGCACAGACAGTGATTCAATGTTTGTGCAACGAGACTGAAAAGGCAGAGAGCTCTGTATGTCTCAGTGTGAGAATGCCAACAGACTGCTAATGGAAGCTTGTGAGAATGGGTAAATGTCAGACAAGGATCAGTGACTCTTTGAGGATCACTTACCTTTTCAATACAGATCAAAATCCTTAGTACAAACTGCTAATGTGCCGCGTGTGTCAGATTATCCCTCAATTCCATCAACAATATCGATGGGGTGGCCCCTCATCCTTTCCTACTAGGACTATAACCCCAGCCTTAAATACTATATCTATGACCTAAGACTTTTCTTTTGTGCTGCATTCTTAAAGCATGCTGAATTTTTTCTTCTCTTCTCCGTTCTTTTTCTTCTTGGATTAATGATCCCAATCGATGCCATATTAAGTCCCTCAGTTTTCCCACAGTAAAATTTTATTAATCACCTTTGAAACTCATTTTACATGATCCCTGAAAGCCAATCAGCCATGATCAAGTCTATTCTACCTTTGAAATGCCGCTTAAATCAGACTCTCCCCATTCTTTCCCCACCACCATCATTGCTACCCCCTCAGTCCATGCTTGTATTTTTCTCTTGCCTGACACTTGTAATAGATCCTTCTCTGATCTTGTCACCAGCAGTCTCTCCCACTCCAATTTGTTAGATATGCTCCTACCAGAGTTACTTTCATAAAAGAAAATTTTGATCATATCTATCCTTTGCTTAAAAATTTATTCAGTGACATTCACCTATTTGGTAAAGCTCAGTTCCTTGGCAGGGCCCTCAAGGCCTTCACAATCAGATTTTAACTTTCTTTACCAGCTCCATCCCTTCTCATTTTCCCTCTTGTTCTTCTACTCTAACACTACTAAATTTCTCTTATGTCCTTGACTATATAATTCTTTGCCTTTGCATATGTCATTTTTTTCTGCCTTCACTTCCCTCACTGCCTTATATTCTCCAACTTACCCTTTGAAACAAGCTGAAATATCATCTCCTCCATGAATCCTTCCCTAACTGCTTAGGCATGGTTAGTCAGTCCTGTGTCAGAATTATAATAGCACTTTGGCATGGAACTGGGAGTAGCAGCTGGAGCTTAAGCTGTGTTCACGGTAGGATCTAGCTATATCTAGGCAAGGCTGGCAGCCAGGAGGGGAAAGATCTGTAGAAGTTATTTGTGCTAGGAGCCAGGTGTCTTGCAAGTGTCAGGCCCAGACACTGACCAGATGCAGTTTTGTGGAAAGTGATACTGCATGCCCAGCATTGGATCTGTTTCTTAGATTTTTCCCCTGGCTCACAATAACCCTAAGTGCCTATCTGAATCCTTGGGAATGAGGACTGAAAAAAAAATTGTAAAAGAGCTATCTCCTTGACAGCTCTGTGGAGGCTCCACTAAAAACAGGAGCACAGATTATCTGGGAACAGCCATGAAAAAGCTAAAGGCACTTTCCTTAGAATCATATAGAAGTAGCTCCATGACTGTATAGACTCACCAAACTAGCTCTAGAAATCTAGATGCTTCTTTAGAAATGGCCATGCTAGAAGCATCCATTGACTTCCCCTGTGTGGGGAAGAAATGGGGAGAAGGGATGGGCTGCAGAAACCCATCCCTGTGGCTATGGCGCAAAAAGAGGTTTTAGCAGCAGGTATCCCTAAAAGGGACTGAAACAAGAGAAAAAAAAATGTGGAAATTGTTACATGGTTGTTCAAAAAACCATATTGATGAACCTAAATAAGACACATTCATTAAACACTTATTCATGAAGATCTACTATGTACATGCACGATACCAGATGCCAAAGATATGGCAGAGAACAAGATAGGCACAGGAAAGTAAAAGTAGATAATAAACCTGTCCACAAACAAAAGAAAAAGGCCATTTCAAATATCAATGAGTGCAATAAAAAATTAGTTTGATGAAAGCCAAGGGTCAGGATAGTTCTCACTGCGGAGACACCACTAAAGCTGAGACCTGAAAAGCATAAAGGAATCTGCCTTGCAAAGACCCTGTTCTTCCCCTGGAGGAAGAACATTCCAGGTAGAGTGAGCAGCAATGGCACAGGCCTTGAGATAGTAATGATCTTGGCATTTCGAAGACCCAAAAGAAGGTCAGAGTGGGAACTATAGTGTGTGAGCAGTGAGTGAGTGGTAGGAGGTGATTCATAAAGATGAGTGGGTGTTGAGTTATGTAGGAACTGTCAGACCACAGTCAGAAGCGTGGACTTTGTGTGCAATGGGAAGCTATTCAAGAGTTTTAGCTTAGAATTGCCACCATCTGCATTTCGTTTTTATAGCCTCACTATAGCTGCTCTGTAGAGCATGAATGTGAAGGCAAGTGGCAGTAGAAGAGGAAGTGGAGAGATCAGCCTAGACGCTATTGCAATATTTCAGGCACATGGTGGTGGGTGCCCAGATGAAGACAGTCGTAGTGGAAAAAGAAAAAAACTTAGCTGACTTGGAACATATTTTGCAGATGCAGTAGACAGCATTTGCAGACATGTGGGATATGAGGGTGCAGGAAAAAAGAACAGAATTAGAAAACACTCCATGATTTCTGGCTACAGCAACTATTAAAGAAATGACTAATAATTGAAAAGAAGAGAACTAAGGACCGGTGTGTTTGTTGAGAGGGGAAATATTACTTTTGTAGCCTTTTAGAAATTCAAGGGAAACGTCTAGGAAATTGCATTTAAAAAGCTGAAAAGTTTAGGAGCCGTGAGAAGATCAGTGTTAATTAAAGTAATGGAAGCAATCCCAGAAATAAGTGGGGGAGACCTGGGGGAGCAAATTGCACTTTCACAGCCTTGTAGGGGAGTGTTATTTGGTAGATAATATTAATGTTTCTTAGAAAGAATTAACAGGGGGATGCTTATCAAGAACAGAATGAACTGTATGAGACATTGAGCTTAAAGGACAGACGTCTGAATCCAGGAAAGCTTGTGAAATCTTCATTGATTTCTTTTCTTCCTGTCACTTCCTTAACCTGAAATTTTATAATTACTAAATATCCTCCATGCCTTTTCGTGAAGATGCAGCAATTGCCTGCATTCCCTTTCATCCTCGAACTTCTGTGGCATCTCCTTTTGTGATTACAGTAATATTATCAGTGTAGAGTTGGAAAAATTCAGCATTTCTTTATTTTAATGAGCAATATTTGTGTGATTTTGGAAAGATATATATAGAGAATGGCAAAGTGTCTTATTAGGGGACTAGTTTCTAGAGCCGAAATACCAAAAATAAGATACAATTTTAATAATCAAAAATTATTCTTGAAAGTCTTCTGAATTGTCCATATAAAGCAGAAAGCTCTGTATATTAACCCTATACAGATATAAATCTCTCAATAAGTCCAAAGAATCCTAGTTTTGTTCTAGCATTAACACAAGCTACTGCTTCTTTGGTTATATACCAGATAAAGCTGTGGTTTGTACCAAAAACTACTAGCAGGTAGAACTGAATTTGTGAATGTTCAAAGGATGTTGAAATGACTCCACATCATATCTAATACTACTCAAAGTGTCTTTATCTCCAGATATCCAGATTATAAAGGGGTTTTCTTCAGTGATAATAGAGGCTTTACGCACTAAGGTGTCAAGAGTCTTAAGAACACAGAAATGAGACTGCTAAAAACACATGTTTCAGACTTAGGAGCAAAGATTGCATTTACTTATTATGGAACATGGGTGGGGTAACGCGTAAGAATTAATAAGCCACAACATGGGAGTAATGTCACATTTATCATTTTCTAAAACAAATTCTATGTATTTTGAGTTTCTGCTTCAAAAAGCTGGCAAGATATTCAAACTTTGTTATCACTAAGGCTGCTACATAAAGACTTAGATCTCCATGGCCAAGCCCAGTGCTTGGGGAGAGCCTTGTGGCTTTCTGTTCATGAAATTTATTGCCTATATGCTCACTGTTTAAGCTGGCAGGATCCCTTGAGTGTGGGGACTCCAATACATCTTTGTCAAGCTCAAAGTATCCAAGGTCCCCAGGTGCATAGTGACTCTCCTCAGAGGTTCTATAGCCACTCCAGGCAGGTAGAGTATGCAATTATTCTAGAAACTGTAAAGCACTGGCCTAACCTCTCCCTTGCTCCTACTCCCCCTTCAAAAGGGTACTTCAGCCTCTAAGCCCTGTCCTCAACTTCAGCTTCAGTATGGCACCTTCCAGGGAAAATCCAGCATAGTTTTAAAGTTGAGCTTTTAAAAACAAAACCAGGCCAGGTTCAGTGGCTCACACCTATAATCCCAGAACTTTGGGAAGCCAAGATGGGTAGACTGCTTGAGGCCAGGAGTTCAAGACCAAGCCTAGGCAACATAGTGAGACCCCACCTCTATAAAAATATTTAAATTAAAATTTAAAACTAAAAAATTAAAATAAAAAAAATCAGAACTAACTTGTCTTTTTGCCACACAATACAAAATGCCCTTAGATAGAGAATCACAAAGACATGGTATATGGGAAGGAAAATACATGCCAAAGGAAGTACCTTATAGCACAGATTAATATTTTATAAATTATCCTGCTACCACTTTTATGGTAGAAGGAAATGGCTTTACTGGATGGAGATTGCAAAGTATTTTGCAAATAAGGACAATGGATATAATCTATTAAAACCACAAGCATATACAGATGCAATGACTTGCTCCAAATTTAGTCCTTTGAGCCAGGCTTGAGATGTCAAATTGCTTATTATCATCTCTGAAGGAAACCCAAGTCAAAAAGTCTTCTTCGGCAACTTTGAACTTTGTTTTCACTATATTATCCTGGAATGCAAGAGGCAAGAAGCTACTAAAAGAGTACTGGTTCTGGCAAGAATCTAACCACATTTTCATGTTGTATTTGGTGAAACACTGGCCGCATTCCAGTCTGCATACAGTCTGGTATCAGAGACAGATTTGCCAATAGCACATTTAGTACTTTGCAGCATAATTTAACTGTCTGCAAATCTGGCCATCCCACCAGACTATAACTTCCTTGGGAAGTGGAATCCTGACTCACTCATTTCCATAATTCCATCCAGACTTAGGTCTGGCATACAGAGGACACCCAGTAAGTGAAACACGCTGCCATGATTGGGAAAAGACTTTCCTACTTACTTTTTTGTTTGTTTGTCATGGCACCCCTACTGCAATTAAAGCCATCACTTATTGTTTATCCTCTATGATCCATTTATTTACTGGTCTGGTGGGCCAATTTTTTGGATCTCTCTGTGACAAAGTCGGCCAGGCCTCAGGCCCTTGGCTTTCTCCCTGTAGGGCTAGTCCAGAAGCTACGGAGGATGCATTTTTTTTCTCAGTTCTTCTGCTGCTCTCTGATTGATTCTGGTTAAAGAATGCTCCTATAATCCCATTAGGATCAGCTTTTTCTCTCTCTGTTCCCTATCACAAGTCAGTATTAGATGAAAGACAAAAAAAGTCACATCACTTTGGTTAACTGGGTCACTAAGAGCCATATGATTCCTGTGTTCCTGTTCTGAAGGCATAATTAAAGCCCTGACTAATTAGTATTAAAGTAACCTTAATTAACTAACCTAACTTACCACTAATCAAGGGAATGGGTCTTCTGAGAGATCATGGATCATTTTCTAGTCAGTACACAATATAAGTTAATATACATACATATCCCAATGGATGCACTCATTAAAAAAAAAATTAAAACTCTTCATTGTTGGAAGTGTAAGTTAGAGGTTACTTGCTTACTTGCTTATTTATTTATACTTTGTCTCTTCCCGCAAAGGACTGGGCTCAGAGGACATTATCTTGCATTTGTATTGCAGAGCTTTTGCCATGATTATGAAACAAGAAGGTATTTAGCATGCTCTTTACTTGCTCTGAGTTATTAGTAAGCCCATGGTAATTATTTTATCAAAGTAATGCAGAGGCTGATATATCTGATTCCCACATTACAGGTAGTCTCTTTTCATCTATGTGACTTAGCATGTGTCACTTCATCTCCCTGGAACTCAACTTATGTGATGAAGTTAATACAGTTATGTGCCCCATAATGATGTTTTGATTAACGATGGACTGCATATGTGATGGTGGTCCCATAAGATTATAATGAAGCTGAAAAATTCCTATTGTCCGTTGATATAGCCATCATAACGTCGCATTATTCATGTGTTTATGGTGATGCTGGTATAGACAAACCTACCGTGTTTCCAGTCATATAAAAGTCTAGCACATACGATTATATAGAGTATATAATACTGGATACTGACAATAAATAACTATGTTACTGGTTTATATATTTATACTATACTATAATTTTTATCTTATTTTAGAGAATTCTGCTTCTATTTATTAAAAGAATTAAAAGGCAAGTGTAAAACAACCTTAGGCAGCCCCTTCAGGAGGTATTCCAGAAGAAGGAGTACCTTCTGGAGATGAGAGCTGAATGTGTGTTATTGCCCCTGAAGACCTTCTAGCGGGGCGAGATGTGGAGGTGGAAGACAGTGATGTTGATGATTCTGACTCTGTGTAGGCCTAGGCTAATGTGTGTGCTGTGTTTTAGTTTTTAGCAAAATAATTTTAGAAGTGAAAAATAAAAAATAAAAAATTTTAAAAATAGAAAAAGCTTATAGAACAAGAATATAAAGAAAGAAAATATTTTTGTACAGCTGTACAATGTATTTGCATTGAAAGCTTAGTGTTATTATAATTTTAGTATAGTATTTTAAAAATTAAAAAGTTTATAAAGTAAAAAAGTTACAGTAAGTATTAAAGAAAGAAATAATTTTTTTATAAATTCAGTGTAGCCTAAGTGTACAGTGTTGGGAAAGTCTACAATGGTGTGCAGTGATTTCCTAGACCTTCACGTTCACTCACCACTCACTCAGCAACTTACCCAGAGCAACCTTCAGTCCTGCAAGCTCCATTCATGGTAAGTGCTCTAGAAATGTGCTATATTTTGTCTTTTATACCATCTTTTTTTACTGTACCTTTTCTCTGATTAGGTATGTTTAGCCACACAAATACTGTTGTGTTACGGTTGTCCACAATCTTCAGTAGAGTAATACGCTACACAGGTTTGTAGCCTAGGAGCAATAGGCTATACCATATAGCCTAGGTATGTAGCGGGCTACACCATCTAGGTTTGTGTAGGTACGTTCTATAATGTTAACAATGAAATTGCCTAATGATGCATTTCTCAGATAGTATCTCCTTTGTTAAGTGACTCATGACTGTATATTAAGGCCCCTCCCAACTTTTAACATGCTCTGTTATTCTACGCTAGTAGTTACTCTTGACCCCTAACTCCTCTGTCTTGCAAACCTAATAGATGTGATATCTATTCTGTAACACAGTCATATTTTTTGTGTGGCTATTCACAACTATTAGCCCTTTTTGAGAATTTATATTATACGGTCTCTAACACCGCCTAATGAGAAAGCACAATAACAAACTACCTCTAAACTAATTTCAGAGGCACAGGAGAAGATCCATCAAAGTACTCATCTCACTCAGCTCTAATATCTGAAGTTCCACACTGGAGTTCTACAATGTAAGGCGCTGTGCATCTATCTATCATGTGTCATTGATGTGAACGAGTTTCCAGGACCATTTCCTTAGTAGATAGAGATTTGAGTTAGAGGGGACCAAAGAAAATCATTATGATGCTGGTGTGGATATACCACTGAAAGAAACCAAAGTGAAAACAAGGGAAACCAGCTTCATCAAGCTTCTTAATATTTCTCAGGGGCGCCCTGTAGAGACCCCCCTCCCTGAGGCCAGCCCTGCTTTTTCCATGATAAAGAAACTGTACCTGCTGTGACTCAGGAACTTGTAGTGGAAGAAGTAGTATTAAGCACTAGGACAAATGTTCAAAGGAGGCTACAAAATCTCCTGTCTTAAAGAGGCTTAAGAATAAGTTGTCTTTCTTTTAGTCTGAGTTTGTTTAAAAGAAACCTGCAAAAAGCCTGGGGGGTGGAGATGCCTGTGGGCATCCCTTCCAGCACGGTGTTTCTCTGTCCCCGATTGCTGGAAGCATCAGCTGCCGATTCATCGTCTGACAGCCATAAGTAATACTTGAGGAACATATCCTGTCTTTGAAAATAAATTCCACAATTCTTCAAGTTGCTGCTTTATGTTTTAGTCTGTCATCTAGTCATAGTAAATGAATGAATGAATGAAAAAATGAGTAAACAAATGGATAGGTAAATGTTCTTCCTTTCCACCTAAGTACATCTGTTTTTCTCATCTGTGTAACATGAGTGAAAAATAGACGGGAAAGGGCTTTTTTAGGCACTGTTGCCTAAGCAGTTATCAAACTTCAGTGTCCATGAGAATCATTCAGAAAACTTACTAAATATGCACATCCATGGGCCCCACATCTAAAGATTCTGATTCAATAGAGCAAGCATAAGCACAGGAATGTAAATGGTGCTATCACACACACATACTTCAAAGTTGATTCTGATATGAGTGGTCCACAGGCCACACTTTGAGGAAAGTTGCTATTTAAGGACTGTTGATCCTCTGGTCTGTCATTATGATATCAGAATCTTCAAAAGTTGTGAGTTGCAACTGGCCCACCTTTGAGACCAGAGTCAGCCAAATGGAAGCAAGAATCATCCAAGTAAGAGAATTTCAGAGACTTGCCAAAGTGCAAATGGACATTACAATATCTGACTTCAAGACTTACTATAAAGATACAATAATCAAGACAGCATGATATTGGCACAAAGATAGGTTAATAGATCAATAGAAAAGAATGGAGGGTCAAGAAATAGATCTATAAATACATGAGCAATTGATTTTCAACAAAAGTATACAACAATTCACTGGTGAATGAATAGTCTTCTCAACAAATGGTGCTAGAACAGTTGAATAGCCATACACCAAAAGAAAGTACTCCTTTCCGCCATATTAAGAAAGTAACTCAAAATGGATAATAAACCTATATGTTAAACTGAAAGCTATAGAACTTCTAGAAGAAAAGCTAGAAGAAAATATTTGTGATTTTATGTTAGGAAAAGAAATCTTAATACAATATCAAAACCACAGTTGAAAAAAGTAAAAATTGATATATTGGATTATCAAAATTAAGAACTTCTCCTCTTCGAACAACACTATTAAGAAAGTAAAAACAAGACCTACAAACTAAAAGATAATGTTTGCAAATCACAAACAAAATGATACTTGTAAATCACTTATCTATTAAAGGACTTGTATCGACAATACATAAATAACTCTCAAAACTCAATTTAAAAAGCTATTTTAAAAATAGGCCAAAGATTTAAATAGACACTTCACCAACAAATATATATAGATAGCAAATAAGCACATAAAAGGATGTTCAACATCATTTCTCATTATGGAAATACAAATTAGTCATACTGAGATACGATACATTTATAGCTTAAAAGACTGACCAAATGAAATATTCTCAAGGATGGAGGAACTGGAATACCACTCACAGTAAAAGTAATGAACATGCAACATCAATGAGTAATACATGCAACATGGGTGAGTCACAAAATAACTATGCTGAAAAAAGCCAGACAAAAAAAGAGTATAGACTATAGGATTCCATTATACAAATTCTAGAAAATGAAATCCAATCTGTAGTGACAGAAAGTAGATTAGTAGCTTCCTGAAAGTGGGCGAGGGCAGTGATAAGAAGGAAGGCATTTAAAAGGGGCCCAAGCAATCTTTGGAGGTTGACTGATATGGTCATGATCTTTTATGTGGCAATAGTTTCATATTTCTACAATACATATGACAAAACTTCTCAAATTATATACTTTATATGAAAATCATTGTATGTCAATTATACCTTAACACGGTTTAAAAATGTATAGTTATTCAAAAAGATAAGGAAAAGGAAAAGTTGAGGAAGTAGTAATTTACAAAAAATGCAAAAGTAATAGAAGAAAGAAGATATTATCACAGTACACTATTTGATTCACCAATGAATAGTTTCCATAGTTATACAAATAAAAGTACTGATAATGATGTAATAATTGATGAAAAGTATATGGCTTTATCTAGAAGAAAGGAAAGGGAGACATGGAGCAGGGAGGTGTGGGGGAGCATGTGAGAAGGTTAACACCTTGATCTACTATAGCAAGAAGTTACAAGATAGTGGATACAATTATAAAACCAAGAAATGTAGAATATACAGATTATTTAGAGATTTAGGGTTGAATATCAGAAGAAATGATTACAAGAGTTGAAAGCATTTACTTCTTACAAGTAGGGCTGGGGGACAGGAAGTAGTAAGGCAGAGGACCACTGGTTTTATGTATACAGGCACACACACGGACACACACAATTGTGTGCACACAACTTATGGTGCCATTTCATCATTTCACTTCTCAAACAATTGTTGGCAGGCAATGTTCCATGAATATTTTCATATTTCTGTATAGCCCAGAACATGCCTTACAAGTTAGAGAAGGTCAATCGCTCTGGATAAGATTTAGAAGTTTATCTCCTCTGGAGCCATTTGCTTATATTCTGAGGGCAATGAACTCCAGAAACAATTTCCAGAGATATTTGTTTACCATCCAGGATAATCCCTTTCCCTGCTCTGAAAAGATTTATTTAGATAGTAAACTTCTGTCTCTCTCTCCAGTGGGAAGAGGATTAGATGTACCAGCTGCCCAATATAGCACTAAGTCTCATGATTTAAGAGTTCTTCTCATGTAGGCAAAACCCTTGTACATGCGGTGAACATCTGGGCCTCATTGAGTTGCATTGTAGGATTGTGGCATGGGTAAACCTGTTACAAATTACCATAAATTTAGCACCTTAAAACCATGCAAATGTATTATCCCACAGTT
The DNA here is from genome assembly GCA_008086735.1 of Cheirogaleus medius. Taxonomy (NCBI): domain Eukaryota; kingdom Metazoa; phylum Chordata; class Mammalia; order Primates; family Cheirogaleidae; genus Cheirogaleus; species Cheirogaleus medius. The sequence goes on from VBSM01000529.1 coordinate 73,109,193, forward strand.
TCTATGGACCAGAAGTCTGAGTATGGGTTAGCTGGGTCCTCTGCTACGTTCTCAGCAGGCTGAAATCAAGGTGTCAGCTAGGTCTGCAATCTTGATCTAAGGTTCAGGGTACTCTTCAAAGATCACTGGTTGTTGACAGCACTGAATTTCTCATGACGGTATGACTGAGGTCCCATTTTCTTGTTGGTTGTTGGCCAGCAATTGCTCTAAGTTTCTAGAGTCCAATCTCAGGTCCTTGCCACATGGCCCCCTCCATAAAAAGTTCACAAGGTAAATTGCTCTTTAAAGTCCAGCAGAAGAATCTCCCTCATGCTTCCAATCTCTTTTTTCATAAAGGGTCTAGCTTCTTGTAAGGACTCACTTAATTAAGTCAGGTCCACCCAAGATAATCTCCCTTTTGATTAAGTCAAACTCAATTGATTGTGGGCCTTAATTATATCTTAAAAATTATTTCATTGTTGTTTTATAACTAATATCTATATCTTGTATCTTAACCATGGGAGTGAAATCCTTTATATTCAGTGTCTCACCCACACTAAAGGGGAGGGGTTTATACAGGTTGTATATACTAGGAGACGAGGAGTCTTGGGAGCCATCTCAGAATTCTGCCTACCACATTCAGTGACACAGCACACCTGAAGACACATTTCCAAAGAAGCAAGTACAAGGATGCTCATCACAACATTGCTGCTAACATAAAAACTTATTTACCACCTGCTGTAGTTTGAATATTTGTATCACCTCAAAATATATATGTGGACTGTGTCAGAACTACTCAGCTCTGTCTTTGTTCAGAAACAGCCATTGAGAACACACAAGTGACTGGACCTCGATGTGTTAATGGACTTAATGGACACTAGAATTATATATAATTTTCACTCGTCATGAAAAAAAATTATATGTTGAAACTTAATCCCAATGTGATAATATTAAGAAGTAGGGCCTTGAGGAGGTGATTAGATCATGAGGGCAGATACCTTAGGAATGGGACTAGTGCCCTCATGAAAGAGATCTGAGGGAGCATGTTTGCCCTTTCCTCCATGAGGATGCAGTAAGAATATGCCATCTTTGTGAGCTCATACCTATACTACAGAAACTATTCCACACCATTGAAAAGGAAGGTAT
>VBSM01000529.1:73110417-73137456 GCA_008086735.1 Cheirogaleus medius
AAAAAAAAAAAAAAGAATATGCCATCTTTGAAGCAGAGACCAAGCCCTCACCAGACACCCCATCTGCTAGTTCCTTGATCTTAGACTTCCTAGCCTCCAGAACCATTTGCAATACAATTCTATTGTTTATAAATTACCCAGTCTAAGATGTTTTGTTATAACAGCCCAAAAGGACTAAGACATCTCCAGTCCAAATGTCAAAAATAGGAAACATATAAAGAAAATGAGAAATATTTTATGTTGGAATATTATGTAAAAGTTAAGCAGGAAAAATGAATAAATAGGTAAATTATATGCATCTTACCATGCATGTTTCTTCTTTCATTAAATATGGTGGCGAGTGAAAAAATTAAGTTAGGTATATAAAGTTTTAAATGCACACAACACAAGAAGAACAAAGTTAGAGCATTGACACTATCCAACCTCAAGACTTACTATAAGACTATAAGACTTACTATAAAGTAATCAAGATAATGTGTTACTGGTGAGAGAATAGACCAATAAGTCAATGGAAAAGAATGGAGAGTCCAGAAATAGACTCACATAAATATAGTCAACTGATACTTGACAAAGGAGCAAAGGCAATACACGGGAGCAAAGAGTGTCTTTTCAACCATTGAAACTGGAACAATTGGACATCCACATACTAAAAATGTGAATATAGACAGAGAGCTTATAACCTTTACAAAAATTAACTCTAAATGGATCATAGACCTAAATGTAAAATGCAAAACAATAAAACTCTTAGAATATAATATAGGAGATGTTGATGACCTTGGGTATGGCAATGACTTTTTAGATAATGACACCAAACACACAATCCATGAAAAAATTGATAAGCTCACTTCATTAAAATAAAAACCTTTTTCTAGGCAAAAGATAATGTCAGGAGAATAGGAAGACAAGCCACAGACTGGGAGAAAATATTTGTGAAGGACACATATGATAAAGACTGTTATTCAAAATATACAAAGTACTCTTCAAAACTCAACAACAAGAAAGAAAACAAACAACCCAATTAAAAATAGGCCAAAGGCCTTAACAGACATCTCATGAAAGAAAATATGCAAATGCTAAATAGCATCTGAAAAGATGTTTCACATCACAATGTTGTCAGAGAAATGCAAAGTAACACAACAATGAGATACCACTACACTCTATTAGAATGGCCAAAATATAGAGCACTGGCAACAACAAAAGCTGAAGAGGATATGGATCAACAGGTGCTCACACTCAGTGCTAGTGGGAATGCAAAATGGTATAGCCACTTTAGAAGACAGTGTGTGGCGGTTTCTTACAAAACTAAAAATACTCTTATTATGTGATCCAGCAATTGCACTCCTTGGTATTTACCCAAAGGGCTTGAAAACTATGTCCACACAAAAATTTGCACACAAATGTTTATATCAGATTTATTCATAATTGCCAAAACTTGATGATAACAATGTGTCAATGTAAGTCCATCAATTATAATGTGTGTACTATGGTGGGAGATGTTGGTAATGGGGGAGGCTGTGCATGTGTAGGGGGCAGGGGGCATATGGAAACTCTATACCTTCTGCTCAATCTTCTGTGAACCTAAAATTGCTCTAGAAAATAAAGTTTATTTAGAAGTGTACAACATTATATATTATTTATGAGTATACAATGTATTAATCATGTCTTTTTATTTTCTTTATTTCTGATGCTTTGACATGAAGGAGGTCTTGCTGACCCTGGAAAGACAGCCTCTCCCAAGGCTAGCCAGTTCCTAGAAATAGGAAAAGACTTCCCTGTGAGTGCTCCTTTCATATTCAAATCACCCCAACCACCTCCTTTATCTGGCTCCCATAGGGCTCATACATAAGGACCACTGTTCCTCTGCCCTAATCACCCAAGGGCCAGACACTAGACAACTGGACACAACACATATACCCTTCAGCCTGCTGAAATCACTCAAACTAGCCAATCCTAAACCTGAAACAGACTTTTGCCTACATTTCCACCTTGCTCTGTCTGACTCCTGACCAACCTCAGTGCTTTCCAGCTTGGCATTGCTTTGCTTGGAGTACCTCTCCCCTGGGGAACTGTACCAAACTTTATTTTCAGTGGCAATCCATTCCTGATCTGTTGGCCTCATCACATCTGAATAATGAAACCTACATTTAAAAACAATTGTTTTGTGGAAAGCAATATCTGAAAGAGATATAAGTAGAACTACCATTTGATCCAGCAATCCCATTGCTGGGCATCTACCCAAAAGAACAAAAGACATTCTATAAAAAAGACATCTGCACTCAAATGTTTATAGCAGCACAATTCACAATTGCAAAGATGTGGAAACAACCCAAGTGCCCATCAATACATGAGTGGATTAATAAAATGTGGTATATGTATACCATGGAGTTCTACTCAGCCACAAAAACAATGGTGACATAGAACTTCTTGTATTGTCCTGGATAGAGGTGGAACACATTCTACTAAGTGAAGTATCCCAAGAATGAAAAAACAAGCACAACATGTACTCACCATCAAATTGTTATTAACTGATCGACACTTAAGTGCATATATAGTAATAACATTCATCCAGTATCGGGCAGATGGGAGGGGGAAGGAAGGGATGGGTATATACACACATAATGAGTGCGGTGTGCACTGTCTGGGGGATGGACATGCTGGAAGCTCTGACTTGGGTGGGGAAAAGGCAATATATGTAACCTAAACATTTGTACCCTCATAATATGCTGAAATGAAAAAAAATAAAAACAAATATTTATGGCTATATACATATATTCAAGTATTTTTACAAAGCATTGATAGGATATACCTTAAATCTGCCAAGTGACTATCTCTGAGAATGAGAAGAGGAATGAGACTGGGGAGTTGGAATATCAAATGATCATGACTTTACATGTAGCAACATGCTATCATAAAACAGGAGACTTGAAGCAAATATGGCAAAATGGTAAAAACAACCCATTCTGTGTGGTGGGACAAGAGTGCTTCCTATATGATTTTTAAAAAATCCTTATTTCTATAATTTCTAAAAATGAAAATTATTTGTAAAAAGGTAACATTACCTCTAACATTCAAAAGATATGTTCAAGATAACATAAAATCAAGAGGAAAGACAGTATTTAGGCGATTCATATACCAATTGGGATGAAATTTGCAAAATAAGTTAAGGCAAGAAATGCATTGAGGAGGCACAACAGCAGGTACTCACAGGTAAGACACTGCAATTTATTTGTTCACAACTTGTTCAGCATCCCTTCTCAGCAGGGTTAGTGTATCAGTTATCTATCACCACCGTAATGCTGTGTAACAACAGAGAACACAAAACCTCAGCGGCATATAGCAATAAACACTTATGGTTCACAGGTCTTTAGGTTGACTAAGCTGTTCTGTTGATCTGAGCTGAGCTCATCAACACTTATTCATGTGTCTGTTGCCAGCTGTAGGTCAGTTAAATAGCTGCCCTTGGCTGAACTGTCTCACAAGTCTGGGCCAGCCTGGCTCTGTCCCACAGGACTGCTCACCAGCAGACCAGCCCAGGCTTATTCTCACGGCAAAGACAGAGTAGCAAGAGAGAGCAAGAAGAAACACACAGGGCCTCTTAGGACCTAGGCTCAGAACTGCACTGTAAATTCCCCACATGGTATATGCCAAAGCAAGTGTAGACTAAGCCTCGTTAGTGGAAAGAGTAAACAAATCAAGGCCATTCCTACAATCAATCTACCACAGTTAGATAAGAATTGTCTTGGTGTATAGTTTCTCCAGTTTACTTCATTCACTGTGAGAGTTGAGAAGAAGCAAGATTGAGCAGGAATGAGCTGTATGAGGGTTGGTTTGTTTTAAATGGACCTTATGTGTTCCTGCTTGAGATAATCCCTTAATATGTCAACATTTTCTCAGCTGACCTAGAGTTTCCTGGAGTATTGTAACCTAAGAAACACAAGGCTCAGGTTCTTCAGAAATGCAGCCTGAAGAAAGCTAACTTCTCTGCTTGTTTATCTACGAGAGGACAGAATTAAATGCTAGGGAGATTAAAGTCTCTGAAGGGCCACCTTCAAGCTATGATGACACTTATAGTCTTACCAGAATGTCCATAAAGCCTTCTCAAAGGAACTCTGGGAAAACATGGTGGGGAAACATTGCATATGACTATATCCCCATCTTGGGAAGTCCTAACTCATATTAGATTTAAACACTGTTGTTGCCAGCCTGATATCCATTCCCTTTTCCTTTTTTTAATTTTCTTTTAATTAACAAATCCTTGATTTTGCTTTAGGACAGCAATGCACCAGTTAAAAATACTCATTATTCCAGACTCGCTTACAGCTAGGGATAGCCCCATGACCCGAGACATAAGCACAAGTTAGGTGGACAGCTGAGAAAAACATTTCCCCCCTGAAATATGGTGGTGCCATCATCTGCCATCTGCCCTGGACTCTCCAACCTGTTAGGGAACATGGAGGAGAGTGAGGGAAGAAGCCTGAGCACCAGCAGCATCCTGGAACTACCATTCCAAACTGGACACTATCTCTGAATATATTTTTTTCTACATAAGAAAAATAAACCTCCACTTGTTTATATCAACACAATCAGGTATCTGTCACATGCAGCCAAATGCAAATCTAAATGATATGTTAGTTATAAGAATGTCTACACTGAAAAAATAAAGCTCATAGCTAGATTTACTTATTCTATAATGTATGTATACTTCAAAACATTATGTTATACATGTTGCAAATATATATACAAATATATACAAGCATATCTTTCAATTTTAAAAATATAATAAAATAATGAGGTGAAAGACCTAAATAAATAAATAAATAAGGGAGTGGAGAAGCTCAGTCCTTCTCTAACTTATTTGCATGCAAACACTTTCTAAAAAGTATTTTATTTTTACTTCATACAGTGTATGAACAATGTTCCACGGAATATCTGTTTGGAAAATTCAGTTTTATTTTAGATTATAAACATCTTTTACAACAAGCAGTCTGTTTTGCTGGTTAAAGTACTGAATTAATGAAATCAATGCATAAAACTGATCTTTATATGACAAATTAGTTTCATCTTGTAACGGTACTTTATCTTGGACTAGACACCATTGGCTTATCCATGAACCAATTCATCAAAAAATATTTATTGGTCACCTAATAGGTTCCAAGCTCTCTGCTAGATCCTGAGGATATGAAGATAATTTAATTCTGTTCCCAGATCTTGGTTAATTTGAGGTTAGTGTGACAAAATAATTAATTATAACGTAATGTATCTAACATTCTCTGTTACTACATTAAGAATGCTTCCAAACATCCAGGAACACCATCATGATTCTTTGGGTTCATGCATGTTGGGTTACACATACACACTGTCAAGCTCATGGGAAAAACTAGGAAGGGATCTGAGCCAACTATCCAACATTCATATCTTTCAAAACAAAATTTTTATTGACACATAATACATGTACATATTTTCACAGAACATGGGATTACTTGACAAGTCCATATAATCAAATCAGGGTAATTGGAATATCTTAACACTCAAATGGCTCTCCTCTAGTTATTTTGAAATGTACAATAGATTCATGTTAACTGTAGTTACCTAATGATCTATCAAACACCTGGTCTTATTCTTTCTATCTCAAATATATTTGTTCCCATTAATATATCTTCATTCATCCTCGCCTACCCCCCACCCTTTCTGACCTCTGGTAACCACCAATCTACTCTTTATCTTCATGAGATGCACATTTTTAACTCCCACATGTGAAGGAGAACATACAATATTTGTCTTTCTGTGCTTGGCTTATTTCACTTAATATGATGACCTCCAGTTCCATCCATGTTGTTGCAAATGGCAGGACTTCATTCTTTCTTATGGCTAAATTATATTCCATTGTGCATGTATGCATTTTCTTTATCCATTCATCCATTGACGGGCACTTAGGTTGATTCTATATTTTAGTTATAGTTATTAGTGCTTCAGTGAACATAGGAGTAGAGGTATCTCTTCAATATATTGATTTTCTTTCTTTTGGATATATACCCAGTAGTGGAATTGCTGGATTGCAGTTCTACTTTTAGTTTTTTGAGGAACCTCCATACTGTTTTGCATAATAGTTGTACTAATTTGCATTCCCACAGTGTACAAGTATTCCCCTTTCTCTACATCCTTGAAGGCATCCATTATTCTATGTCTTTTTGCTAAGAGCCATTCTCACTGGAGTCAGGTGGTATCTCATTGTGGTTTTAATTTGCATTTCTCTGATGATTGGTGATATTGAGCATTTTTTCATATATCTATTGGCCATTTGCTGTCTTTTTTTCAAAAAGGTCATTCAGATCTTTTTCCCATTTTTTAATCAGATTGCTTTTTTTTTTTGCTATTAAATTGTTTGAGCTTGTTGTATTCTGGTTATTAATCCCTTGTCAGATGGATAGTTTGCAAATATTTTTTCTATTCTATAGATTCTATTCTCTTCACTCTGTTGACCTTTGCTGTGCTGAAGCTTTTTAGCTTGATGTAATCCTATTTGCCTATTTTTGCTTTTGTTTCCTCTGCTTGTGAGGTCTTATACAAAAAAATCTTTGCCCAGACCCATATTCTGGAGTGTTTCCCCAATGTTCTCTTTTAGTAGTTTCATAGTTTTGGCTCTTAGATTCAAATGGAAAGATATTCCATGCTCATGGATTGGAAGAGTTAATATTGCAAAAATGACAATATTACCGAAAGCAATTTAAAAATTGAAAAAAGTAGGCCAGATGAGGGATGTAAGATTTTATAGCATAATTTTCCTTTTGGTTTTGTTTTTATTATTTTTTTATTTAAATTTTTTTGTTTGTTTGTTTCAACATATTACAGGAGCTAAATGTTTAGGTTGCATATGTTGTCTTTGCCTCATCCAAGTCAGAGCTTCAAGCTTGTCCATCCCCCAGACAGTGCGCACCACACCCATTAGGTGTGAATATACCCATCTTCTCCTCCTCTCTCCCACCTGCCCAACACTCAATGAATGTTGCTACTATATGTGCACATAAGTGTTGATCAGTTAATACCAATTTGATGGTGAGCACATGTGGTGCTTGTTTTCCCATTCTTGGAATACTTCATTTAGTAGAATGGGCACCAGCTCTATTCCGGATAATACAAGAGGTGCTAGACCACCATTACTTTTAGTGGCTGAGTAGAACTCCATGGTTAGAATTTTATACCACATTTTTTAATCCACTCATGTATTGATGAGCACTTGGATTGTTTCCAAATCTTTGCAATTGTGAATTGTACTGCTATAAACATTCTAGTGCAGATGTCTTTTTTATAGAATGTCTTTTGTTCCTTTGGGTAGATGCCCAGTAATGAGACTGCTGGGTCAAATAGTAGTTCTACTTGTAGCTCTTTGAGGTATCTGAAAGAATCTCAGGGACTGAAGGGATTTGTTTTTGTTTTTAAATTTAGAGATTGGCAGTGAACTGTTTTATACCTTGTAAGGTTGGCTTTTACTGCTGTGATCTGAGTGAGTGACCTTAAACTTTAGGCCACTTGGGATTTTGACCTTGTCCATTTCACTTTTGCTTCTGACAGCATTATGCACAGGTAAGTGGTTGTTACACATACAGGGACTGCAGACATCTGCCTTACATTCCAGGGAGAGGAAATTAGGGGGTGATCTCAACTAAAAGAAGTTGGCCACAATAGCCTCAGTAAACTAAGGCAAGGACTCAATTATAGGGGACAAAAATCTTTCCATATGCAGGCCTCTTAGACATTAAGAATTTGTACTTTATTTTTTAGGTTTTCTGTGTTTTGTCGACAGGCTTGCAATCCAGGGCTGTAAACTGAAGCTAAATTCCACATGAGCTTTAGTATATTCAAGCTTGTAGTTTTAAATGTTTGTTCCAGGCCTCAAGAGGCCTCAAGCTTCCTAAGATTCCATTAATTTTGTTCATCATCCAAGGATAAGGGTGGTACTGTGGAGAGGATAGTCTCTTGGATCCATGAAACTTATCTATACTCTCATAAGAGCTACTCCGAACACATAATTTCAGGTTAGTTCTGGATTTTTTATTTATATAAACTCAGGCCATGTTCTTTAGATCAAATCTGAAGGGAATGTTTAAATAGCTTGTCTACTTTCTCCTCCCTGAGTGGAAAAATCTCACCTAGGTGATAGTCCCTCATCAAAATAGGACTCATTCTCTTATATTCCTGCCTGGCTCCCCATAGTACAGCTTGCCATTGCTATGTCTTCCTTTAGAGGTCTATATTCCATTTATTTATCTGGCATGTTCCACCAGAGTTCAGGTAACATGTCCATGTTTACCCAAAACTGTCATATGGACACCTGCCTTGTAACTCTTCCAGTGTTTCCTACTGATCTTCCTGGTCTTCTCCTCTATGATCTGTCCAGAATTTTTGTAACTACTTAGAATAGCAGTCCCAGTCTTTAAGGTAGTAGGATCCCAATTCCTTGTATTATGAATTTTCTACATGCAGCTTTAAGGGTTTGCCTCTCAATAGTTTTTTTGGATCTTGGTCCTTGGCAGGGTCTATAAACAGTCTGGTCTGCTCTCTCATATGTCCTCTCTCATTCTACCCAAGATTTATTTGGATCTCTGCCACAGTTTCTGACCTAATAACAACTAAACATCTTTTTTGCTAATTCTATTGCTAAGGGTGGTTAGATTTGGGTATATATTATTTTTCCATTTATCTTTTCTGGCCTTAGTATCTCATTTTCCCTTCCACTCTGTCCAATCTGATTTCTGCAATCCCAACATTTCTTTTCAGGAAATTAATTTCTTCCTGTAGATAACTGTTTTTCAGGAAGTATAACTAATAACAAGGCAGGATAATTCCTTTTTGGTGAGACTCTCCTATACATTGCAAATGGTTTAGCATCCCTGTCTCCTGCTCACTAAATGCCAAGAGCACTTTCCAATTTTACTGTGGGAATTGAGAATCCACTGCTATGATTGGATCATGGCTTTCTGGTGAGTGGGTCCAACTATGTCTGACCAATGGCTTGGCCTACTAATTTTGCCTGCTTTCAGCCCTGGAGTGCCCCAGGAGAGGTTATGGAGCATTGAGAAGGTGTTACAAGCTCCACGCTTACTTCTGGTAAAGGAAGAAGTAGGAAAGCTAGGAAAAAAAAATGTTTCCACAGCAATGTCAAGGAAACATGTCTGATCTGAAACTGGAGACCTCTGAGGAACCAAGTGGAAGGCTGAATCATCTGGAAAATAGGAAGATGTCAGTGGATCACTTGCTTACACAGTGTAGCCAAGAACCAAAGCCCATTTGGAATTATCCAGGGAGAAAATGGAGGGGGAGGGGGATAAATAGAGATTAGTTTTCTGTGAAGGGGAGCAGAGTTGGAGCAGGAACTGAAGTGGGATACAGGGTAAGAAATCATTTTCATACAATAAAGATCAGAGAGTATGTTTGTATATATTACACCAGTAGCTGCCTCAGAAAATGGTGGCTTCCACTTCCTCTCCATAACATAGAATCCTTGAGAAAAGCAAGAAAAATAATTTGCCCTAAAGGAATATATGTATGTGTGTCTCTATATACATACACCTCCACATATATATTCAAATGTAATGGTGTAAAAAAAATAATCTTCACATCTATAGTATGTCACTTTCATATCTCCAGATTCAATGAAAATAGAAGTTCTGATGAAAATAAAGTGTTCTGAAAAGGAAAAAGCAGGTCATTTTAAGAACAATTAAGCTCAAAAAAGTTTGAGTATTGTCTTCTTGGTGGGCTCAGTTGTAGAATGCAATTCAGAAAAAGCACAATTTGTAAAATATTCTTAGAGATGATGAGTTTTTGAGATGTTTTATTTTAGTGCTTTCATTTTCTATAATGGAATGAGATAATAAATCCCTATTTGTGTCTGAGTAGTCCAAAATAGCTTGTAAGAATAGAAAAATCTGACAGTTGCTGAGAAAAAAAGGAAAAAAAAACATGAAAATAGCTGAATCTGTCCAATCTTGTATTTATCCATTCAGGCTATAAGTGGTGTTATTGTTGAAAAGAAGTTAAGACATTTTCTTTAGAGAAAAACTTTTTTGTGGAGAAAAATGGCATTTATTGCTCACTAAATACAAATGTGCACAATTAATTTGATTCCTTTCTGTGGGTAACTAGTAAAAACATAATAGTGGATTATCATTCATTCATTCATTCATTCTGAAAATACTTACAAGTCCCAGCATGGGCTAGACCCAGGGTGCAGCACTGACAGAAATGGACTCCAGCAGAAACAAAATGTATTCTTGTCCTCAAAGAACCTTATAATTTTCAGAAATTAAAATTGTGATGAAGGACACAAGCAGGCAATTCACAAATGAAGATTAACTAATTGTCTAGAAACATATAAAATAGTCATCTTCACTAGTAATCAATAAATATAACTTTAAAATTGCAATTAGACACTGCTTTTCATCAACCAACTCAGAAGAAATTTTCTAACATTAATACACAGGATGGGTACATAAAAATAGGCCCACTTACTAATTATTAGTTGGAACATAAATTAGAAAAATATTTCTGATATATAATCTGGCAACATGTATTAAATTAAAAGTTTTCATATTCTGTGGTACAAATATACTTCCAGGAATTTCAACTTAAAAAATAAATTACTGAAGCAATGAGCATAATGGAGCATAAATGGAGCAATGAGAATTTTTATTCTGGTGAGTGGGTCCAAATATATCTGACCAATGGCCTGGCCTGCTAATTTTACCTGCTCCTAGCCCTAGAGTGCCCCAGGAGAGGTTGTGGAACATTGGGAAAGTGTCACAAGCTCTAGGCTTGCCTCTGGAAAGGAAGAGCAGGAACACTAGGAAAAAAATGTTTCCACAGCAATGCCAAAGAAACATGTCTGATCTGACATAAAGACCTCTTGGAAACCAAGTGGAAGCCTAGACCATCTGGAAAATAGGAAGATGTCAGTGCAATAAATAGAGATGGAGATAGAGTTAAAGTGAAGAGGTTTTTATCTTGATATTTTCTTTAATTATTTTTGTGTGTGTGATCTAAGATAAGTTATCATCTTTTTAGAGTATCTTGTTGTATCTATAAGATGGTTTTTGTAAGCTTCATGATAACCACAGTGCAAATACCTGTAATAGATATACTAAAAATAAAAAACAACAAACTAAAACATACTACCAGAAAAAATCATTTAACCACAAAGGAAGACAGTAAGAAAGAAAGAGAGGATTTACAAAACAATGAGAAAACAAGCAACAAAATGGCAATAATAAGTCTTAGCAATAACAACACTGAATGTGAATGGTCTCTGTTTTTTAATTAAAAGGCTGAATAGATAAAGAAACAAGATTCAACTATATGCTGCCTACAAGAAATCTACTTCATCTATAAAGACACACATAGACTGAAAGTGAAGAAAAAGAAAAAGATAACACGTGCAAGTGGATACCAAAAAAGAGTAAGAATGACTATATTTATCAAGATAAAATATATTACAAATATGGTATATATACAAAATGTGGTATGTATATACAAATGTGGTATATATACAAAATGGAATGCTTTTCATCCATAAAAAGTAATGAATTCATGTTTTTTGCAGCAACATGGATGAAACTGGAGGCCATTATCTTAGGTAAAATAAGTCAGACACAGAAAGATAAATACCACATATTCTCACTTTTAGAGGGAGCTTAATAATGTGTACACATGGACATAGAGTGTGGAATGATGGACAATGGTGACTTGGAAGGGTGAGGGGGTAGAAAAGATGATGAGAAGTTATGTAATGGGTACAATGTACATTATTTGGATGATAGATACCCTAAAAGCCCGGACTTCACCACTACAATAGCTATGCAAGTAACAAAATAACACTTGTAAACAATAAATTTATATAAATTTTCTAAAAAGTCTCCCATTAAAAAAAATCCCAGGACCTGATTACTTCACTGTTGAATTCTATCAAACATTTAAAGATTAATTAATATCAATTCTACTCAAACCTCAATTCTACTCAAAATACTCAATTCTACTCAAATTTTTTTCCAAAAATATTAAAGAGGAGAAAATACTTCTGAACTCATTCATTCTACAAGGCTAGCATTACTTTGATCCCAAAAATAGATAAGGGCACAACAAAAAAGGAAAACAATAGGCCAACATCACAGATCAATATACATGCCAAACTCAACAAAACACTAGCAAACTGAATTCAACAACATATTGAAAAGACCATTTACCATGATCAAGAGAAATTCATCCCAGGGATGATTCAACACAAATCAGTAAATATGATACATCACATTAAGAGGACCAAGAACAAAAACTACACATTCATTTCAATAGATGTTTAAAGAGCATTCAAAACATTCAACATTCCTCTATGATACAAACCTTCAACTAATGGGGTACAAAGGAACATACTTCAAAATAATAAAGGTCATATATGACAAGCCCGCAACCAACATCATACTGAATGGGAAAAAATTGAAAGCCTTTCCTCTGAGATCTGAAACAAAATAAGAATGCTCACTTTCACCACTTTTATTCAATGTAATACTGGAAGTCCTGGCGAGAGCAATTAGACAAGAAAAAGAAATAAACGGCATCTAAATTGAAAAAGAAGATGTTGAATTGGCCTTGTATGGACATGACATGATCTTATATTTAGAAAAACCTAAAGACTCCACCAAAAACTGTTCGAACTCATAAATGAATTTAGTAAAGTTTCAGGATACAAAATACCCATGCAGAATTAGTAGCATTTATTACACCAACAATAAATAATCTAAAAAAGAAGTCAAGAAAGTAACACTACTTACAATAGTTACAAAGAATATAAAATACCTAGGAATAAATTTTTTATGATCAAACTTTGCCTTTTATTTAGTTTTTAGTATAGTTTAGTTTAAAGGTTTAAAGGTCTTGTACTAAATTCGGTTTATTTGAGACTTGATTTTTTTTTAATTTCAGAGTATTATGGGGGTACAAATGCTTTGGTTCCATAAAATGCCTTTGCACTGTCCAACAAGCCTGCCCATCCCCCAGACAGCATGCACTCCATCAGTTAGGTGTGGATTTACCCATCCCCTCCTCCACCCCCAACCTGCCGACACCCTATAAACTTTACTTCCCATATGTGTACATTAGTGTTGATTAATTAGTACCAATTTAATGATGAGTACATGTGGTGTTTGTTTTTCCATTCTTATGATACTTCATTTAGAAGAATGGGTTCCAGCTCCATCCAGGATAATACAATATGTAGTTCATCATTTTTTACGGCCGAGTAGTGCTCCACAGCATATATGTATATCACATTTTATTAATCCCCTAGGAATCAATTTAAGCAAAGATGTGAAATATCTATACAAGGAAAACTATAAAGTAGTGATGAAAGAAATTGAAAAGTACACACACAAAAAAGAAGTATATTCCATGCTCATGGATTGGAAGAATTAATATTGTTAAAATGACATACTACCCAAAGCAATTTACAGATTCAATGCAATTCCTATCAAAATACCAAAGACATTCCTCACAGAAATAGAAAAAGCAGTTCTAAAATTTATATTGAACCACAAAAGGCCCCAAATAGCTAAAGCAATGATGAATAAAAAGAATAAAGCTGGAGGCATCATGCTACCTGACTTCAAAATATACCACAAAGCCAAATCAGCATGTTCCTAACACAAAAACAGACATACAGACCAATGAAACAGAAAAGAGAACTCAGATATAAGTGCATGCATTTTCAGCCAACTCATTTTTGACAGAGGCATCAAGAACATACAATGGGGAAAGGTGCTGAGAAAACTGGATATCCATATGCAGAAGAATGAAACTAGACCTCTCTAACCATATACAAAAATCAAATCAAAATGTATTAAAGACTTAAATCTAAGTTAAGATTTGAAACTATGAAACTACTAGAAGAAAACATTCAGGAAATGCTCCAGAACATTGGTCTAGGTAATGATTTTTGTGTGTGAGACCTAAAAGGCAGAGGAAACAAAAGCAATAATAGGCAAATGAGATTACAACAAATTAAAAGGTTTCTGCACAGCAAAGGAGAAATCAGCAAAGTGAAGAGACAACCTGCAGAATGGAAAAAATATTTTCAAACATTCCATCTGACAAGGGATTAACAAGAATATATAATAAGCTCAAACAACTCAATAGTGAAAAACAAGTAATCTGATTTAAAAAATGGGCAAAAGATCTGAATAGGTATTTCTTTAAAAAAGACATACAAATGGTCAATAGGTATATGAAAAAATGCTCTTTATACCAATCATCAGAGAATGCAAATCAAATCCATAATAACATATCATCTCACTTCAGAATGGGTCTTAGCAAAAAGAGAATAATGAATGTTGGCAAGGATGTGGAGAAAGGGGGACATTTGTACACCATTGGTGGCAATACAAATTAGTACAGCCACTATGCAAAAAAATATGGAGGTTGCTCAAAAAACTAAAAATAGAACTGCCATAGGACCCAGCAATTCCACTACTGGGTACATATCTAAAAGAAAGGAAATCAGTATGTGGAAAAGACACCTACACTGCCATGGTCACTGCAGCACTGTCCACAATAGCCAAAGTGTGGAATCAACCTAAGTTCCCATCAACAGGTGAATGGATAAAGAAAATCTGGTATATACACAATGGAATTTTATTGAATCATAAGAAAAGAAAGAAATCCTGTCATTTGTGGCAACATGGATGGAACTGTGGAGGTCATTATGTTAAGTGAAATAAGCCGAGCACAGAAAGACAAATATCACATGTTGTCACTACATGTGGGAGCTAGAAAATGGATCTCATGAAGATAGAGAGTATATCTGTAGTTACCAGAAGGCAGGAATAATATGTGGGAGGTGAGGATGTAGAAAGATTGATTCATGGGTACAAATATAGTTAGAAGAAATAAGTCCTGGTGTTTGACAGATAGGTAGGGTGACTATAGTTAACATTAATCAATTGTACATTTCAAAATAGCTAGAGAGCCATTGCGTGTTATTAACATAAATAAAAGATAGGTAGTTAAGGTAACGTATATCCTAATTTCCCCAATTTGATCATATGAATGTTTCAAATTATCATATGTACTATGAAAATATGTATTATTTATGTATCAATAATAAATATACAAATAAATATTTTAAAAAAGAAAAGCCACATCTTGCCTGTGGCTATTAAAAATAATTAAGGATAAGCATTAAAATAAAAAAAAATTATATGGTGGTGATGGTTGCACAACTCTGTAAATATGCTAAATAAAAATGCTAAATATGCTAAATAAAAATGATTGAATTCTACACATTAAAGGGGTGAATTTTTTATATAAAATTATATCTCAATAAAACTCTTATTAAAAAAAGATTGTTGTGAAGATCAAAGGTGATAATCTATATGCAATGTTGGACACAGTGCCTAGTCCATAGTTAACAGAATAACTATTAGCTACTACCATTTTAGGTTGAATTCATGAAGGTTTGTGAGGCTATAAAGTCTCTGGGAAAAAAATGGATGAGTCAACTTGCATTTATAAAGAAAATGATCACAAATCATGGGGTGGGGTCTGGTGTTCTATTATGGCCAAAGCAGCTGTGAAGTTCCATTCCCCTAAGGCCAGCTGGGGAGCCTATGTTTTGGTGGCAGAGGGCAGAACAAGGGTCATTGCTCAGATTCGGAACATTCCTGGTCTGTGTGGGTTAGGTATAGACAAGAACTTTCCAATGCCCTAAGGCTAGAACAGCAAAGTGCAGGCCTCACCAGAGCCCATCTCGATGATAAGAAACCACAAATTAGGGGGAAATTTCCCACAAAATATCAGATGTTTTGACCAATGTCAAGAACACAATTTCTGCTACTAAGAGAGGGAAATGGGATTTAAGTAAAGAAGAACTACTTTAAAGCTGAGCTCTCCACACAATCTGGGTATGTGTAATCCAATAAAAGGGCTTAATGTTTTTGTAGTGTGTTCTGAAGGAGCCACTTCACTGTGGCAAGATGGTCTATTACATGCGCAAGGCCCTGAAGGTGCACACTCTGAGGATTATCTAGCTGGTAGATGTGTTCTCTTACTGAATTTTGCCTTTAAAAGAATGGGAAATGTATGAAGAAAGACTTGTAAATGATAGAAAAAATTAGCAAAAAATGCTCTGTGTGCGTGTGTGTGTGTGTTTGTGTGTGTGTGTGTGTTTCTTGGCATAGGAAGCTCCAAATTTACCCTTAAGAAATGCCCTGTTGAATTCTAACATTCAAAAATCCAAATCATTTTAAGCTATTAACCAGTACAATAAGGGCTAAATATTTGCTTCGCATGCCAAGAATTCTTTTCATTGCAAAAACAATGAAAATGTGGACAAATTAATTCTTAGTTACTCTATTAAATAATTTAGTACTAGGATTTATATCAGAAAAGGGGTTTTCTCAAACTCAGGCTCTACTTGACTGAATCAGTGATAAGCATGACCCTACAGTGTGTTATAAAGAGTACCCTATAAATATCAAAGGACCATAATAGTAAGGGTGTATTTGAATGATATTAACAATAATAAGTAGTGCTATCCTTCCAATGATTCCAAAAATCCAACTGTGAGCATTGATAGTAATGTCTGCCTAAAGGACACATAGCACTTGAATTCCAAGTCAAGGGAGATCACTGAAATTGCACTGATCACACACATGCATACACGTCGATTTATTACATGTCCACAGATGTATTTAACAACAACATATACTCCCATTTGTCGATAATCTATGTGATTCAGCCAACCTTTATGTAGCCCTACTATACACTTGTCATTGTGCCAGGCATTGGGGGAAATAAAAAGATATTAAGCACATGATTCCTGGCATCAAAGCTTGCAATCTCATGGAGAGGTTTCAACAAGAGCATGAGTCTCCCCATTGTGAAGCCCAGTGCCAGTGCCAGTAATAAAACGGAAAAGCAATAGTAGCACCAACAACAGCCAGAGTGGAGGGAAGACTAATGAAGAGTTCACAGGTAAGAGGGCATTTGAGCCAGCTCTGTTGCAGTGAAAATGACAGTGAGCTGAGAGAAAAAAATAGCTCTGTTTATGTATAGAAAAGTCATTTAACCTCTCTGGGCTTTCTTATTTATAAACTGAGGGAGTTGAACAAGATAATGCCAGGGTCACTTCAAACCTTAATATATATGTATCTATTAATAGCAACACGTATGTTTGTTTATTCAATAGAAAAAGATTTTTTTAAATTTATTCAAAGTTGTCACCAGTTTAGTAAGATGGAAAATCCCATTCAATGTTGGTGTAGTATCTTTGTTAAAACTTTCTAGACCTCACTTAGGGCAGGGTGGCACATAGGTAGGGGTGGTATTGGTGTCAAGGGAAAACCAGCAAGAAAATTTTCCTGAGAAAGTGAAATATGAATTAGATTTGGGGGTTAAGTAGAAGTGGCTCAGATGAAGAGGAAGATAAGGAGAAAGTTTTTTCCAGGTTAAAGGTGCATACTGTGTACAGGTAAAGTTCTAAGAGAATACACACAAGAGGGAATTGCAAGTAGCCCCATTAGGAGAGTTGTAGGAGATAAGTAAGGAAGTAGAAAGAAAAGATGTGCAGTTGCATTTTGTGCCATATTCTCTTAGACCTCTGTAAAAAGCTATTTTAAGATGTAAAAATGTGACATAATTTGATTGGCATCCTCGAAAGACCACTTTGGTAGCAATGTGAAGGAAGAAAGAACTAGAGCCAAGAGATATTAAAGGCAGGGAGATCAGACATGGAGCCCTCACAGTAATACAGTTAGAAATGACAAGCGACTGAATTAAATCAGTGGCAATATAGATAGGAGAGGGCAGCTATGTCAAATTACCTAACACACTAGGTGTCAGAAGTCAGACATGCAACACTTTAGAAGTATGAGTGGGAGGTTTGCATAAGGAACAATACAGATAAAGTAGAGACTTCATCTGTATTGAGATGTGGATAAATCACTGCATCAAACAACATCCTACCAGGTTCTTTATATGTACTTCAACCTCTTTAAGAACAGGCTTCTCACCATGAACCACAAAAAGAGTGAAATAACATTCCAGACCACACTAACATAGTCTTTGCCTCCTTGCCCATATTCCCTCCTAAGAGAATCTGCCTTCACCCTCAGCTCCTTCTGAAATGGCAATTCTGTGTGTTCTTGCTTGTGTCATAGTTGATGGGATGGGAACTGTATATCAGGCTCATGGTGGACCAATGGGCTCCTTTTCTCTAGAACTTATTCTAAGTACAGAGGTTGGGGAGGTAGAGATTGTTCATTAATCATACAGATTTAGAGCTAGAATCCATTTTTAGCCATGAGCATACTGAATGAAGTAGAGGTCAGCTGTTCATGAAAAGAAGCATGAGAATCACTAACTTGGTGCTAGAACCTGAGACAGAGGCTCATGGAGACTGAGAGAAAGAGAGGTTGTTCTTAATTTCCTAGTTCCTAGTCTAGGCTTAGCTCCATTCCTGGTAATTGAGTTCCTTGAATTTGTGTTCATCATTATTCGAGGTGGTATGGATTAATGTCTGCTTCTTGAAACCATACTGTCACTAATTCCAACACAGTCTGATAGGTTGCAAAGCAGCTAGCCTCCTCTGAGAAAAATAGAAACTTGGTATAGCTAGAACTTTGCCAAGAAGCACTAACCATGTTCCCCTTGAGAAACTGTGTTCTAGCCAAATTTATAAACACCCAAAACTTCAGCACTTAGTGGGTAATGAAAGAGAGGTAGGCCAGCCTGGCCCAGGGTGGAAAGTGGCTACTGCTGTTCTTTCCAAGGCTGTCTAGGATAGTCATTAAGAACAAAACTAGAGTAGTCTCCCCACAATTCAAATCAACTCATGTCTCCCTTTTGAAAGCTTCAATGACCACCCGTTGGCCTCAGGATAAAGTCCCATCCCTTCATGGTGCATAAGGCCCTTCATGAAGTGAATGATGCTTAGCTGTCCAGCCTCATCTCTTGCCATTTACTCTCTCTGATCCAGTTTCTGCCCTTGGAAAGTTCTCTTTCTAGGCCTTGCCATACTATGAAACTTTCTTCCCCCTTTTCTTCTCTTGCCTACCTTCTGCTTATCCTTCAGTTGTCACTTTAGACATCACTTCCCAGAATATTCTTTGATACCACAAGATTTGTCTTCATCCTATACTATAGTGTAAGCAATTCTAGTTTGAGCAAGGTATATCATTCACCATTCTCGATGCTTAATATAGGGCTGGACACTATTTTTTAAGTGAATGAATGCATTGATGAGCGAACAAATTAATGACTGCAACTTTGTAGTGCATGAAGCTACTTGAAATATAGGAAGTTATGTCAAGAGGGAGACCAGCAATGAAGCCAGGTTAATATATCTAAAACTGAGTTGTCAATTCAAGTGATAAGAGAGAGTGAAGGACAATCAGGGAATTAAAGCAGGAGCTGAGTATTGCAGAAAATCCAAGGAGCAGGTGCAAGGAGACCCCAAGGAAGGATTCAAGAGGTGCAACAGAGCAGCTCATGGTGACTTTTCTTGGAATCCCTGAGCTGGTTTGCACTGGCATACAGGGTTCATTTAAATGGACTCCAGTAGAGTGGACAATAAGCAATAGGGACAATAAGCAAAAGGTTTTAAATAGAAAAAATGACATGATCAACTTTGTTTTGGAAAAATATGGCATTTTTCTTAGCATTACAGAAGGTAGTTTGGAGGGGCAAAACTGTTGATAGAGACACTAATTAAGAGACAATGTCAAAAACTAAGTGGCAGATAGATAACGACAGACTACACAACGGCAGTAAAGATGGGGAAAGGGAGATTAAGGCAACTATGATCAAACAAATCTGGGCATATTCAAAATATCATTAAGGTTTGCAGAGGGAATTGCAGAAACTAGTTCAAAAAGGCATCACAAATGTAAGATGGTATAGGGTAATTTATGAATCCGATGGTTTCACACTGAATTTTACCACACCTACAAAGAAGAACTGGTGCCTGTTCTTCAGAAATTATTCCACAACATTGAGAAGGAAGGAAACGTACCCAAGTCGTTCTATGAAGCCAATATCACTTTGATACCAAAGCCAGGAAAGGATGCAACTAAGAAAGAAAACTACAGACCAATATCACTTATGAATATAGATGCAAAAATTCTCAACAAAATCCTAGCTAACCGAATCCAGATGCTTATCAAGAAAATAATCTATCACAACCAAGTTGGCTTCATCCCAGGGATGCAGGGATGGTTCAACATACACAAATCTATAAATGTAATTCACCACATAAATGAAGCAAAAACACAGACCATATGATCCTTTTAATAGATGCAGAAAAAGCATTTGACAAAATTCAACACCCTTTCATGATAAGAACACTTAACAAAATAGGTATAGAAGGGGAATACCTAAAAATGATACAAACCATATATGACAGATCCACAGCCAACATCATACTGAATTGGGAAAAATTGAAAGCATTCCCACTTAGAACTGGAACCAGGCAAGGTTGTCCACTATCTCCACTTCTATTCAACATAGTGCTGGAAGTCCTGGCTATAGCAATCAGACATGAAAGTGGAATTAAAGGTATCCAAATGGGGGCAGAAGAGATCAAACTTTTACTGTTTGCTGATGATATGATATATTATATTTAGAAAATCCCAAGGATTCAACCAAGAGATTCCTTGAATTGATAAATGAATTTAGTAAAGTCTCAGGATACAAAATCAATACACACAAATCAGAGGCATTCCTATACACCAATAACATTCAAATTGAGAACCAAATCAAAGACTCAATACCCTTCACAATAGCAACAAAGAAAATAAAGTACCTAGGAATATACTTAACTAAGGAGGTAAAAGACCTCTACAGGGAGAACTATGAAACACTGAGGAAGGAAATAGCAGAGGACATAAACATATGGAAATCCATACCATGCTCATGAGTCGGCAGACTCAACATTGTTAAAATGTCTATACTACCCAAAGTGACCTACAGATTCAATGCAATCCCTATTAAAATCCCAACATCATTTTTCACAGATATAGAAAAAATAATTTTACACTTCGTTTTGAACCAGAGAAGACCACGTATATCAAAAGCAATTCTAGGCAATAAAAACAAAACAGGAGGTATCAATATGCCAGATTTCAAACTATACTACAAAGCTGTAGTAATTAAATCTGTTTGGTATTGGCACAAAAATAGGTATATTGACCAGTGGAACATAACTGAGAATCCTGATATAAAACCATCCTCATATAGCCATCTAATCTTCGACAAAGCAGACAAAAACATTCACTGGGGAAAAGAATCCTTATTCAATAAATGGTGCTGGGAAAACTGCATAGCCTCATGTAGAAGGCTGAAGCATTATCCACACCTTTCACCTCTCACAAAAATCAATTCACGCTGGGTAACAGACTTAAACCTAAGGTATGAAACTATTAGAATTCTAGAGAAAAACCTTGGAAACACTCTCCTAGACATTGGCCTAGGCAAAGAATTTATGAAGAAGACCCCAAAGGCAATCGCAGCATCAACAAAAATAAATAAATGGGACCTAATCAAACTAAAAAGCTTCTGCACAGCCAAAGAAACAGTCATGAGAGCAAAAAGACAACCTACAGAATGGGAGAAAATTTTCACATCCTACACATCTTATAAGGGGCTGATAACTAGAATCTACTTAGAACTCACAAAAATCAGCAAGGAAAAATCAAACAATCCTGTCAAAAGGTGGGCAAAGGAAATTAACAGAAACTTTTTGAAAGAAGACAGAATAATGGCTAACAAACATATGAAAAAATGCTCAACATCTCTAATCATCAGGGAAATGCAAATCAAACTGAAATGAGATATCACTTATCTCCGGTAGAATGGCCTTTATCAAAAAGTCCCCAAACAATAAATGTTGGCGTGGATGAGGAGAGATAGGAGCACTCCTACACTGCTGGTGGGACTGCAAACTAGTTCAGCCTCTGTGGAAAGCAATATGGAGATACCTTAAAGCGATACAATTAGATCTACCATTTGATCCAGCAATCCCACTACTGGGCATCTACCCAAAAGAACGAAAGACATTCTATAAAAAAGACACCTGCACTCACATGTTTATAGCAGCACAATTCACAATTGCAAAGCTGTGGAAACAACCCAAGTGCCCATCAGTACATGAGTGGATTAATAAAATGTGGTATATGTATACCATGGAGTACTATTCAGCTCTAAGAAACAATGGTGATATAGCACATCTTGTATTTTCCTGAATAGAGCTGGAGCCCATTCTACTAAGTGAAGTATCTCAAGAATGGAAAAACAAGCACCACATATACTCACCAGCAAATTGGTATTAACTGATCAGCACCTAAGTGGACACATAGGAATAACATTTTTCTGGTATTGGGCAGGTGGGAGGGGGGAGGAGGGGACAGGTACATACATACATAATGAGTGAGATGTGCACCATCTGGGGGATGGTCATGCTTGAAACTCAGACTTGTGGAGGGAGAAGGGGAAAGGGCATTATACATAACCTTAAAATTTGTACCCCCCATAATATGCTGCAATAAAAAAAATAAGTTTGGATTTGAGACAAGAGAAGCTAGCTATAACCTCCTCAGCCTTATGAAATTACAATGTCAATATGTTTTGTTTTTTTAAGTCACTAGATGAATTCACAATGTTTCCCTAGACCCAAGTCAGGACTAGGACACCAGGGTATATGCATTTAATCTGAGAATATCTATCTTAAGCCTCCAAGCAAGCCCTTCCGACTCTCAATTCCTGGTGATTAAGGCCTCCTGTCTGAAGTGCAACAGCTTTGTCACCCACACAGAGTGTGATCAAGGACAGATCACAAAAGCTGCCAGCTTCCCATTCCACTGAAGTCAGCGTGCTTTTCATGCTTACTGACCACAACGCTGCCATCGTGCCCCCGGTGAGGAGACACCTTTCCCTGGAAAGCAATCAGTACAAGAAAAATGTGTTTCCGTTATCTCTAAAAGCAGGGAACTAATTCAGCTTACTCTGGTGTGACTTTCCTTTTCTAATTTTTAAACAAATGATTTTTGATGGAAACATTAGTTAAGTTTTCACAGTTAAAATTCTTCTCCAAATTATCTAACACCTGTTGGGAAAATGATCTCAGAAGTTTACATAGTGAGATTTGAATGTAGAATGTCAAAGGGCTGCTCACATTTTCTGCTCTCTACCTCATCCCTGTACTATTGACCTCTCCTTTAAAAAAATAAAAATAAAAAAAAAAGCCTTGAGGCTAGAAGAGAGGGTAATCACAGTTTTTGAGCCAAGGAGAGGAGGGTGCGGAGAGAAGGGAAGATGCTGGGTTGTTGGTGCGCTCTG
This sequence comes from Cheirogaleus medius, assembly GCA_008086735.1. NCBI lineage: Eukaryota > Metazoa > Chordata > Mammalia > Primates > Cheirogaleidae > Cheirogaleus > Cheirogaleus medius. The sequence continues at coordinate 73,133,788 of VBSM01000529.1, forward strand.
CAATGTCACCGACGTCTGCGAGGTGAGAAGCTGAGTGGAGAGAGCTTGTGCTAACCTGCCTGACAGCCAAGCTCTTGTTCCTCTCAGAGTAATCTCCCCTGAGCGCTCCAAGACAGGCTGGCTTAGGCGCGCTCAATCCAATTTAATGGATGATTTGACAATGGAAAATTGAAGGAAGAAGGAAATGATACACGCCAGATATCAGCCCGGGCGAAGCTGCAAGGGTCTGATACCTGCCATTCATTTACCAAATGGGAAGTGTCTGAGTGAGAAAGTGCTCAGTGTGGGAGCAAGTGTTAGCAGAGTCTCTGGGGAGGAGGAATGTCCCTCATCCTCCAGCCCTCTTGTCTCGTATCCAGACTTTGAGGGGCACTGCTTGGCAATCTCTGAGAGTCAGTCCATCTCTGCCCAACGTGGCACGCTTCTTTTAGTAACTGCCTTTTCCCAGGCAGGTGTGGGAATATCAATATTTGTGGCCTCCAGCTCGTCTCTCTCCTCATGGCCAGACATCTCTGTTGCTAACCCTCTTCCTCCTTCTACATTCTTGCTTATGCTTGTCACCATCCAGTTCTAATTCCCAGTGGACAACTCCCAAGTTCTGCTGGTAATGAATGGTCCCTAATTTAGCAGCCTTGGAATCTCTATTCTCGCGAAGAATTCTCATTGGCATCGCTTCTGGGCATAGCACAGCCCAGGGGATGCAAGCCAAGCCCCTCCTTAAAGCATGTTCCTTCCTAGCACACACTGGCTGGCATTAAAATCTGCCAACGTGCATTTGCATGAATAGAGAAGGAAATGGATTAATTAGTTGTAACTTGAACTATTCTTCATCACTTTTATGTGATTGCTTCCTGCCATTCTGCAGGGGTAGAACAGATGTCGGTGCTGCTTTTAAGACAAGATCGCCCAGAGAAGGTCCACATAGTGCCCTGGGAAGACTCGGGATGCATGTTAGAGGTCCCAGTGATGCCTTCTCATGGTGCTGTAGAATTACTCATCTAGAACCTATCATTATAGACCTCTTGCTTTCACAGGCAGCATCAGAGGCCCTCTTGGCATTATTTATTGTACTTCAGTGGCATCCATAGGAGGACAATCCAATTTCTCTTCAGAAAGGCAGTCATTCATCTTTTGCTGCCCTAAGTCTTGTGTTTGGACAACTGCCTTCCTGATCGACAGTTGGAATTCTGGCTAGAAACAGACCATTCCACAATCTGGTTAACAATCTACTCAAAAAGACAATTCCCCCATTCTAATTTGGAGAATAGGTAATAGCAGTATCTAACATTAATAAGCGTTTACTATAAGCCAGAACAGCTAGATGGCTTGCATGCAGTAGCTCATTTAATCCTCACAATTAAATAAGTAGATATTATAATTATCCCCAATTTATACATAAAGAAACTAAGCAACTAAGTAATTTTCCCAATGTCAGATAGCAAGTAAGTCAGGGAATCAGGACTCAAATATAAGTCGTGTCTGTTTCCACCGCTTCAGTTATACTCCTCCAAAGGGATCCTTTCTCCTGCAGAAGACAGATGTTTTCCACTTGGGTCTTTTCTCATCCCTTTGTAGCCCAACCACCATCCCTCACTTTGCACTCATGGTTCCCCACTCCAGTGACTCTTCCTATATTCTTCTAGTGCCAAAGTTACCTATAATTCTAGTTGCCTATTTCCCAAGGAATTTTTGTCATACCAGGAAGATCAGACTCTTCAGTAAAGTAACCAATTTTCCAAAAGCAATGAGTCAGACCTAGAAATAATGTAAAATGATTGGGTATTGTTTCCACTTAGTGATCACTATTAGATGGTTTTCTATTTTGGTACCACTCACTTCTTGTCACTTGTGACCCCAAAGCAAGAAACTTTTTTGAATGTTTTTCTGGGCCAAATCCATAGAGGAAGAGAACACATAGCAACTGAGCACCTGCTGGGAAAAAATATATATCACACGTATTAGTAGAAATCATCCTTTGTAGGTTGCTCCATGATAACATATCAATTTACATATGAAAAATTATAATAAAAATGTATATATTATACACTCTTTAGAACTTTGATTAATTCTTCTACCGCAGCAAGATATATCATAAATAAAAAAAGAAGTTGAAGAGGAAAAGTAATGCAAACTCAACACTGTAGTATACATTTGCCTTTTCAAGTAAATCATATCACATTTCTAATGTAAACTCCTTAGTCACATTAAACACAAAGGCTTATTAATAAATCATAGAGAATACTTAATCATATTATCTTACTTTAATTATTTGTTATTTCTTACTAATGATCGATTATAAATGTTTTTTAAGCCATGTTATTAAAGGTCATAGTAATTTAAGTTCTAAACATCTATTTTGCAAGATACACTATGTTTCAGCAGTCTCTGTTTTAGAATCTTAACATTAAAACTCTTATATTTAATCAAGGTTTGGGGTGCTTTAGAAAATATGTATACTTGAAAGTTATTAAGTTGGCCTGAGTTGCATTATGATTAACTGCAGGAACAATGACTATATGCAGAGATCAAATCCAGTACATGATGTAACCTTTTACATAGCATTAATAACCATATTCATAAATTCTTTATATTAATGTATATAGACAAGGCTTTTCTATCAAGAGAGATATAGAACAATCCCCAAGATTTAGCATCAAGTGGCTAAACAGTGTACATAACTGTGTATAATATACCATAATTTATTTAAATAAAAGAATATTCATATATATAATATGTGAGATATATACAGGTAAATATATACATCTTAGACATTACATAGGTTATTTCTCCCATGGCAGCTAGTGTGATTTCTCTAATCACATTCTGGCTTTTTTTAATTTCTGAGAATGTCACTAGAAGCCCAGGTTCTCCTGCTTCAATTAGCACCTGTCTTTTGTTTCTATAGTGTTAGGTGGATTTTCAAGCCTTTGCTTAGCGGCTTTCATCAGAAGACATCTGCTAAGCCTTAGCTACAGGGAATGAAATACTCTGCCATGCTGAGAATTGTCCCTTCCGACAACTCAGGGGCCAGAGTCAATGCAGAAAAGCTCTCTCAAAACCTGAAGAAATACTCCAGGGCGATAACACAGGCGTCAGTAGGTGCTGACGGGTGTTTGGCTGTTTACCCTCAAAGTTGTGATCTCCACTCGACTTACTCATTTTTATGGGTGCTGGGGAAGTCAAGTTGAGAAGGGAAGGCTAGAGGAGCCTCAGGGATCTGAAGGGCAAAGATATGCTATCACCTGCTTTTGCTGAAAATTTAAAGGATTATGTTATCTTCTACTGGCTAGACTCACATTTCACTCTGACAATCATCTAGTGGTGGAGAGAGGCGCGGGAAATGTGGCTTGGCTTGCACAAAACCTCAGAGGGAGGCAGTTAAATGAGCAGTAAGAGGTAGTTGAAAGTACAGAGATCTTGGAGAGGGCATGAAGTCAAGGTAAGACTTGCTCATGCCACTCACTCATGCTGTGGCTCTTCTATCTGTACCTAGAGCTGAAATAGCTCCAGAATTTCTAATTAAGAAGGGATTCATGGCAGCCACCTGCAGGAAGTAGATGGAGAGGTGGACTAGTGCTGAAACTGCAGTGCATAACAAGCCTAATGATTTTACTTAGCTTTTATATTTATTTTTCTCTTTTTTTTTTCTCCTTTTATTTCATCAAATTG
>VBSM01000529.1:73137556-73163466 GCA_008086735.1 Cheirogaleus medius
GTGTAGCTCATTTTCCAAATCTTGTGTCTCCTCACTTTGGATAACGGGCTTAAGTTTAATCCAGGATATCATAAACGGTGCTAGCTCACCGTCGTTTCTTAGAATTGAGTAATATTCCGTTGTGAGCATATACCACATTTTACTTATCCACTCAAGAATTGACGGGCACTTGAGTTGTTTCCATGACTTTGCAATCGTGAATTGTGCTGCCATAAACATTCGGGTGCAGATGTCTTTATAATAGAATGTCTTATGCTCTTTTGGGTAGATGCCCAACAATGTAATTGCTGGGTCGAATGGTATTTCTATTTCTAGCTGTTCGAGGTATCTCCAAATTCTTTTCCACAAAGGTTGCACTCATTTGCAGTCCCACCAGCAGTGTAAGAGTGTTCCTGTCTCTCCACATCCTTGCCAGCAGTCCCCAGCTTAAGGATGACCCAATTTACGGCGTTTTGTAGTACTTACGAATGGGTTCCCAAGGCTCCCCATGAAGATAATTTATAATTAAATAATAAAATTAATAATTCAGGAACTAGTTTCTTCTGTGTATGTAAACAAACTTGCATAACTTAAGCAGTTCATTGTCACAGCATCTTTATACTAGTGGCTAGTCTCACTGTTTGTATGGTCGCTTATGGATGGCATCACTTTCATCTTAACTTTTTATTTGATTTTGTGAGTCTGTCTTTATCCTATGACCATGGCTCCAAAGCAAAAGTCCACTGCAAATCCAGGTGAGCCTACAGCAAAAGAAAGGTGACTGCAATAGAAACAAAAGTAGAAATAATTAAGCGTTCGGAAAAAGGCCAGACGCCATCATTCATTGGGAAAGCATTAGCTTCAGTTGGTCGACTATTGGAACAATTATAAAGGATAAAGTGAGAAGAATGGAACATGTGAAAGATAGTGCTCCAATGAAAGCATTGGTTACAACTAAGCAGCATAGTAGATTAATTATTGAAATGGAAATGTTATTGTTGATTTGCGAGAAGATCAAAATAAGCGTAACATTTCTATCAGCCTAGCATTGATGCAACATTAGGTGGTGTTAACTTTTAATATTCTTTTTTGAAATTTCTCCTTTCTCCTATCTAAACTTTTGTATGAGATTTTTCTTTATGTTCCGTTTGTTTGAATTAAAAGAAAGCACAATAGTTTCTACACATTATAATTCCATATTACAGTACAGGGGTATTATTATTACAGTATTACACTGTATTATTATTACCATATATGAGCCATTATATTATTGCTATTATTATTATCATTATTATTATTGTTATTATGCACTGTTCATCGGGGACCTGAGTTACAAACAAATCCAACCCAAAGACATTCTCAGGAATGTTATCTCATCTGTATCCCAGGGACCGTTGTACTTAATCTGTGTGGTAATCTTAGGAAGCCTCAGGAGAAAAAGGGGAAGTAAAACACAGAAGGAAAGGAAGACATGAAGTGCACATTATAGCTGATGGCATCTGAGGCTCAGTCTCACCAGGTGAAATGGCAGACAATGCAGAGCATGCCTCAAAGTTATCCACTACTGCGGGGTAAGGAGACTGGGGGATTTATGCCCTAACCCTCATCTATCATGAGCTCAAGGCTGCCCTCAAAGGCACTTCATAGTTGTTAAGATAAAACTCATGAGGAGGAGAACAGCATGATCCTCCAGTAGACACCACTGACAGAATGGAGCAGTGAGAGCGGAAGGACTGTGGGCAGGCCACACTACCGGCCATAGTAAAGTTCCCAGGGTGGCCAGCTGTTGTCAGACCAACACCCCCAAAAGTGTAGCCCAGAGAACAGAAGGCTAAGCTGCCTTTAAACTGCTGGGCCACCACCTCTACTTCCTCTCAATCTGGCCAGATAGGGAGCTGTCTCCAAAAACTTCCTATATATGTTTTTGATGCTAAAGATGAGAAAAAGTAAAAATAAGATATCAATTGGCTTTTACTATGTGTGTCCAATCTCATTTCCTCACTGGCAGTCTGGCTGGAGGGCCACACATTATACCTGGGTACTTGAGAATGGTCTGTTGGGAGGGGGGGAGGGGAACAGCATAGACCAGTGGGAAACCCTTACCCAGAACTGGAGCTTAGCACACACAAGCTCAAACCAAAGGAGGATTTGCATTACAGCCCAACCACATACAAAGGTTTATACAACTATATACAAAATCAAAAGTTAAAAATGTCAGTTACTAAGTCACCAAAGCTAACAGGTCAAAGGTTGGTTACAAACCTAAGTGCCTCAATCAAAGTAAAGCTAGATACTGTGACAAATAAATCCCCAATTCTCAGTGGTTTAACGCAAGAACTATTTCTCCCTCATGTAAAATCCCCTGCTTTTCTCAAATATGACTCGTTTCTTCTGTCTATGGTGCCATCATTTACTAGTGCCTTGGATCTGCTACACCCTTTGAGTCTGGCTGCCTGGTCAGAAAAATAGAAGGTGAAAGACAAAGTGAGAAAGTATCATGTGACAGATCTAGAAATGGCATGAAGGTCTTTGGCCCACAAACCATTGGCAACAACCTAGTCACACTTCCCTTAAGTAAATGCAGAGGGCCTGGGAAATATAGCTCCTGATTTAAAAGGAACTTCTCAGCAAATTCTCTATGCTATGGAAGGGCAGCATGACTCTGGTAGATAACTGGTCATTTCTACACATACACCAAATCTAAAGAGCTCAGTAAAACATGGTATTATTGGAAGTAGAGCTCAACAACCTTGGACAAAGTGGACCACATGCCAATTCCAAAGCCAGCAAGAGACCAGATGCCTCCCAAATAGACATCCCTGCCAGTCAGGGGAAGATCCAGTTCATTAAATAAAGTACCAGGGTGGAATCAAACAATATGGAAAAGCTGATCAATCAGAGAAAAAAAAATCCCAGCATGAAACCCAGGATTTTTTTCCCTCCATTCCTCTCATGCAAAGATTGGGTTCCTGGTACAAAATTCAATCCAAATTTGAATTCTACTTAATATCACCAATAGAATTTTACATGGAGCTTGTTCTGCATTCAGTGATAAAAGCAGCACACAATTATTTTCGATTGGACCAATGAGATTGTGCTGCGAAGTCTCTGAAGATTGTCTGCTGAGTGCCAGTTGTTAATGAATCCCATTTGTCTTTCTTGATTAAGTCTGCTATTACCCCCGTTTAGTCCTGTCACCAACCCTTTAGCAAGAATTTTCATATCACTGTTTAGATGAGAAATTAGCCTATGAGAGCAGCACTCATCAATCAGAAGGCAGTTTATTTAATACAGTTTACAGTTTATGAGTTCAAAAACTGTAGCCTCATACATTAGAAATGGATCACTGTCCTAGACAGACAATCAGAGGGTTCAGTTCACTTGACAGGCATGGAGAAATGACTTTGAATGTGAGATATGCACTTAGAGAAGGGCTGCAATATCATAAGCCTGCAGCAGAGTATCAGGAGGCTTTCTCTTATGATTAGGAAATCCCCTTTGGTTTAAGCAAGTGCTTCATTTTAGGTACTTAACCATGCCTTTAGACAACACTGTAACCAGAAAATCCAAAATGAAATTTTAGAATAGATTCACTTCTTTGTGACATCAAACCTTTTTTATTATTTGCAATATTTTTTAAACAGTTCTTGTAGATTAGTTATCTGCTCCTTGAAATCACAAAGAGCAAAACACCCATGAATAATCCTTATTCTTTTGCAAAGAGTAACAGAGTTTCCATTCACTGCCCACGTGTAAATGGCATAGAAGAAAATGGAGCTTTGGCTGTAACTATATGCCTGTGTGACCATACAAACTGGATGATTCTGGCCCCCAAAAGGATTTTCAGAGGCCTAAATTGGCAGGATTTGTTGGTTATCTGATGGTATTGAAGATTGTGGTCATTTTAAGAATTCTATTTCACGTTACAGTGTATCTAACAAGCCAGAATTATGGAACTCCTTTCTGTGGAATTATTTCATTTAGGGCTATCATTCTAAATTCATTTTACCTATGACTCACTTTATTTTCCAAATCAACACTTTATCAACAAGGAGTGACATTTGTGTGTTTGGTTACATTTAGAGAGGCACTAACTGGCAAACATTTCCTAGGAACCCTCCACTCTGTCTCGCACTTGGGCTTCAATCTTGGATCTTGAATCTTAAATCTGGAAAGAATGCCTTAGAAGGATTTATAAGCCAGGCAACACTAGCAACTATCAGAACATATAAACTTTGCCATTACAATGATCCCTTGGTGATTATTTGGAGACATGTAACTCCAGCTTCTGATATCTCCATATGAAATTCTTAAAGTCTCCATATGATATTGATCCCTATTTTAAAGAATAGTCTGGTTTTCTCCTCAATATGATGTCTTTTATATCTATGTTGAGGTATGTCATCCCAAAAAGTGTTTCATTTCACTCATTCATTGAGAATTATTTCAGTCTTTATTTTAATTGCTTTAGTCTCACATAAAGAATATATGCTCATTGTGAAAGAGGAATCAAGTGACATAGAAGTGTATGAAGTACTCTCACCGGTTTAATGTAATGATTTATTTCTTATTCATACTGCCTGTACATTTCAAGTCAGTAGGGGTCTCTGTTCTATGTAGTCCTGCGAGGATGCAGGTTGATAGAAGTTCATCTTTTAGCTGAACGTTCTAGAACGTTCTAGCTTCCTTAAGTCACTGTGGCAGGAGAAGAGCAACTGGAGAATTCTTCATGGACATGTTTGGCTCAATACTATCACTACAAAAGAAGGTTACATTTTCTTTATTACCAAAATGATAACTCTGAAGCCTTCTGGCGAGGGGCTGTTGCCTCCAGCACCGCGGCTTCCCTGCCAGTGGGGGCTCATCAGTGGCTCCGGTAGCAATGCTGAATTCCGCACTGTGCAGTAATTGACTGTCTTCTTTGGCTGGTCTTATTCTTGCCACCTCTTGCCACCACCGTTGCTGACCTCAGTCAATTGATCTAGGTGTCTAGTCATTTCTCTAGAAATGAGAGAATATGTTCCTTCTCTCAATCATTTTAAGAAAGGATTTTCTATAACAACCTAGCTATTGTCATTCTTTAGAAATGAAGCATTTTCATTAGCTAGTAGAGAGTTCCAGCCTCACCCCCTTCCAAAGACCTATGATCTACAATTGAGCCTACAATCCACCCCATGCCTTGTGGTGTGTTTTTTCTTCGGGCTCTCTATTACCTCCTTCCTGCCTCTAACATTAATTAGTCTGGCAGACAACCTCAAAGGAAAAAATAGAAGCAATGTACCTGCCATTTTTATCTTTAGAGGCTCCTCACTGTTGTGCAAATGCCTGAATATGAATTCAGGGATTTCGTGAAAGGGTATTGCCTCCCTCCATTCTACAGGCTCCAAAGACCAAACGTCACTGCCTTTGCCCAGTCAACTATGTTAAATGCATTGTTGTTAATATATAAAAATCTTTTTATCCCCACCTTTTTCTTGCATGAACTTTGGTTTCTGCACATCCCTAGAACCTGACCACTGTCAGAATGAAAATTCTTAGACAGTGTTGCATTAGCAACATCACTGCATGCAAACAATATATGGTAAAATTTAAATTATGAAGTTCTATTGTTTTTCTATAGCTTCACAATTAGAAACAGAATACTACGATGTTTTAGGTCAAAATACATAAAATTACTAACATCTTAATTGGTTAATTTTAAATAGTCATAAGAACTATTTTTTTTATTTTTAATATTTCTTTAACTTTATATTTTTTATTTTCTTTCTTTTTTTAATTTTTTTTTATTTCAGCATATTATAGGGGTACAAATATTATGGTTACATGTATTGCCCATGCCACCCTTCCCCCCTCGAGGCAGAGCTTCAAGCGTGGCCATCTTTATATTTTAAAATCGCATACCTGGCTGATCTCAGATTCTATAGTTCCTCATGTGTCTTATTACAATATGTTGAGTAATCTGTTAAAAAAAAACTTTCTTAAACTGTTTGTTTGGGTTTTTTTTATTTACTTATAGAGATGAGGTCTCACTATGTTGCTCAGGCTGGTCTTGAACTCCTGGGTACCAGCAGTCCTCCTGCCTCAGCCTCCCAAAGTGCTAGGATTGTGGGGATGAGCCACTGCTCTTGACCTAAATTATTTAATACATTTCAAAGTCAGAGGTGAGTGTGAGATTCATAATCAGATTTGGTCAAACAATTTATGGTTATGTAGAGACTTATTGCCATTTCAACAAAAGAAAAATTTTGAAACTTTTTAAAGAGCAAACATTAGGTTAAAATAAGTGTGTTTTTTCTCCCAGTAAGAATTCCTGAAAATTCCTGTTGCTGGCCAGGTTCTGCTGCAGATGTTCAGATGTACCACAGAGACTTCTTAAGACAGATGCCAAAAATCTGGTGCGAGAGAGAAAGTGAGATTTACACTCAAACATCCCATGGATGCCTCATTACCCAGGATTCTGTATGGTGGCATGATTTTATTACTCACATCTCCTGAATATTTATCCAAAAACAAGTCTTAGAATATATTAACTGTCTCATTCAGTGGTTGGCATTCGAATTACTAAAAAAATACAAAAAATTGTGAGTGCTGCCTTCAAGAAGCTCACACTTGTTTAGAAACAACCACAGTGAACTAGTTAAAAAAATAAAATAAAAATAAAAAAATAAAAGGAATAAGTCTTCTAGGAATAAGTCTTGACCTTTCAATGCTACTTCCATGGCAGATGTTCCTTCAAGCTGTGAATGTTGGTATTGATCATTATGAGAACACGACACTGAATATAGGTCAGTGGCAGGATTTGTTGCCACATCAGGAGATAAATGACTTGCTGGACAGGACCTGATAGAGGTAGAATGGATTGTGAAAACTCTCATGCTGAGCTACACATAAGGTTCTGAAGCTAGCGAGCAGATAAAACAAGGCAGGCAGGGAGTTGGGGCAAAGAGCAGGGATTTCAGAGGGAACATAGCAGGTGAGGCAAGTACACAGTGCAGCTTTCTGTTAGCAGCCAGAAAGTTTGCAGTGGGGCCCAGGGGCCCAGGGATTCTTCTCACTGATTCATTCATTAGGGGAAGAAATGTGGGTTAAGGCTTCAGAAGTCAATTTTGTCAAGAAATTAGACATGGAATATTCAGAATATGGACTCTTAACCAAGGTACAAAATCTGGCTATTGAGACACTCACCTTTGTATTACCAGTCTTTTCCTTTTTTCACTGTAGGAACTTCCAGATGCTTTCTAATATCAAGACTAGCAAGATCTGGCCATGAACTTACTCATGCTAAAGCAGCGTAGTATAGGGAAAAGAGCAGTGGACAGACGGTCAGAAATCTTGGGTGCTGATTTTTGGTTCTGTTTGTAATTAGCAATGTAATGTAACCAACATCACTTAACATCTTTGGGCCTCAGTGTTCTTCCTAGTTATACCATTTCTGCTAGTTTCTGTGGTTCTATTTTACCTGCCAATGAAATAAAAAGGAAATTTCACCTGCTGTTACTGGTGCATTTTTACTATTTACATTTCCTGAATACTTGATAGCGAATGGATTGGAAAAATGACAATTATAGAAGATTTGTTGTTAGAGTTATTGGAATATCATTACTGAATCTTCTCAAAGCAAATCATGACAATTGCTCCTAAACCTTCCTTTTGGAGTTAATTCACAAATGAATACCTTTTTAAAAATAGAAAACAAGGACATTTTAATTGCCTGCACTGGATACTTCTGTTTTGTTTTATGTGTGCAATCAGAACCAGACCCTTGTGGATAATGTTAAAAGATGGATATTATTTTCCCTGCGCTTTCTTCTTTTTTGTGTAAATTATAACAATTGCTTCGGGATTGGGCATTTGGACAAGCCATAAAATAATCAACATTTTAATGCTGTTTGGTGGCAGCCTAGGACTCTTTGAATTAGTGGCTAGATTAACCATTCACAGGTATAAGCCTTCCATTACTAGCTGGATTTAATAGTCCTGGTCTTTGGGGGAATAAATTCTCTTGGTTGTTTTGAAGGCTTATCAATATAATTTCTTGAATGTGAGCAAGTAACCTCAGCACTCATAACTAGATTTTCCTTAAGTCTAATGCTATTTCTATACTCTGCCAAAATAATGATGGAAACTTGAATTATTTATTATCCTTTACTATCAAAGAACTATTCCAACCCCAAATCATTTAGCAGCATTTGCTAAATTGCATGTAAGTGTTTATGTATGTTTCTGGCCACAGTCTTAAGTCTGTTATAATGTAAAACTTTACAGGCAAGTGTTAAAAACCCCTATCTCAAGAAAACTACTTCAGAAATACCTACAAACATATGCTATAGTTCATTCAAACAACAAATACCTTGGTTTCGATATTGTTCCTCTTTTGGAGTTTTAAATGAAATCTCAGGTAAGACTGGGCCCAGCTCAATATTAAGTTTTGTTATTTTCTCTCTCTCTTTTGTCTTAATTATTTTAAATCTATTCTGTCACTTTAACATTTCAAATTCAACTGTTTCATGACTGTGAAATACTGTCATAATATATTATGCTAATGAGACTAATTAATTCCCAAGGATATGTTCCCTTAGACTGTGATATGTATATGATAAAGTCACCAGATCTCAATGGTGAACAGATTTTTTTTTTCAAACTTGATGTTTATAAGTGCTGCTTTATAATTTGTTTTCCTATGTCAGAAAGCTAGTGAGCATATTTTAATGGCCCCAATGCATCTTTGTTCTTTATCAAACTGCTGCTTATTAGAGTGTATGACCTGCTTACCATCCAAGCAAATATGACAAACTCAGTAATTAATTGTTATGGCTGTGAGTCTGTCTAGAGAAGAGATGACTGTTGAAGTAAGAAAATCCTTATAAAGCACCCTGCTCACTTGGGTTTCCCAGCTTTAGGGACTCAAAGCACAGAAATTTTTGGAAAGAGATAGCAGAGTGGAGAAGCCCCAATATTCAACCTGAAACTCTTTATAATAAATGCTTCCTCACCCCACCTCCCCCCCAGGAAGTACAGTCCAAACTGATTATCAGCATTCCCAATTCCTACTGTGCTCCAGTAAAGATGTTGAGTAGACTAGGTTCTGCAGGATAATGATACCTTAAAAAAGAAGACCAAATGCCCCAGTTGGATTTACGGGAATGGGTAGGATAAAATTTCCCAAGAATATAGCAAGCTCCTGGTCTTCTGCAGAATGCAGCGCAGTATAACCAAACCTCGCTGGACTGGGTTCCAGGAGACCTGGGTTTGAAACCTGGCTCTGGCATTTAATGAATATAGAAAATTTTATCTTTTTAGCTTAGTTTTCTAAATTGGACATAAAAATTTCTACCTCCAAAGGTTGTTAATGAACTAACAAGCAAAAGCCTAACAATTTACAGCACAAAGTAGGTACTTGATGTATGTTGTTTTTATTTTTCCGAAAGTCTTTTTAGCTCCTTCACTTCATAGGGTCTTTCCTTCTCTGTGCTTAGCAGAATTTCTTTTCTGCACATTACATTTGGCACACATTCAGGCAATGCCTAATAGCAGTAGCACCTTATTTTAGGTGACTATATCTTTTCTTCCTGAAAACGTGTTTCTTTGAGGTCAGGAGCCCTCTTTTGTCCTTTTTCTGCTTATCCATCACCCATTCCCACAATAATATCCGGTACAGCTTACTGTTAAAGACTGGCTGAAATGAATTAAAGTTATTCCTCATCCTTTTATCCCCCTCCTCCTGCTATTTTTTACTATTAATACATGCATTTATGGCCCAGATTAAGTTTATAAATATATAGCATAGCTTTGTATAATTATAAATTGAGCATCATTAAATTAAAGCAAAAACAATACATTTGTGAGAAAATATATCAATAGCATAAAGCACTAATAATGGACTATGGGCCAGCCAACAATAGCAGCATGCCTACTGCCTTCTCAATAGACTTTTTACAAAGCCATTAGTTCACTTAGCTCTTTGCTAAAAAGGTTATTCAATTTTTGCTAAATAGGTTAACTGAAGTACCTACAAAGATGATCATGTGTATGTGATGCCAATGATTCTACTGCTTCCTCTAAATGAACCCCCCAAAAGTAGCTTTCTACAATACATCATACAAACATAGAATGCCAGTGTGCTTAGGCACTGCTGTTCAGCATCAGAGTGCCCAAGCATGTTGGCATTCTGTGTTTGATGCTGAACAGCAGTACTGAAACCAGGCCCTGGGATTCAAGATACTGACTCAGAGGTGGGCACCTGAGTTATGTGCAAGATATTGGCTTAACTGGAACACCAACAAACTGGGCCCACATATGGGCAGGCTGATGTTTGGTCCAAGCAGGGATTATTTCAAGAATGGGTCTACTTAATATAAGAGGCTCCCATTTCCAACACTTGACAGAGGTCACCAACAATCTCCACATTTCCAATTTGAATAGACACTTCAGTTTTCATCTTACCCTAGTAGAGATGGCTGTCCATCAAAAATGCGTGCCCTCCTCCCAGATTTAGAGTGGTTGGGGGAAGTGGCTGCTAGGCAAGGATGATGTATCTCAACCTATCTCACATCTGGGGGACCCATATGATTAGTTCTCTCCTATAGAAGTTGAGTGGAAGTGATGCATGACACTTCTGGACCAATGTAGTGAAGAAGTAAGTGCGCATCATCTTCTCTTCACCTATCTGCCAGATGGATGCCAAGAATTCCAAGAGACTAGGAGACAGCCAAGCCATACAATGGATAGGGTCTGCATCTCTGAATCACCAAGTAGAGGAAAGCTGCTGGATAACTAGGATTACCCAATTTGAATGATTAGGGTTAGTAATTTACTGTGTTAAGTTACAAAAAAATTGGGTATTGATCTTTTATAGAACCCTATGTTACCCTAACACACTTATTAAATCTCTCTACTGTACTCTGCACTGCTATCTTGACATTTGCTACTGCCTGTAGTGATTCCAGCCTGTGTTTGACACTCTCTCTCCTTCTGTCCTGAATCCTTTTTCTCCACCTATCTCTTTGAAAGCTGGCATTCTCCAGTGGTCCATCCTTAGCCTGCTCAGCCTGTGTTGCTCCCCACCCCTTAGGGCAATCCCATTATAGCTTTAAGGCATATTGTTGACATTCAGATTTTATCTCTTGCCTAATTTTTAGCCTGGAATATTCAAATGCCTACTTAACTTCTCTTCCTGGGTGCTCCCTCACATCTCAAATTTAATTTGTCCCAAACGGAAATCAGCATTTGTCTCCCTTCCTCCTTCCACCCCAATTCACACCCTACCTCATTTTCTGTCTCCATAAATGGCAACATTATTCTGTCATAAAAGAGCTCTGCAAATCATCTCAGATTCCTCTTTTTTCCCCTCATTTTCCATATTCAGTGCATTTCCTAGTCTGGAAAACTTTACCTCCTAAGTAACTGATGGATCCATGTGTCATCTCAGCCCTAAATCACATTGTTCTAGTTCACGGTCCCGTCATTTCTCACCCAGGCCACTCTAGAATGCTGTGGCTAATCACACAGATTTTGGAATCAGGCGGACCTGCGTTCAAGTTTCAACTCTGCAACTAATTCTTAGTTGTGCGATCTGGTGGAAGTTAACTAATCGCTCTAAACTCTCTTCTTCCCATCTGTGAAACAAGAAATACTGATAGTACTTTCCACATGGGCTGTTATAAGCAATGGAGGAAATCATGTAGAGAGAGATCTTACGACAGCCTGGCATAAGGTAGGGCACCATGATGTTAGTTATTGTGATTGGAGACTCAGTGCTCTCAAACTCACATCCATAAATCCACCCTCCCTAAGGGAGTGATCTCTCTAAAATACAAATTCTACCATCTTTCAATCTTGCAATGTGGATGGAAAGGTAACTATTGGGTATGAGAATTATTCACAGGTAGAATTGAGAGGAATAGGCAACTGATTAGAGTGATAATTGATGGGCATCTTCCTGGAAATGTCTATAGCAAAAGGTATAAATTGAATGAATGTGCTATAGTGAGTAAATTAAATTTATTTTTGAAAACTCCTCCTTTATCTCCCTTTATCTTCTCTGGATTGGATCTGTACATTAAAAACGCAAGCACTAAATTAGTCATTATCTAAATTTAGCATAAACCATACTCACTGCATAATTGCCAACCCATTTGTTTACTTATAGAACATGCATAACAGCTTAAAAATAGGAAATTAAAATTAACCAAAATTTTCTCGTAAGAGAACATAATATGAAGAAAGTTCCAAGTATTGAATATTTTAATTCTTGTTCCCATTCCTTCCACACACATCTCATCCCTGTAACATTTTCCTCTCCTTTTTTTAAAAAAAATTAATCTACAAGGCATCCTGAATAGACAATGAGAACATTTGGAAGGTAAGAAATATCTGGGTGATAACAGTGGAAATAACTGTGGGAGAATAAAGCCAGGAGTGACAATGTGTCTACCATGTGCCCGACAATATTAATAGGAATGTGCTTCACATAAGTTGTCTCATTTAATTCTCAAAACAAAAGATCAAAGAAACTCTGCGATTTGTATATGTGCCATATACCATGAGGGACATATATAGTTGACCCTTGAACAATATGGGTTTGAACTGTGCAGGTCCATACACACACGAATTTTCTTCCACCTCTGCCAGCCCTGAGACAGCAAGCCCGACCCCTCATCTTTCTCTTCCCCCTCCTCAACCTACTCAATGTGAAGATGATGAGTATGAAGACCTTTATGATGATCCACTTCCACATTATGAATAGCAAATATATTTTCTTTTCCTTATTATTAACATTTTTCCTCCAGCTTACTTTATTGCAAAAATGCAGTATATTATACATATATAATAACATACAAAATATGTGTTAATTGACTATGTTATCAGTAAGGCTTCTGGTCAACAGTGGGCTATTAATAGTTATGTTCTGGGGGAATCAAAAATTATATGTGGATTTTTGACTATGCAGGGCATTGCCACCCTCAACCCCCACATTGTTCAAGGACCAACTGTAATTTATATTCCACAGAAAAGGACCTAGAGACTCAGTGAAGTTAAACTACTTGCCTGAAGACGTCCAGAAAAGGCATTTATTTGCCAGGGTTTGAACCTACTTTTATCTGACACCAAAGTCTACCAGTTTTATACTGTTATATCCTAGATCTCCAAACTATTAAAAGGGTCTAGAAAACTAGGCATGTGGCTACTTTGTACCCTTCTAGTAGTGTATGTGAACAAAAAGAAAAAGAAAGTGCAGGTTTAGGATAGCTACTTCTCAAATTCTCACTCACAACGACATAAGAGCTGAGCCTGTGAAACATAGAAAGTTCTCTGAGGAAGAAACTAGTCACAAAAGGCACCAGAAACACCAGTAATATACATCTGTCCCAGTGGGATCATCCTCCAATCCTTGTGCCCTTTCCTCTTGATGAAATAAACATCCCCTAGTTTCCTGTAATTTGGGCTTCAGACTTTTTAGAAAGTAAGTTCACATTCTATAACCACGCCATAGGGAGACGAGTTCTCTAAAGTAATAGAAAACAAATGATTGGTGAATAATTTTTCTTAATCAGATTCTTTCTGAGACACTGATCTCATTATTTGTTCACCATACAAGCTCCTACTAAATCTATTCACAATTAAAAAAAAAAAATTGCCCAGCTAGTAGTATTGAACTGTGCCTTAATTAGGGCAGCCAAGAATGTCTTGTATAATTAAGTGGGCTTTGTTTATAATTATTTCCTTGTGGTTAGAACTGTTTTCTGCATGTAATTGGGGCAATGTTAATGGTAACACTAACCTTTGATTTTCGTAGAAGAGAAACTGAAGGATAGGCAGAAGAAACAAATCCAGCCCTGGGAAAGCAAAACCAAAAGACGTGAAACACAGGATCGCTTTCTACTGTCTGTTTTGCCTCAGGATGAACGCAATCTCCCTAACCTCTGACCTAATCCAGTCTAGCTGCTGATGACATCTAGGATCTTTGATCCTTCTGTCAAATGGAACTATTTCTTCCCTTCTGGAAAATGGAGCGATGGCTTTTTCTCATTGAGATCTGTGTGCTAGGTCTGACTCTCTGGATCCACCCCTCATCTCCCAGACCGGGCTCTGTGCCCTGGGAGGCTGATCTGTTTGGACAACATCAACATCCTTTGACTTCCCATTGAGTTTGGCCAGTAGAGAGCCCTAGCAAGAGATCTGGGAGGAGGAAAGGAGGGAGGGAGGGAGAGAGGAATGACAGGTGGGAAGGAGACAGGCAGAAGAGCGATACTTCACGATTTATTCTCCTGGATCCATCCCTGCAGAGTCATCGTGGGCAGGCTATATCCAATGTCCAGTCCCTATGCCAAATGTCTAAGCGCCTATAAACAGCCCTCTCCAAATAGCTACCTCTCTCTGTCAATTCAGTAATCACTCTCTCTTATTATTATTTATCTCCAAGGTTCTGTTGGTGACAGAACATTGCTATTAATACCGTACTTTCCCAAGGTATGACACGATCTCTTGTGGTTGCCCTACACCTTATTGAAACTCTGTAGATGGTCCCTATTAAACTCTCCTCAAATTATCTCAATTTGAGTATGACCTCTATTCCTTGCTAAAATCCTGGTAAACAAGGATGACACAGCTTGGATTTGTAACACCATGTACTTCTACTCATGCACACCTCCTTATGTTCTAGCAGAGTACAAAAATGATAGGATTCTCTGCTTTAAGGAGTTTGGAAATTCACTCAATATGTAATTAAGCAATAATATTCAACATAGTAGGAGTTGACTGTGTGTACTCAGAAGCCCTGCCTCTGTAAAGCCCTTGGCCAAATATGATCATCCAGGTCATGCTGTTGAATAACCACAGAAATTTTATAAATGCTGACAAAGTAGCATTTTTTTTCCTGTAAATTTTGCTAATTGTGGTTGGTGTGATATTAATATAAGAATTTTAAAACTCTGTAAACTCTTATCACTTTCCTTCTGCTTAACATTTCAGATACACTCCCTTAGAAACAAAGGTCAAGAAAAAGGAAATAAAATAGTAATAAGAATAATTGAACTCTACTAAATACTTCACTTTTTTTTTTAATCTCTATAGGGTGTGGGACAATTTGTTATGTACCTAGTTTTCTACCCTCAGGTATCCCATAGTCCAGCGGGATAGAGAAATTGCTATAGAGTGTAAAGGAGAGCAAAATTCATTGCTTGTTGAGTAGTAAAAGTAGTCTTAAAGGTTTGACAGAGAGGGTAACCGTGAAGGCAAGTCTGGTAGGATCCCATCAAGTGGCTTAAGAAAATGAATTCTAGAAAGAAAAATAGCAGTGTCAATGAAAAAGAGGCATAAAAAATAATTGGAACATAAAAGAATTGTGAGTAGTTTATTACACCAAAGAAAATGACAGGATTTTCCAAAATGCAAAAAAAAAAAAAAAAAATCTTTTGTCGGATGGAGGGCAGGCGGGAGGGGGGAGGAAGTGTAGAGTTACATAATGTGTGCCGTGCGCGCCACCTGGGGATTGGACTCGCTTGAAGCTCTGGCATGTGGGGGGGAGGGGTGGTAGGGGCAATGTATGTAACCCTAACAGTATTTGTACCCCCATTATATGATGAAATAAAAGGAAAAAAAAAAGGAAAATGAGAGGATTTTTAGTAATGAAAATTTAATAGAGCATAGGGTCAAGAGGGAGAACATCAAATAATAAAGTTACTAGCAAACAAGCAGAGCTTCATGAAGTCTTCAAATGTATTTGTATTTTATTCTACAGACAATAAGGAGCCTATGAGATTATTTTTAATGGGAGAATGATGTAACTAAATTTGTTTTTAAAAAATATAATTTTAGTGGGAGCATATTAAGACCAAGAAAACAATTAGAAATCTAATTAAATAGTCATGCAGGACTAGGCCAAGTCCAAGGCAAAAATTCTTTGAAATAGCTAAATAAATTAGTAAAACTCTAGAATACTGACTAAAGGGACATGAGAGAACATAGAAATTACCTATATCAGTGTTGAAAAAAAGGACAGACCTCAAAGTTTTCTATAAACATCAAAAAGTCAAAAAGAAGGTATTATTAAAAGCTTTTTCCAACAAATTGGATAATTTATGTGAAATAGACAAGTTATTTGAAAAACACAATTTATAAAACTAATACAAGAAGAAATAGAAAATCTGAATAGTCTCATCCTGTTAAAGAAATTAATTTCATACTTGAAAATCTCCCCACAAGGAAATCTTCAAGCCAAGATAGCTTTGCTGGTGAATGTTTCCATACAGCTAAAGAAGGAATAGCACCAATTTCACATGATTGCTTCCCCCAAAAAAATATTTTTAAAGGAGGGTATAATGTCCAATTCATTTTATAAGGTCCCCAGATCTTTGATGACAAAACTGGACAAATATACCAAAAAAAAAAAAAAAAAAAAAAGGAAATTACAGGCCAATACCTTTTATAAAGAAAAATACAAAAATCTTGAAATTACCAAAGCAAATTCAGTGATCTAGAAGAACAACAATATATCATATCCAAGTGAGTTTCATTCCAAAAGTAAAAAGTTGATTTATCATTCAAAAATCAATTAATTTAAATTATTATAATAAAACAAAAAAGGGCATAATCACAAATGCAGAAAAAGCATAATAATGTTCAACACCGATACATGCTTTAAAAAAATAACTCTTAGCAAAGAAAAAATACAAATACTCTGACAAAAGTTATGTCTAAACACTTAAAACAAACACATATTCTACTTAATGATAAAATATTTAAAGAGAGATTCCGAATAAGAGAAGGCTACAATTGTCTAATTGTCAGTGCTATAAGACAAGAAAAAAAATATGAGAATTGATTTGTCAAAGATCTGGAGGAACTGGCATTCCCATAAACTGCTGGTGAGTGAGCTAATTAGCACAACCACGTTGGAAACTGGCAATATCAACTAAAGTAAATCAGACACATAGCTCGTAATTCAGTAATTCTACTGTTAGGGATTTACCCCTAAAAATAGATGCATATGTGCATGAAAAGATATATATAACAATGTTCCTAGCAGCACTATTTTAATAGTCAAAACCTGCAAACAACTTAAATATCCATTGACAGTAGAATGGATAGACTGTGACATATTCAGACAATCACAAATAAGAAAGCAATAAAAATAAATGAAATATTGCTTCATGTACCAACATGATACATTTTAATTACATTATGTTATCCAAATAGAAAACATAGTGTTGTGCAAAGAAGACACACACCAAAAAGAACATTCCATTATATGAAGTACAAAAAATAGGTAAAACTAATCTATGAAGATGAAAGTCAAGATAGTAGTTTCTTTCGGAGCAGTGATTGGGAGAAGGCATAAAGAATGCTTGTGTTGTGGTAGTCATAGATTATTTCATGTTTAGATAGTTTTACATAAATTTGTAATTCATTAAGCTGTGAACTCATGATTCATTCAATTTACTGTCTGTATGTGTTACTTCAGTAAAAGAATAGATGAATGAATTAATCAATCAATATGTAAATAAATAATTGGCTCAGCCAAAGGAGAACATATAGTAATACATGGTGTCATAAAATTAAGAGAGCAGTGACTTTCAAGACTGAGTGGGTGATTAACAGTGCCAATTGCTAAAGAGCCAAAGGCGAGGTTTTTTTTTAAAAAGGGCACTGACTGTGATAATGAGGAGGACATTGACTCTTTCTGGTTATGCATCAATTTTGAGGAGTTCCAGATTTAGGATGGGATGATCTCTCTCTCTCACACACACAACTGATTACTGATTTGAAGGAGGTAACAAAATTCATACTAAAGAGATTTTTGGCACTGTCTGGTATGTGCTATGTTCTTTTTTTTTTTCATTTTTTTGTTTCTTTTTGCTTTTCTGTTTTGGAAGTTTCCACTGAAATATCCTCAAGCTCAGAGAGTCTCAGACACTCAGAGTCTTGTAATTTTACCTTGTGTCCTGGTTTCAGGGTGCCTATGATAGTGCTCATTACCCAAGAGATGCCAATTTTATGTAGT
Organism: Cheirogaleus medius; assembly: GCA_008086735.1. Classification (NCBI taxonomy): domain Eukaryota; kingdom Metazoa; phylum Chordata; class Mammalia; order Primates; family Cheirogaleidae; genus Cheirogaleus; species Cheirogaleus medius. The sequence goes on from VBSM01000529.1 coordinate 73,155,537, forward strand.
CATAGGTAACTGTATATTTTCTCATCTTGTGTAAAACAGAAATTGGGTGAAAAAAGGCAATCTCTAAGTAGAGATGTTGAAGTTGTAGACCATGCTCATTTGGACTTGTTTTTGTTCTCTCGTTGACTTCTTATATCAACTTATTTAATTTTATTTTATAATAATATTTACAGAAAGACTATTATAGCTATTGTTATTTTAGATTCATATCCAAATTATTTATAAATGTTCCTTTTAGATTCTTCTGATGTTCTTTGGAAAAGAAATAATCAATGGATAGTTCCGTATTTAAAATAAATTGATTCATATACAAAGGAATAAATTTTCTCCATGAATATGCAACATTTGAAAAAAATGAGAAAAATTAAATGAAATCTACTTTGGTAACACTAGGAATTTGAAGCAAAACTGAATCAAATGGTTTGGGTGAAAAATAGGCCTAATTTAAATACATATAATTTTCAGAAACTCATTTTATTGTCTGGGATCAGCAATATTAACAGGACACTAAGAAAAGGAGCTTTGGTCATACATCTACTAGCGGTGATCAGGAAGCACATGTCACAGCTTAAGAAAAGCTATTGTTTTTCCATGATAAATCTCTGCTATTTTAGTAACTTTGTCTATTTTCTTCTAGATTTAAAGAAAAAAAGCTGCAACAAAAACTTGAAAAATAAAGAAGCCCATTAAATGTTCTATTACTTTATGTAACAATTATCAAAAAAATCTATTTGTTTCTCTAAAGTGACTGATCTGATGAGTGTTTTGTCATTATTCAAACAGCATAAATGGAGTGGATTGTAATAGCTAATCGTCAAGTTAGTAATCACTTAATAAGGAATTCTTACATGATATAGAATAGCTTTTTAATAAACTGCCCTAGTGATTTGGGTCAAATCACCAGGGAAGTCATTTATTCAACATATATTATTGACTATCTAAGTATGCCAGGCATTGTACTCCGGAGTGACAATTTGGTATGAAAATTCTTAGAGAGAAAAAAACTGTTTTTTCTACCTTAGTTTATCTTGTACAGAGCCTCATATTGGCACTGGATGACAATTTATTATTATTACCTTCATAATTACTTTTGCTGCTGTCGATTGTGATAATATGTAAGATAAGAATGTGGAACAACAATGGAATTTATCAAATATTTATATGTTTTATGTCATTTTGGAGAATTTGTCTCTAAATCGAATTCCATGTACCAGTGGCAAAAAATCCAAATAAAAACAGTTCTTCAGATAGCAATGCTTCACTAAGAAAAAGCTACTCCATTTTGTAGGTTAAAAAAAAATTAATAGCACCACATTTTGGAAATACTTTCTTGCTCATTGTATCAAACAATTGCTGATTCTTTTAATCACTGCTAAAATGCTAACAGCTCCCTTTAATGCCTAGTCAATAAGCAGATTAAAACATAAATGCCACTAAATATGCTTTAAATATCAGTTCCATTGAAATATTTCTAACTTCTGTATCCTCTTAAAATAATCCCCATTCAAAATTGAGAGAAAATGTCATCCATATGAGTTTCTTCAGAATTTAAGCTCTGATTAAACAAGGAATTATGTACTATAGCTTTGGAAATCGGATAATTAAAGAAGCACCAGACTCTTTCTTGATGACATTTTTAAGCCTAGAAAGTTTTCATCAATGCTACAGTGAAATTTCATACTTAAGTAATGTTGCACATGATGGGTACATTTCTAACCCCAATTAAAGCCAGCTACCTTAAGAAGGAACTGTGAAGAAAGGTAAAGATGCAAAATTATACAGACACGCCAATTCTCCTGGTGCAAAAAGGCCATCCACTTTGACTAGGTCTTAAGGAAATGAAAAGAAGTATAAAATTACAGTGAAATAACTCTAACTTTCAAGGAAATAATGGTCTAATAAAGAAACTGAATTAGTTCAAATGTGAATCAATGAACTCTCTCCCAATATTATTCCTTTAGTCTTCATTCTCAAATGTGATATACAAACAGGACCTCAGAATAAATCTGATTCTTTCTCAAGTGAATATAGACAAAAGTGACCCAAATATGTGTTCATACCTGATGCAGGGTAAGGGAGATTTGGCACCATTTTTCCTATTATCAGAGCTGTTCGGAATATTTTCACTAAAAGGATTCATCTTTGTCCTCTTATCAGCTGTAAGGGAGTGGGGGAAGAAAACAATTTTTCCTTTATCCTTCTAGGTTCTGTGGCAGGGGCCCTGAAAATTAAAGTGACAAAAGAGAGATTAACAAGAGGAAAGCAAGCAGAATTTATTAACATGAGTAGTGAGTATACACACTGAGAAACTCAGTGATGAGCCACTCAAAGTGGGGGTGAGAACTTGGGTTTATATAGCATCTTAAGAAAGAATAATAAATTTGAATAGAAGTGACAAAACAAAGGAAAAAGGATTTTAGGCTTGAAGGGGCTACAAACTGTGGCAAGGTAAATATATGGGAAAAACTAATGGAAGATAAGGACTGTCTTAGTAAGGTTGGCTTGTGCAGGTCCATCCTGGTGCCAACTTTCTGTCTTCTTCATGGCCATAAAACTTCCTGAGAGGGGATTTATAGCAGTTCTCATTTCCTAGAAGTTTCTGCTTTTAGTCAGATAAGGGAAGCTCCAAGGAGCCTTCTTTCTGCATCTGTTGATCTAATTTTCCTCCAGGTCAAAATAATCCTTACCTCAAGTGGCATATTTTGGGGTGGTCCCTACACAGTCTAATCACAATATTAATTCCAATAACCAAGAGCTATATTACAATATATTCCAATAACCAAGAGCTATATTACAATATATTATATTATAGGTCTTTCAAATGCTGCATATTCAGCTTCAGCTTAATAATCAACTCACTGATCTGATATTCACCAGTATTTGCATCTTGCAGATACATAACAAATCTATATTCTTCTTAGTAATCCTTTATTAAGAAAGTGTATGATTTACACATAATCCTATTGAAAGCCCAAGATCCAAACTCTAATATTTAAAATTGCTCACATTGCTTCTTTCAGGTCTACAACTTATTTTTTTCCTCATATTATTCTCTTTCTGCATCAAATGCAGAAACTCATTATTTCTCCCATTGATATGGCAAAGAGATTTATCACTGTTCAATCACAGATGATAGTGTGCAGAGTTGGAGGTTACCAAAGATCATTCTTCTTTCATATTACAAATGAAGAAATGAGCTACAGAGAGGTTAAATGTCTTGTGTCTTGCTTTAAGTCACACCGTTAGTCATGTCAGAAATTGGATTGCTTGTTGTGCAACCTCAAACTATCATTAAGATAGAAACTTTCCCATTCGGGTGTTTCTAGAAGAGAAGGACAAAATATCACTAGAGTTGCAGTCCAAGAAAGTCTATCAGAGTGGGCAAGGGGAAGCTCAAGTCCAGCCTAGGGCCACCCACCATACTCCTCCTTGAGTTGTGGTGGTACTGATCCAAACAGGCACCTTTGCTAACTTGCACCAAGGCACCATATAGTCTGGCAGTGGCCCTGATCCTCATTTTGGAGCAACTTGATTGAAAGGATAAGAAGGAGCTTTAGAATTCTCCCGAGAGCACTGACATCTGGGATTTCTGAAACTGAATTAGTTGAACCTGATAGCAACTCAAGAGGAAAGGTCACACAGGTTTGAGTGAGAAACACATGATTTGCAAATGTCAGCTAAGATTTGGATAAGCATCTGGCTTTTGGTTATATATCTGAAAATGAATAAACACTGAAATCTGGAGGATTCATACTCACTGGACCTAATCCACCCAGGATTTAACAGCCAGAAAAGAAATGCTGGTTATGGCATGGATTCCATAAACTTTTAAGTCATTTACACACAAAAACAAAGCAGCACATATGTATATGTCTGTATACATATGTAAACATGTCTATAGATAATCCACACACACAAATATGTGTATATTTCTATGCATTTCATGTATATATGCATGTAGGTTTGTGTGTGTGTGTGTGCGTGTATGTGTTTAAATATTCCAAAGCATTGGGCCAGTTGGCCATGCATTCAGTTTCTCTTGGAAAAGATTTGCTTCATATCTAATAGAAATATACAATCTGGTTAAATGTTGCTGGTAAAATGTCTAACACATGGGTGGATTGAGATTGTGAACAAGTGGAGAATACTAAAGCAGCCTGATGGAGATAGACCCTTTGAAGGGAGGCCAGAAAACATTCCATTCCAAAGAGAGGGGATACGCATCTATTGTTTCTCCAGCTGGCTAAGCAACGGCAGGGATGTTTCCTACTAAACAGCCTCATTAACATAAGCATAACTACAGGGTAAGTTTTCAAGCTCATTCCAAGTGAATTCAAAGGGGTAGAGGAAGAAAGATGCCTTAATATGCACAACTCATGCAGACAATGATATGAAGCTAATTCATTTCATCATATTATCACCATAGCATATTAACTTAAAAGAAATAATAAGACAACATGGAAATGTTTGCATATTAGAGAGAATTCTCGTTGTACCCTATTAGCACCATATCTTATTAGTATTGCATTAGGCTACCATGCTGCAATGCTAAAATGATGAAATCCCACTGTGAAAACTGATATTGAATTCTTGTAATGTTTCAGAATCATTTTTAGCACTGCATATAAATAATTCATGTGAGCACATCTAATGAATTGATGGAAGAAAAAAACATCCCTTGGCATTGTGAGCGTATTTATGAATGTAAAGTCACGAGCAAGACGCTTTCTCATGGAAGGTGGGCAGGGGCTGAAGTGTGACATCTATTCCAGAGAAGGTTATTAATATAATGAGGAATTCTAGGTCAAGTCCAGTTGAAATATTCCTGAAAACACATTTCCTTCTAGGAAAGGTGGCACAATATTGGTTGGCACTCTCCTGTCCTTCCTGAATCTAGATTGTAGATTAACCGAGGTAGACACCCTCATTTAAAGACACTGGCTGCACAGAATCAAAATTCGATAAACTGAGAACCCAAGTGAAGTAGTGCCCTTTATACTCCCAATGTCTTTGTTCAACTCATGTCAAACTGTGTTACAATTATCTGATTCCTCATCTATCTGCACCATTGGACTGCACACTCCTCGAAGTCGTGGATCATAACTTATTCATATTTGTAATCCTAATCCCCAGCACAAAGCATAGCCCTGAACAGGTACTCAATAAATATTGAATGAATGGATGGATGAATGAATGAATATATTTATTCAATTCCAAAGATTCCAATTAAAAAGTTGGAATACAGGTGGGAGTAGGTCATTTACATTTAAATCTGATTGTTTTGCTAAATTTAAATCTTTATTTGCAATGTTGAATTCCGTCAAAGCAGTTTCAGTTTAGAAAGGCATTTTAATTCAATGGAATTCTTCCAGAGTTAGATGCAATTGTTTAAGTTCCTGCTTTAGATTAATGGCTTTTTGGTTTCTCATGCCACATATTGCATATTGGTGTCAGCGTGCTTGCAGAGAAGTAATCCTAATGCAATTTCAACTCCCCAGGATGGAGGTTTCCTGCAAGGAGAGCTGTCGTGTAAAGCGTGTTCCCCTATGTAGAAATATCGCTGGCAGTTACCATGAATTGCAGGGCAGAAGCCAATGACCTGTTTTTGGTTCTCTGTGTATCTGGCTTGTGGGCACTGTGATTCTTTGCTACTACTCTCCAGAGTTCACTACACTTAAGCTCCAGATCCCTCATGGCCTATTTCCCGCTTTCTGCTCAACGGACAGATCACACATAGCCCCTAGTTCCAAGCCTTCTTTCTACACAGTTAACTTGTTTCAAAGCTAAAGAAACTGGGAGAGAATAACTAATAGATTTTCCTAGAAGGAAAAAAAAACCAAAAAACTAGATTTCTTTTTCTCTTTTTCATGCCAAAGACAATATTTTAATATGGGATTGAGGGAGACCACTTCACTATTCAACATCGGCCCCACTGGGTTCGTGTGTGTTCATAAACACACACACACATACACATACACGTACACACATATGCATTAGCTCCTCAGCTGTGGTTGTGGGTGTTCATTAAGCCTCAAAGTCATTCACCCAGAAGAGTATCTTTTTCACTAAGCCAAGGGCCAGAGACTGAGTAAGAAACGCGGGCCTCATAAACAACGGCTATGTGGCCAAGTGAAAAGTCATGTGTCCTCTGGTAGATGCTTGGCACAGCAGGACTAGGTACATAAGACACTAGAAAGGCGTCCCCTGGGTGCTTTTTCATGCTCTTCTTGCCTTTAACTTCTAAGGGTCTCACATGGCAGACTCTCTCAGTAGTCAACACTCAGGGAAGTAAAGGGTTCTTTGTGCAGGGTGACAGTCGTTGGAGACAGAGATCCAAATGGAAAACGAGGCTTCCCATCCCTCTGAGACGAGCTAACAAAGCCAGTATTTCTCCTTTTCTTCTTCTCCATCCACTGAGGATTTGCACATAGGTTGACAGGTTGTGTTAGATGAGGCAGTAATACAGGAGTGGTATTGAGATTTGGTAATAAGGTATAGGAAACAAAATGAAAATTCACAATCTTTAACTCACAACAAAAGCCATTTTATAACTGCACCTCAAAATAGAGTAGTTGAAATTAAAGGAGTTAGAATTAAGGAAATGATCAGCAAGGTTAGCTGGTGTCCTTAAGAAATAATTTGTTCTGCTTTGCTGATGGATGGATTTGAATTTCTCTGCAATCCTTTTGTGATTCACAGATCACTGCAGGTAACTGCTGAAGTTGTTTCTAGGCTATAATATACAGGGCAAAAAAACCTAGTTGTGAAATATAAAAGTCTCATGTTTTCGCTCTTTTGTTGTTGTTTCGATGAATAGTGTTGGGAAGGCATTTTCTCCTATTTTTCATTTCCATGTATTTGCTGAGCACCTGCTATGTGCACTGTGTATTCATTGTTTTGTTTCATTCCCATTTTACAGATTAGGAAACTGAGATTCAGAGAAGTTAAATAATTTACCCAGGGTAACAGAGCTTTGTGAATAGAGAAGAATAGACACAAATCAAGATTTACCCGATTCCAGAGCCTATGCTTTTAACTCTTTTCTCAGAGCACTTATAAACAAGGCCTAAACAAGCACCAGCAGATTCAAAATCGAAAACATCTGACATTGATGAAGTAAATACCAATTCACCATCCAGACTCAATTGAGGACTAGTCTGAGTCTCAGCTATTTCTATTCTGTGAAGAATTACAAAATGGATAAAATAGGTCTAGGGTATCCCTAGGTCTCAAAAAGGTATGTGGAGGGGTTAAGAGGATGGAGATAAAAGTGATGAAGCTAGAATATTCTGTCTAATTAAAGTGATATCTTCCCAACATATCCTTGGACACCTGTCCCAAGTGGATCCCAAGAAAACCTACTTTCTTTCTTAGGAGGTAGCCTACTGTGGGGAAGAGCATGGATTTACTGACTCAGGAAACAATTGCTTTACATCTCAACTTTGGTGATGACTGAATGTATGACTTTGGACAAGCATTTTAGTTTCTCTAAATTCCTAATCTGTAATGCTGAAATAATGCCTAATTCATAGAGTCGTGAAAAATAAATGAGATAATTACAGTGTCTGGCACATAGTGGTACTCAGCAATTGTTAATTTCCTTTTCTTTCTTTACCCAGCTAGAAAGTGACCAGAGTCCAAGCACAGAAGATGCCTTCTGCCTAACCTGTACTTCCTACACACGTGCCTACAAACTCTCCAAACAGCTAGAGGTCTTAAATGTATTTTCTAGTCCAAAATTATATCTCCACCATAGTTTTAGGATTCCCACAAGATCAAAAGCCAGTTTCACAGTATAGACTTCCATTCTCAATGGTATCATGTGCCCAGCTGAAGGACATCACCTAAGTCCATTGTGATGTTTAATAGTAAAAAATTCTTTCCATGACCGTGCAATAGTGAATTGTGCTGCCATAAACATACGGGTGCA
>VBSM01000529.1:73163566-73176739 GCA_008086735.1 Cheirogaleus medius
ATTTGTACCCCCATTATATGATGAAATAAAAGGAAAAAAAAGAAAAAGAAAAAAAATTCTTATAATATACATCTCACCAGGAGGCATAAATCCCAATGGTATCTTTCTCAATATACCTGTTCTATCAAGTGTCCAATTCTCTTTTTTTCTTATTTCCCATTCTAACTAACTTCAGTCCTTCCAATTTATAAATAAATCCTACATAGAACAAAATCCACAAGCACTGGACCCCAATCACCTTAGCAAGATTTCATAGCTGCCTTAGAGTCTAGTTCTTTTATGGACCAGTCAATGGTATGTGTTTCACTTCCTTCTGGCCCAAGCCAGCACTGGGTTGACCTAGACCGGGAGCCCTGAAGAGTATGAATTGATGTGGAGACTCAAGTAGTATTTTAGGAACCAATAGGACCTCAAACCTGGCCAGAAATTCAATCTAGCCTCACTCTTAAAAGAACTATTAGGGTAGGCTCAGCGTGTCCTGCCCTCACAGCATGAGTCAGGTCTCACAAAACAGCCAAATACTAAGTGTGTACTTCAGCATATGCACTGACCTGCCACATCTCTCAGATCCAAAAACTGCTAAGGACATTATCAGAGCCTGTAAGTCAGTGAGCAGTGCAAGCCTCCCTCCTACATTTCTGGCTCACTAAAAACATAATCTGAAATCATATACTAACTCTTAAACTAAGACTATCAGAAAGTTATGATTTCAGACTATCATGGCAACCACAAAGTTTCAAAATGCCTCTTTTAAAGGCTTATTAAACCTCCCTTCTTAATTAAGCCTTTCCTCAAAGAAGACTAGTTAGCGTCCATTGTTTCTCTGAGCTAATAAAATATTCAGGACAATTTTCTCGTAAAATCTGGACATAGTAAGGTGACCCTGCATATCATCATAATTTCTCAAGGTGTTTCACCTTTCAATTAACCAAGACAGATCTATCTCCACCACAGCAAGAAATTCTGCTTTTAATTGGATGCACGAGTAATATAGTAGCTAAACTGTGGAGTTATAACCCTGGATTGTTTACATTTGCAATAGCAGTTTCAAATAAATGTCTTCATAAAAATGTCAAATTTATTTCTGACGTAGCAAAATACATTCAATGGCTAATGATGTATTCATTAATATCTTGTGTTGCCATCATGTCATTATTGATTCTCATAATACCTAATTGCAATAATAAATACCTAATTTGGGGGATTTGTTTATTTTCTAATTAGACATTTTTTACATTTCTATTCTGTAAGTATTCATGAGTAATTATTGTTAGTCACAAAATAGAATTTTTGTTAAGCCTGTGTAAACTGCAGCCAGCTTCTTTTTGGAAAAAGGAATTAAACTCTTCCTGCTTTATGTTCTAATTAACTTTTTTCTCTATTTTGTAGAATTGCTCAAAACAATGTTGAAGGGAAATGTAAAGTAGAGGCTGATAACTCAAGAACATTTTTATAATTATAATTTTACTGTAGGGAAGTTTAAAGAATCATATAATCGGGGGTTTATTCCCATGCCCCACTTGGAACCAAACAAGCATCTGTCCAAAGAGTCTTATTTGGTCAGCTGTTTGCTGCTTGGTGACCCCAAACCGTGTTCTGGTGTGTTAGGGTACTGAGCAAAGATTGACAACACACAAAGCCTTTCTGGATCTGGCCCTCAGTCTCAGTTCCTACCCCCATCTTCTTCTCGCTGGCCCATATAAACATCACAGCCCCCATCTCCATAGAACTTTTGCCTCTTCCCAATAGGCTCTTCCACCTCCCTACCTGTGTGTACATTGTCATTTCTTCCTGGAATGACCTCCCTTTTTTTCAGTCTCAGAGGCTTACACTCATTAATTCAAGTCACAATCTCTCCATGAAATTTTTCTGATATCCTTATGGAAACTTTCTTCTATCCTTCATACAGTATAAATGTACCTTTAGCGTTATCATTTACCCTACTAGACTTTATGCCATTTTTGACTATGTCTCCCACTGAATTATGAGTCTTTCAGTGGAGATGCAGGTGTATATGTTTTTTAAGACTTGCACTTGAAATTCATGGGAATTAACGCTGCCTTCAAGGTTTAACCAGTTAAACGTGGGAGCTGGTGGACAAATCCTTCCACCTTCCATGTCATGGGCAGACACGGCACCGCAGCTGATACTTCAGAGCGCCCTAGTGGAGTTGGGCCCCCGTTGCCCACAAAGATGGCCCACAAGGAGAACCAATTCAGTGACGCACCTTAGCTTTTCCCCTTCCCTATTTTACTCTTCCCAATCCCAGTTCCTTTTCCCTAGCGAACCAGTTTCCTATTGCTCCTGTAAGAAATTACCACAAACTTAGTGGGTTTAAACAACATAGATGGACTCTTACTGTTCTGGAAGCCAGAAGCCCCAAATCAGTCTCACTGGACTAAAGCTGAGGTGTCTGCAGGGCTGGTTTCTTCAAGAGACACGAAGGGAGAATTTGTTTCCTTGCCTTTGCTGGGAGGCCACCTGCATTCCTCGGCTTGTGTCCTTTCCTCAAATCACTCTGTCAAAAGACAAAATTATGGCTCATTAAGTTTAAAAATCTCAATTGGCTTTATTTGTAATCTTAGAGTTGGGAAACTTTATTCCATAAAATGGAATAAGCATTTCAATAAGTTGAGCAGAGGAGGTTGACTTTATAGGCAGAAAAATGGCTGAAGAAAGCAGAGAAACAAAGAACAAAAAGCAGATTGGTCATTTCTTGCTTTCCTAGTAACTCCAGACAGTGAGATTAAATGATAGAAAGATAACTGATTGGTTAACGACAGGTTACTTCAGGTTAACGGTGAAAACAGGGAACTTCATTATACTGATTGAAGGTGGCCAGTTGGGGAAATTAGGCTGTTCTCTCTCTCCCTCTCTTCTGACTTCTGGAAAGGCCAGATAACAGCTCAGTGTGAGTTTGGTGAGGTGAAATATCAGCATGAGTGACTACATTTTGATTTTTAGTCTGGCCTGTTGGGGCCTAGTGCAGGAGCTTAGTCTAAAATAATGGCTTCCTACAATTTTTATTTGACCACCCCAACCTCTTGCTTCCATTATCGTATATCTTACTTCCTCCTTTGACCTTTTTGCCTTCCTCTTATAAAGACCCTTATGGTTGCATTTGAGGCCCACCAGGATAATCTAGGATAATCTCCTCATATCAAGATCCTTAATTTAATCACATTGCAAAATCCCCTTTGCCATATAAAGGAAGGGGATCTGGAGATTAGAATGTGGATATCTTGGTGAGGGGTGGGGAAGGGCATGTAGTCAGCCTACCACACCTGGGATCACTTCCAAAACTAATTTACCATGAACATGCTCATATTTCAAGATCTGTATTTGAGGGAAATCCAAACTAAAACAGAATCCAAAGGAAATAAACTACTCCAGATGGGAGTAGTTCTTATTATTAAAAGCTACTGATCAACAAGATGTGATTTGGAAGGATAGTACAGGTTTATAGCGAGGAGGTCATTGGCATACTTGGTGAGAACAATTTCAAAGGGTAATTGCTAAATCACAATGGATTCAGAGGTAATTCTCAAAGTTACCCAAAGATATAAATGGAAAGAGGGTGTAACATCAGCCTGTGCTTGTCCAGAAATCATGGATATCTATAAATATAAAACTAGTGATATGTTTTCACAGGATGCAATAATTATAAAGCTTAAAAATTATTTTTCAGGAAGGTCTTCCCTGACCCAGCAGACCTCATTCCCTCCTACTGGATGCTTTTAGAACTCCCTATATTTTCTCTGTCCTCAAGCACATCACCCTACAAGATGACATTTAGGATCAGTCTTCCCCCAATAACTGAAGCTCTATAATGGTAGAAACCACGTCTTTCTGGTTTTCTTTTTATCCCAGCTCTTCACAAAGTAGATGCTCAGAAATAATTATTATGTAAAAGAAAGAGCCAATAAAATATGTAAATGTGACTAAAATGAAATGACCAACCCATATATTTTGAGACAGAACCGGAAAGGAGCTTGGAGATCTGCTTTTCAGGCTTGAATGTGTGTAAGAGTCACCTGGGAGGTTGCTAGAATGCATCAATTGGTGTCAGGTGGGGCCCTAGAGTCTGCATTTCTTATCAAGCTTCCAAGTGATGTTGATGCTTATGGTCCTGCAGGATCCTAGTCCAGTGGTTCTAAATCCTATCTCCACATTAAGAAGAATCTTGGGAGCTTTAAAAATACATACCAATGCCAGATGTCCATGCACAGAGATTGTGTTAATAGCGGAAGTAGAGCTCCAGCATTAGTTTGTTGTGTTGTTGTTTTTGTTGTTGTTTTTAGATCCTCAGATGATTCTAATAGGTGGTTATGGCTGAGAACCACTGGTCTAATTCAACTTCTCATTTAAGAGATTAAGAAACTGAGGTACAGAAAGGGTGGGTTAAAGCCCAAGGCCAAACAGTGAGGACCTGGCAGAACTGGGAGCAGATCTCCTCACGCCTCCTGACTCCGATTGCAACACTTTTTGCTGCACAAAGAATTCAAGAAAAATGGGGGAGACACGTTTGCATTTAGACACAGCCTCAGTGATCCCGGGGAGTGAGTCGTGAGAGATGACTCAGATGTGAATTCCCTGCTGACTCCCATTTTCATCCCCTTGGGCAGTGTGTAGGAGAGGTATAACTGCATGAAGAGAGCATTGTCAAAGAAAATATCCTGGCTGATCTATTTTAGTTAAAACAGCTTTTTTCCCCCCAGGTACTGTGAGATTGCTTGTCTGTCAGGGTGTTGGCCTTGAGCGGGAGCTGGGCACCAGGGAAGGTGTTTTCAGAGGAGGGAGAAAATAGAAATAAAAAGGAGGGCTAAGCCACGGGGTGCTGGGAGCGGAGGGAGTGAACGCTGTCAGCTCAGCGGTGTGTTCTTCATTGCAAATATCTCTGGGCTAAAGCAGATCCTCTGCTTTCACAGCGCCAGTTGAAATTAGCATTTCTCACGTCCCAGGATTTGTCTACCGTTATTCAGAGTATCGCACTAAACTCGTCCAGTTCTTCAGAATTTTGTTATGAGTTTATGCTCTTTTAAAAATTCTGGCTGCTCTCTGGAAGGAGTGGATGAATCTGAATAACAAATAATCTGTGCTAGAATCCAAATGTCATGACCTGGGCATGTCCCTGAAGAGCAGAGGCTAATGGTGATGGAAGAGGGCTGCAGACATATCTGAGTGTGGGTGGCTAAGAGACAATTCTATGTGTCAATAGTGGCAGGGTGAAAAGGGAGTTCTTATAGGGGGACAAGAAACCAGAGGAAAAAAATTGGAAAAATAAAATTGCTATTTATTTGTAAGAAGGAGGGTGATTTTCCCCAAACTGGTTCAAAATTCTTAACTTGAGGAAGATGGCTTGTCTCTCAAGCCAGTAACTTCTTGACACAGTGGCAGCCGCCTTGAGTATGGACATTTTCTCGAATTCTGTTTTCCTTACTTAATGGTAGGTGTCAGGGATGTGCTACTTTCCAACAGAGATTTTCTTTACAGGATCCTCTATGTCAAAATGTTAATGTACCTACAAATCACCTAGGGATTTTGTTGCAATGCCGATTCTGATTTACTGGGTCTGAGGTGAGGTCTGAGTTCTTATGTTGCTGGCAATTTCCTCAAGTGATGCTAATGCTCTACTCAAAGCATGAAGGAGTCTTTTCCTTCTGCCCTTCCAGCCTTCCCCTGCGCCAGGCCACAGGTGCAGGATCAGGCACGCCTATGGTAGGGTGGCAGGAATAACTCAGGGGGACGGCAGGTGCACACTTGAAGGGCGCAGGGCCAGAAGGAAGCCCACCCCACCGGGCTGGGCTTGGCCCACACTTTGGACAAAGGGACCTTTCTTCCCTGGTTTTGGTCACATGTTACCCCAATACACAGAGAACTTACTGAAAACAAGAAAGAAGAAAGAAGAACATCTGATCTTCTCCACAGTTTCCCTTCCTACCCTCGAACATAGTCACTATGTAGTCAGGCTTCTACAAGGCCCCTGACCTCTCTTTCTTAGAGCATCAACTTTAAAAAACTTGTAAGTTCTTTCTCTGACCCTTAGAGATGTAACTCTTTTAAAGCTTCTCTTGCTAGTTTTGTAATGAAAAATGTCTTCCTCAAGAACTAACTCCTCAGGCATCTCTTTGAAATGTAAACATCAAGGGAGATAGCATCCCTATCTCCCAGTTTCTGTGGGAGGATAGGAGCTTCCCTGGGTTCTTGCTTCAAGTTGTAAACAACCTCCTATCATGAAGATTATGAGAAAGTTTACTTTTCCTTTGGAAAGGGCCAATTAGCAAACACAGATGGCCTATGAATGCCCCACCCCAGCTCTTAAAATCCCTCCACCCTTTCTACCAGAAGAGTTGAGTTCAGACTGTGTTGTGGTCTCTGTCCACTATTGCAATAGCCTTCACTAAGGTCTTCCTTGCCTGTTTAACTTTGTTCAGTAGAATTTTGCTTTGACAGCTCACACACACGCAAACACAAAAATTATTATTCGTTTCTTTATATATGTGTGTATATATTTTCTGAGGTATTGGAACCTCAGAGAAGCAAAATGGCTTGTCCACTTGTTTCCATTTTTAGGGCTTTGGTGACAGGTCTTCCAGTATGTGTATTTTCTCCTCCATTCTGTTCTTGCCAAGACCTGTGAATAAAATGACCTGACAACTAACTCTCTCCACTATTCAATGAAAAACTTAGAGAAGGACAGTGTAACTCTTCCCAAGGAGTTCATATAAAAATCTGAAAAATATATGCTACATAGGACTATGTGTTCAAATCAAGAGACAATGAAATTATAAACACAATTTCTTTAATCTTCTTTTCAACAATGACTATTTTATGCATCCTTAGGTGCATTTACTTTTCTCCGTGTTCTTGGTTGTCTTTTATTACTCGGAGGAGCCCTTTAGTTTGTCTAAAAGGGACTCATAAAATGATTCTTGAAAGAGTACCTGAGGAAAATGATCACGCTGGGAGACATGTCCAATTGTATGGAGAAGGATGAGGAAGTTCATCATTAGCATGTTGGAGAAAAGAAAAGGTAATGAAAAAAGGTAAGTCTGACTTAAAGGAGGAATGTTTAAGAATAAATTAAATATCCACATGCTGATTAGAAGAACTTAAGGTGGACCAAATAAGCTATGTCTGATGTATCTTTAATGTATCTAGAAATGATTAGGTGAAAGGGATCAAAATGATCACAGCAAATATGCATTTTGTTCAGAAGGCAGGCACACGAATACAGGGAGATGTATCCATACATTGTGCACAATGCCTTGTATGCTGACAGTGTATGGACAACCACTGCCCACATTAAGAGAGCTGTTTAATGCCTTTCAAAACCAGCCACTGAAATGTCAACACTTTCAAAAAAGATTTTTAATGATGCAAATTCCACATTGCCCCCTCACTTGCTCTAAGCAGAACAAACAAAGCAATAAACCCATTAGAAGGTACTTGTAAGACATTTAGGTTTTAAGAGCCTTGCTCTGATGGCTATGAAAATAGAACTAGTTCCCACTTGGAAAGGGTTTTTTGTTACTCTCATTAGTTTAAGTTGCAGCCAACAGTCCTAGTCGTTTTGAAAGAATCATGATTATTTGCTGCTGTCCAGTAGGCCCCAGGCTTTTCCAAATAGTAATGTTTAAATGTTGATCTATCTACACACGAACAGATAACTATATGTGAAAGATAGTATGCGTCACTTCAATGTATGTATTCATATGTAGGTTTGCTATGTCATCCAAAAAAACCACCAGGGTGGCTAAATAGGAGAAAGAAGAACTTTATTGGTGATAGCAGTTTGCAAGCCAGGAGGAAAAAGTCTCCAGCAAGGACTGAAGGTGGTCTCTCTTAGAAGAGGGGAAGGACAGATTGGGTTTATGCCTCACAGGGCCAGTATCATACATATTCAGCAGGTTTGAGAGAAGTTATATGCATTTATGAGGGCAGCCAAGCACATGCATATTGGGTAGGCAGGTAGGTAACACACAACCAATGTTCACTGTGGGGCAGGGTTTTAGCATTAAAATGATGTGGAATTTGGTTCTTCAAGTCAAAAGGTGAATTATAGGACACAAAGACAGTTTGTGCACAGCTTCTATAAGCTGGCTAAAGCTGGTTTAATGTCTGCAATTGCTTATCAGAAAAGAATGTTGGTAAGGCCTGTCGATGCTCTGTCCAATCAGAATTGTAGTGGTCTGGGTTGTAAATCAGAGTTGATAGCTCCTATTGATAGGGAGTTTAGCCTTAGGAATTTAGAAATCTGCCATGCCAGCCGGGCCCTGAACCCTCAACCTGTAGGTAACTTAGTTTCCTTAACCTTAGTGTCTATCTGTCTTGGTTGATAAAGGAGTGTCTATTTTGGTCTCTCGTATCACGGCTACTTGGTTTGCTCTTCTTATTTCAACTATCAGTCAGAGAACAAGAGCACTGATGGAGTTCAGGACACCTCCCCAAAGTATGACTGTGGGAGATCAGAATATGCCATACAAAATATACCTTTTTTAGCATAAAGATTATTTTGGGCTGGTTATTTTAAGAAATTGTAGACACAAGAGAAGCTCTGAAAAGTTACCCTTTTGTAGGTAAAATTTACATCTATAAATAAAATCTCCATTTATAAACGTGTTTGCCTTTCTGCACTGGGAAGATAGGGAAGAGTCTAAATCGCTAGAGAGTCTTAATCGATGGAAAACGAAGGCAGAGACTTCAAATGGCTTAACAAACCTTACCCTTGTTTTATGATTAACCAAGCCTTTCCTCCACAACCTTCTTTCTTTGTTTCAGAGAACATGGTGTTAAGGCTGAAGTCTAAGACAACTCTTTGAGATCTACTCTAGAGATTCCCTTATTTCTCTGGGTTAACTCCCATGTATAAAGCAGGTGTACGTGTTATTAAACTTGTGTTTGTTTTTCTCTTGTAAATCTGTTTTATTGTTACAGGGAGTCCCAGCTAAAATCTCATGAAAGTTGGAAGAGAAAATTATTTTTTCTCCCCTATAGCACCATCTCCTCTAAGTTCCATATTAAATCTGTTGCTATTTACAAGGAATTTCAGCCCCACTCCCAAGAATTAGGGAAACAAAGGTTTGGATGTCCCCATCCTCTTCAGTCTAGAAGTCAAGCAGCTGCCTTTCTGCAGTCCCAGTGAACATAATAAGCACAACAGGTTTAAGGAATCCTTTTCTGCCTGCTGAGCTGAATCAGATATTGTATCTATGACCCTTGTTTTATCAGTAGATGACTCAACCAACCATGGAAAAGAAAAATTTGGATTAATATATTGATATAATCAAGTGCTTTGAGAAACTGAAAGTGCAAGGTAATAACTGCATCATGATAGCCTTTGTTTCATTATTTGTGTCTGTAGGAGACTAACACCTACCTCGCTGAGTCACTGTGGGAATAGAAGGAGCTATAGGGCTTGAACTCTTTCTTGCACAGTGTCTGGCACACGGCTAAGGGTTCAGTAGATGGAAGTAGTGGGCATAAAGAGGAATTTCAACCACAACATTTGAAACTAGTGTCCATCTGTGGCCCTGCGTTAACACTTCAATTATGTGTAAACTGCATTGTCCTTTGGCTTGCTGATTTTACAAACCTTCTTGGATTGGTTCTAGTGCAACAGTGAGATTCCAGGGTGAAAAGCTTCTAGAAGCTACACACCCTTGAGGGCAAAATGTGTCGGTTCCAATAATCATCCTTGTCAGCCCGGCAGGATCCCTGTCGCATACATCTGCCTGAGTGCAGTGCTTGGGACAGCATTAGACAAGTATCATTTTGTCAATTAACCTTTTTCCATTCTTAGTTTATTAGGGCCTCAGCAAATGCGTTTCCCAAACAGAGAGGGCTTTTACTTTTTTGACATGGTGCTTGCAGCTTTGAACACAGCCTACCTGCACTTCCCCTGACAACAGACTCAAGTGGCACCTCTCTGGCAAATTGGATAACCCTGTGTCATGCTGCATAATAAAATCAGTTTAATTTATGGAAGGCCTTGATTTATTGAACATAAAGAGCAGTCGATGTCATGGTGTTTAACTTGGCTTTTCATATCCAGCGGGTATGAGAAAGCAGAGGATGTGGATGTTGCCTGTGATCAGTGACGGCCACACCCCTCTGCCTTCGCCCCTCAACCTACCGCATCAAGCCCGTGGGGCAGGCACCACGGTGAGCACACGTCTAAAATGTTCCTGATGTGAAAAGTAAAATGAACTGTAACCACTTATCTGTTTCTTCTGTCTTAATATGCCCCACAGTCTTCTAATGATTATGCACTAACAGATATGATTTTGCTCCCAACCACACGATGTACTAAGTTGTGCTCAGGGCTTTGCACTCATCACTGCATTTTAACGCCCACAACAGCCTTATGACTTAGGTATTATTACCTCCCTTTTACAAGTGAGGAAACTGTTAAAAATACTATAACCAGTCAGTGACAAAGCCAAGATAGGAGCCAGGTTGTCCTAACTGTCACACACAACCCTACCTTTAATTCATGTCATGGCTTGGGTCATATCTTCCATTCTATAAAAATATACAAAGGAAGGATTTTGATTCTTCCACGCAATAACTTGCTTTTTGATTGAATATCAATTAAGAGGGGAAGCCATAGTTAATAAATATAATTAGGAATAAATTTGATCACACGGTACTATTTGGGAACAAATTGCAAAATTGGGCATGATACCAACATGTGTAAAACTCCTTGAAGCACAACATATTTACTCAGGTAAGGAAATTGAAATTTTTTTACACATTCAATCAACCTAAGAGGGGAGAAAAAAAAAAAACTTTGAATAAAGGTAAGCAAATAGCTACTAGTTCAGGCCACTTGTTATAAAAGATGGGGTCAGCTGAAGTTCCTTTCCACACTGGCACTGTTCCAGCAAGTGTTAACAACAAGTGTTACAGCTAGTGTTACAGCCAGTGTTATAGCCAGTGTTACAGCAATTGACCAGGGAAAGAACCGAGCGGCACACAGAGTCAGAGAACAGCCTTTATTCCACCAGCAGGCTCAGCATACCACCAACTTCTGAGACCCCCCTCCCTTGTTCTCCTCCAGTTTTTATACCCTTAGCAGGATTCAAAATGCATCCAATCAGCAACAAGCTTTAACATCCAATCAGCAACAAGCTTTAACAACCAATCAGCAGTGGGATTCAAAAAGTATCCAATCAAGATCGCACGAGCAGCGAGGCTGAGGGAGGTGAGGGCCTCACCCGCACACCCACTCTAGGAGCGGGAGCTGCAGGGAGGCAGCGAGTGGCCGTGTCCCAGCGCCCGATGATAATAACAGTTTTCCCTGTCAGCACGACCAGAAAGCCCGATCTCTCTACTACTCATTTCCTCTCTCCCTGCTTGGAATGCCCTACCCTGTTGCCAGGGCCCATTCCTTTCCACTTCTCTTCCATCTCTTCTCCCTGGACTGGTTCTCAGATCATCCATCTATTGCTGTGGCCTTATTGAAATCCTCCCTTTGTTTTCCACCTCCCACCGCCCTGTCCCACCTTGTCACCATGGTTTCTCTTTCCTTTCCTACTGTCACATTCCTCCCTTGGGCATTCCCGCCTCCCTGCTGGTGGGTAGTTACTTCTCTCATTTTCTCTCTCTGTTTATATCCCTGTTGAATTAAAGCCTCAATTTGAAACTGTAAAATTTGGTAATGTCTGGAAGAAAAGTGCACACTGATTTTTTTTTTAAAAGTTCTGTATTTCTCACTTTTAAAAAAGAAGTTAATCACTAAGAATTTGGGAAAGTTGAAAATTAAAATCAATTATGCTGCTGTTATAGAAAGAACACCAAAATGATGGTCTGTGGGCTTTGTGCTCTCCTTGCAGCTTCTGAAGCAACAGTTAATAAATGAATCTCCCTGCTCTTGCTGTGTTGCCCTCATCAGTGATTCCAGCAAGGCAAACAAGGAGGCAAATGGAAAGGCATTTAATTTTAAGGTCCATAGGAAAAAACACTCAAAAACATTAATGTTTGTCAAATAAACTAAATCAGAAAGGGACAAGAATGCATTTTTAGGACTGGAAGAAATATAAATCATGGTGAATACAAATGGAAACTATAAGAAAGGAGTTCTCATAATCCTAGCTTTGGATGTTATTGCAAATGATTCTAATCACCAAGTTATCATTATTAGTATTATTATTGTTATTACCCATAATAAACATGTGCTGGCTGCCAACAGGATGACAGGCTCTGCACAAGAGAGAATTAGGCTCAGTCCCTGCAGTGCGGGCTTACAACAGATTATAATTGCAATAGAAAATCATATTAACAGCAATTCAATATTTTATTAGAAAAGTAACATTGTTTCTCTCCTCTCTCTGGGTTTTCTACCACCAAGTAGAATACTGACTCTGAGACTGATGGTTCCTGGACCATAAAGTTGATGAATTTCCCACTAAGAATTTCCCCTCTGCAATTTCCCAGCATCAAATACTTCTTTGCTTCTGCTTTCATATGATCAAGTGGAATCATCCTACATCTGTTTAGTTTTCTACCTTTGGTTCAAGTAGATTTCTGATTTAGGTCAAGTTGACTGATTTTACAATAGTTATCTTAAACAGTGAGTTTCAGACTGCTGATTGCAGCCCATTTGTGGGTCTTGAAATCCATTTAGAGTTTCACACCAAAATTTTAATAAAAATAATGAAACATGAAATAATATGATGGAAGAGAAAAGAATGCAAATATATTACATTTATTAAGGGTATTTTTTTGAAATTTTCATTTTACTGTGTGTATATGTGTGTGGTTTTGATGGGTTTTAAAATTAAATGTATTTATTACTATTTATCATAGTCACAAAATAATTCTACACTCTGTATGGAACCAGAAAAGACCTCATATAGCCAAAGCAATCTTAAGTAAAAAGAACAAACTGGGAGGTATCAGTCTACCAGACTTCAAGCTGTACTACAAAGCAATAATAATTAAAACAGCTTGGCACTGGTACAAGAACAGAGACAGATCTTTGGAACAGGACTGAGAAGCCAGAGATGAAACCATCCACATATGGTAATCTAATCTTTGACAAAGCAGACAAAAATATATATTAGGGAAAGGAATCTCTTTTCAATAAATGGTGCTGGGAAAACTGGATAGCTATAGGCAGAAGAATGAAACTGGATCCCTACCTCTCACCTCTCACAAAAATCCATTCAA
>VBSM01000529.1:73176839-73240672 GCA_008086735.1 Cheirogaleus medius
GTTGGGAAGACCCTTTCAGACATCGGCCTAGGCAAAGAATTTTTGAAGAAGACTCCCAAAACAATCACCACAGCAACAAAAATAAATAAATGGGATCTGATAAAATTAAAAAGCTTTTGCACAGCCAAGAAAACTATCATTAGAGCAAATAGACAGCCTTCAGAATGGGAGAAAATATTTGCTCTCTATACATCCAATAAAGAGTTGATAACAAGAATCTATCTAGAACTTTAAAAAATCAGCAAGAAAAAATCCAACAACCCCATCAAGAAATGGGCAATGGAAATGAACAGAAAATTTTCAAAAGAAGACAAAATAATGGCCAGCAAACATATAAAAAAATGTTCAACATCTCTAATCATTAGAGAAATGCAAATCAAAACCACAGTAAGATATCATCTAACCCCAGTGAGATTGGCCTCTATCAAAAAATCCCAAAACAACAAATGCTGGTGAGGATGCGGAGAGACAGGAACACTCTTACACTGTTGGTGGGACTGAAAATTTGTGCAACCTCTGTGGAAAAGAATTTGGAGATACCTCAAAGAGCTAAAAATAGAAATATCATTTGATCCAGCAATATCATGGTTAGGCATCTACCCAAAAGAGCAAAAGACATTCTATAATAAAGACATCTGCACCTTAATGGCAGCACAATTCACTATTGCAAGGATGTGGAAACAATCCAGTGCCCGTCAATTCATGAGTGGATTATTAAAATTTGGTATACGTATATAATGGAATATTACTCAATTATAAGAAATGCTGGTGATATAGCACCTCTTATATTTTCCTGGATTGAGCTGAAGCCCATTATCCGAAGTGAGGTAACACAAGATCAGAAGAATAGACGCCACTTGTACTCGCCATCAAATCAGTACTGACTGATTAACACTATGGTGCTCACATAGTAGTAATATTCTCTGGGGATGAGGAGTTGGGGGGGGTAAACTCACAACTATAGGACACAGTGTGCATTGTAGGGGGGAAGGGCATGCCTCCAACCCCCGCTAGGGAGAGGCAATGATATAAAATGTAACCAAAATGTTTGTACCCTCATAATATCCTGAAATAAAAAATAAATAAATAAATAAGTTTTAAAAGCACTAAAGATATGAAAATATACTTTCTGCTTAATTGAAGTTCAAGCTACCACCCAAACCACAGCCACGGCAGACAATGAAATCAATTTTCAAAAGAATCCAACTATTTCTTGTGCCTCATGTAAAATCAACTAATATTTATTATGGTTACAATAACCTTACATTCAAGAATTAATGCTAATCTTAAATATTCCCTTCCATTGCCACCATAAATATATCCAGACTTGTTAGACCCCGAGTTCTGGCTACTGGTTTATAAAATACACTCACCATATGACATCATTATAAAGCTATTAGATTATTCTGTCTTTTCTCTGGCTGTCATAGGCCTGTCTTTCCCACACAACTTTTCAGTGAATTCCACTTGGACTGGCCAGAAGCAGCTAATGTACCCCCTTACTAAACCTACCAGAGAGGCTACTCCCCACCTCCTCACTCCCGGTCTCTACCCACCCACAAAAGAGAAAGCTTTCTAATCTCAACTAGAACTTTGCCATATAACTAACATAGCATAGGAAAATTCCCACCTGCGTCCAGCAGATGTGTCACATCTTCTTGGTAAGACTGCTTTCCCTTTGCTTCTATTCTAGCTGGAATTCCTATGCTTTTCCTGTAGCTATATTATTAGATCTATTTAAGATTGTATAGGTTAAGGACTAGGTTTATATGCTTTCATACATTTTCCTCTGATTTTTTTATTTAATCTAAGTAAAACCATTTGAACTAGGGGTGCAGAGAAGGAAGCACGACTAAATTATCAAGATAATCTTCTAGTACAGACTCCACAGGAGACTGCAGAAGCAGGGGTAGAAAAATATGCAGCAAGTACCATTAGTATGAAGAGGCTTGCCTGGTGATATTAATATTTCAAACAAAGACAAACACAGCTTTGGGAGAGCTTTTACAGATCCACAATTCCAGGGATGTTTCTAATTGTTCATCCTAAATAGAATTTTCTACTCCTTGTGGGAAAGTCTCCTGAAATTTTTATATTCCCAGCTCACAAAAATCTCATGATGCTTCCAATATTGGCCATAAATCAAAAATATAGAGTTATATTTCTCTTTAGAAGGAAACTAACTGTTGATAAATTTATTTACAATTTGTACTCCCACCAGCCATCCAAAAGGATATAAGGATGGCCAGCAGTGTAAAATGCAAAGAATGATAAGGGTACAAGAGAACAAGGGGGAATAGATGCTTCTAGTCACTCTACTTGAGCAAATTATAACACTTCAAGCATAAATTTGGATGTAAAATTTCTGGCACCTGAGGTAAAAACGGAAGCACAAAAATTATCTGAATAGACATAATCTTTCCTGGAATTGAGCCCAAGTAGGAACGTACCATGTAGTTTTTGTTGAAGGAGCATTGAAATGGCCTGGGTGTCAGGTCAATTGGTTCTAGTCATGGCCCTGCCTCTGACTTACTGTGTTGCCCTTGATGATGAGTTTCAACCTTAAATTAGTTAGATATGTGATGGGACAATAGAGGGGGAGCTTGGGACTACAGAACTGCTAAAGTCCTGTTAATTATCAAAATTCAGATTCTATAAGATGTGAAGAAGTAGGGATATTTTAAGCCAAGAGCTGTATTAACCACTAAACAGTACAGAAGTTGAAATATAGCATTTGTGTAAAATTAGCCAGTTGTTATTTTTCCATATGGAAGGAGCAGAGTCATCCTTTTAGGCACAATTTCAAAATTCATTGCTTAGTTTCAAAATATGGGACAGAGTCATTCCCAGCACCCAATCAGTCATATTCTACCTGCTCTATCTCTTGCACTTATCCACCTGTTCCCTTCCCTACTACAACCATTGATTGCACCGCTCCCTACCTTGTTTGATTGCCTCCAGCTTTGGCTCCCTTACTCATCTGCCACACTGCTGCAGGGTGATTTTAAAAAGATGAGTGTCTTTCACAGTCTCTTCAGTGACTTCTCAGCACCAGCAGGACAGAGTCCGAACTCTTAGCTCCCCATTCAAAGCCCCCACGACCTTGACCCTGCTTACTTCTCCAGGCTTACATCTCTGCACAATCTCCTTGAATCCTAATGCTTCATTCAGCCATTCAGTACTGCTCACAGATTCCCCCATGACCCACGCCTTCATGCCTTTGCACATCCTGTTTCCTCCCCGAAATATCTTTCTTTTGCCATCTCAGTTCCCCAGTTCACTTGACAAAAGCTTCCTTATCTTTCAAGATTCTATTAAATTGTTTGCCTTTTCTATGAAACCTTTTTTTTTCCTGAGACAGGGTCTCGCTCTATCACCCAGGCTGGACTGCAGTGGCCTCATCAAAGCTCACAGCAACCTCAAACTCCTGGGGGCAAGCAATCCTCCTGCCTCAGCCTCCTGAGTAGCTGGGACTACAGGCACACGCCACCACCCCCACCTAATTTTTCTATTTTTTGTAGAGACGGGTCTTGATCTTTCTCAGCCCGGTCTTGAACTCTGGGGCTCAAGCCCCTGGGATCAAGTGATCCTCTGAGCTCGGCCTCCCAGAGTGCTAGGATTATAGGCATGAGCCACCACAAGAGTCACCGGCCCTTCTACAAAACCTTAATTGGCATTCTTTTCTCTGGAATTTTAACTACTTTTTCCTCTTTGCCTCACCATACCTTGTGCAAGTTCTATCATAGCACTCTTCACATGTTATTTCTTACATGTCTGCCTTCCTTCCTCAATCTTTAGCACCAGAAGGCATGAAACATTTACTATTTTTATCCCTGGCACTCAAGGAATGTTTGTGGAATGAATGAATGTTGGAATGTTGAGTATTCTATCTAATTTCTAACTCTTAAAAACCCAAACAAAATCCTTCTTTGTCTTCCTTCTATTATTCATCATTTCAGCTTGTCCCCATATTGACTCCTTTAATTATGACATCTTTTGTTCCCCTTCCTTCACTCAGTGGTAGTGTTCTCCAGGATGTCCTGTTTAATTCAATAGCTTACTTCAATTCACCTTCTTTAGACTTATTTCTTTATCTGACTCATCCATATTCTGTAGTCATACTTTTTATGTTTCTCATGTGACAGATTTCTCTTAGCAATGTTTTATATGTCTATTAAATACTTTACCCATTTCTGGCAATCCACAATACTAAATATACTTGTTGAAAAGCCATAATGTTTGCTAAATTGATTTTTGTGCTGTCAGGTCATATCTAGAAGTCTTTTTTAAAAAACGAAACAAAGGCAGTATAGCATAGTGGTTAACAAAGGCAATACAGCATAGCAGATTGGCTAATGGTCTACGTAGTCAGACAGTCCTGGGTTTGAGCCCTACTTCCAGCCCCAAATTAGCTGGGTGACCTTGGGAAGGTTGCTTAATTTCTGAATTGGATTGTTTATCTGTGAAAGAGAATAATTGCACCTACATGTTTGCATTCTTATAAGGGCTAAATAAGATAATTCAGCAGAATGTGTCAGTAGATAATAAATAATAGCTGTTATTATTGATTACTGATTATTATTATCAATTAATATTATTATTGATTCAGTGCACTGCTGGTAATATACTGAAGAATATTTGGAGACAGTTTCCCCTTTGGGTTTTGAGTGTGGCCCAAACTGTGTTTGTAAAACTGGTTTTCATTTTTTAATGCAGTTATGAGATGCATGATGACATTTTGATCAGTGATAGACCACATATACAATGGTGGTTCCATGAGATTATAATAAATCTCAGAAATTCCTATTGCCTAGTGATGTCATAGTCATCATAGCATCCTAGCACAACACATTACTCACATGTTTGTGGTGATTCTGATGTAAACAAACCTACTAGGATAGACTGGGCACAGTGGCTCACGCGTGTAATCCTAGCACTCTGGGAGGCTAAGGCGGAAGGATTGCTGGAGGTCAGGAATTCGAGACCAGCCTGAGCAAGAGCGAGACCCCATCTACACTAAGAATAGGAAAAATTAGCCAGGCATGATGGTGTGTGTCGGTAGTCCCAGCTACTCAGGAGGGTGAGGCAGGAGGATCACTTGAACCCAGGAGTTTGAGGTTGCTTTGAACTAGGCTGACACCATGGCACTCTAGCCTGGGCAACAAAGTGAGACTCTGTCTCAAAAAAAAATGTCTAACACATACAATTATGTACAGTACATAAGACTTGATAATGATAACAAATGACTGTTAGTGGCTTATGTATTTACTATACTATATTTTTATCATTATTTTACAGTATACTCCTACTTATTAAAAAAACAAGATAACCATCAAACAGCCTCAGGAAGGTCCTTCAGGAGGTATTCCAGAAGGTATTGTTATCATAGGAGATGACAGGTCCATGCATGTTATCGCCCTTGAAGACCTTCCAGTGGGAGAAGACATGGAGGTAGAAGACAATGATACTGATGATTTGGACCTTGTGTAGGTCTAGGCTAATGTGTGTGTTTGTGTCTTAGTTTGTAACAAAAAAGAAAGTTTTAAAAATAAAAAATAAAAACATTTTAAAAAGTAGAAAAAAGCTTATAGAGTAAGAATATAAAGAAAGAAAATATTTTTATGCAGCTGTACAATGTATGTTTTAAGCTATTATTATAAAATAGTCAAAAAGTTTTTAAAAATTAAAAAATGTGTAAAGTAAAAAAGTTACCGGAATCTAAGGTTAATTTATTATTGAAGAAAAATATTTTTAAATACATTTACTGTAGCCTAAGTGTACAGTGTATATAAAGTCTACAGTAGTATAAGGCAATGTCCTAGGCCTTCACGTTCACTCAACACACACTCTCTGACTCACCCAGAGCAACTTCTAGTCTTGCAAGCTCCATTCATAGTAAATGCCATATACAGGTGTACCATTTTTTATCTTTTATAGCATATTTTTACTATACCTTTTTATGTTTAGGTATGTTTAGATACACAAATGCCACTGTGTTACAATTAACTGCAGTGTTCAGCACAGTGACATGCTGTACAGGTTTGTAGCCTAGGAGCAATAGGCTCTACCATATAGCCTAGGTGTGTAGTAGACTATACCATCTAGATTTGTGTAAGTATGCTCTATGATGTTTGCACAACTACCGAATTGCCTAATGATACATTTCTCAGAAGGTACCCCTGTCGTTCAGTGACACATGACTGTGTGACTATATCAAGATAAAGATTTGCTGAGAATATTTGCTGTCAGTTTGTTTTTTAGCAAGGGTTTATGCTAATAGATTATCATTCCACAGCAATTCCACCTGGAGTCTGTATGGAGCACAACCTGAAACCAGAAACTCCGGTGTAATCCCTGGTCTCAAAAGCCACGCTCTGGAGAGACAGTAGCAAACTGGAAAGCAGCATCAGCATTTCTGGGGTTGTTTCATTATTGTTGCAGTTGTTATTTTTATTATTATTCTTTTTCTTTTTCAATAAAGAGCTGAGAATGACTAAAGGAAAAGAAAAAGATTCTGTAGCTTCAATAATGTGATAAAGTGTCATTTGCAGGATCTCACTGTCAACCCAGGTAATAGCTTGTGACTTCATCTTGGACAAAGGAAATCACTCTCTTTGATGAACACTTTGGGATGATTTTCAGCTTCCGATATTCTCTTCCTCTTAGACAGCTACTGTAACAAAAGCCTGTAGGGAGAGCTAAAGCTTCGCCTATTACAATACACACACCCTGCCTCTCTAATTTTAAAAAACAAACTCAGCCTTCAAATCACTCTCATATTTAATATTTTGTCTTAAAATAACTCTATTTTATTTTTATTTTTAAAATTAAAACATAGCTTTATATGACAGGCAGCAGGTGAGTGTGCGTGCGTGTGTGAGAGAGAGAGAGAGAGAGAGAGAGAGAAATAGTGACACCGGCAAAGAGTGGCTTTAACAACAGAAGCTCATTTCTTCCCCTTTTGAGGCAAAGAATGTGGCAACAGCTACGGCGTTGCTGTTTCTTGCATGCCAGCTAGAGCCCAGAACAGTACTACATGCCATCAATTTCAATAATTCCTGTGTGTTTTTGAGGAAATGCACACATATGCACACACACATGCAGTCGTACTTAAAATAAATTCTATAATGAGTCACCTGTTCATTAAATACGATTACACAAATGTGATTTAAGATGCTTGCTGAGTTTTCCCTTCAATTCCCTCTTTACAGACAAATCGGAAGACACCTGTGGATTCCAGACCATGTTGTGACCACTTTCTGGCTTCTTTCCAAACTCAAAATCAGTGGCATAATTGCCAGCCTGGGTTCAAGCCTTTCTTACCTCCTGAATAAGTTACCAACCAGTGAAACAGTACACAAAAGCACCTGCAAATCATATAACTTGGTCAATCACTTCAAAACCTCTCTCTGGCTTTTTGCAGGCTGGGCTTCACGCTGCCTGACGCAGCATGCTGGTTGTGTTCAGCCATTATGCAATGATGTTCTATGTATCCAGTAAACCGTGGCTTTATGCCACCGTTCAGTATAGCAGCTCCATTTAGCTTCATTTATTGGATTTTTAAATCCTCTTGTACAGTAGGTGTTGATCTTTCCTGAAGTTGTGATTACAGCTTTAACTATTGACACTTCGATCACAGCCAATCCCTCTCTTCTCTGCCCTCATTCTGACATGAAATGGGAGATCTTCCAATTTTGTAGTCTCTGAGCCCTTCGCCACCACCACCCCCCTACATACACACACACACACACACACATTGGCACATGAACATAACAGGGAGTACACGTATCCTGATTAGTTTATTTCCTTAGCAACTTGGAATCCTCATATTGCCTTCCCTTACTGTATTGCTTCTTAAAGGAGTCAGGGGAACTGTAGGGCTAAGTCTGACCTGACACATTGAAAGGGCTCTAGAACTCACTTGTGTCTAAAAAGCTACCTCTTTCCCATCCAAAAATTTGACTTCTGCCATTACTCACCTGGAATATATTCTATCAGTGTTAGTTATTGAAATAAATGAGTGTGAGCTCTTATTTAGAAGAGATTCTAACCTTCTGTTTGTTGTCTAATCTCAGAGATAAACTTCGCAAGTTCCAGTTTTGTTATAACGGGAAAGAACCAACATGGAAAATCAAAACACTCAAGTTTGAACATCAATTAATTTTGTGATAAGTAAGTAATTCAACATTCTGAGCCTCAGCTACTTCATCTATAAAATGAGAAGATCACAACTTTCCTTATAGCCTTATTGTGAGGCTTAAATGAGAAAGTATTTGTGGAAGTATCTGACACACAGGAGATTATCAGTTAGTTTTCATTTCATTTCCAGTTTTGCCCTTTGCTGTCCTCAGGTTCACCAGACCAACTGTTGCCCATGAAAGACAAGACAATCATTCTGTCATATTTCTTCACCCTAGTGTAGGTCAGATTAAGGAGTTTGATCTTATCATTCTGCTAGTCTGACTTGTGTTACCCTTGCTGGCCTTGTCTTGGTGCCGAAATTTTTCTATTATATACTCCTTTTAGTGCAAGCAATGGTAACAGTGATCTAGTAAGTCCTGATGAGTTTTTAACCTCTTACTTGGTTGATAAGTAACTGTCAGTTCTAAAATATACTTACATTGGCTTTAATATGAATATATACTGCTCCCAGTAGGTCCAGCATAGTTGTAGAACATTCCTAGAATTATTAACAGAAAAATATATAAATCTTGTATATATGCACTATATAGTTTTGGTAAAGGAAAATCTACACAATATAATGTAATTTCAAGAAGAAAATATCCAGACTGTGGATGGGAGATGGGGTAGCTTTCTTCCTTTTTGAGACTTAAGTAGGTAATTGTCTCTTGATTTGAAAGGACCAACTCGGTGGAGGACAGTTCATATACTGATTGTACAAAGGCCTAAATTTGCTGTCTCTTTATTCTTATTTTTGAAATGTGGAAAAGAGGAACAAGGAACTATTGAGAGAGAGAGAGAGAGAGAGAGAGAGAGAGAGAGAGAGAGAGAAGGGGGAAGAGAATCTATGAGAAATAACATAAGAGATTGTCGAAGTCTCTTGCTGTGACTTTCCTACATACCAAAGCAGAAGCCTTATGAAGAGTATTTGATAGGATATTAATGTTTATTATATAAGGGATGAGAGAAGTGTATGGGAGAGTAGGGTGGAATACTCAGTGTTTGAATGGTGAAAAGTCTAAGAAATTATGAGATCAAATTTAAAAAGCATCTCTATTATATGACTTCTAAGAATCTTTAATATACTATTGTGTGTTGTAAAATAACAAGAAGTCAATTGTGTGTACAAATTTTACAAATTTCATTCTTCTCAGAACCTGTTTTTCAGAAAGCATATCAAAGGATGAAGATTTAGCAGAATACTTTCGGCCTTGAAAGACTCTGCTATAATGTGAAGGTCCCATCAATGGCCACTAAGAAAAAGATTTTTGACATAAAACTAGCCTAAATTCTTGCATGCTATAAGATTTGGGATATCTTTTCTCCAAGACAGAAGCCAAGGTGAGCTCTTAAAAAAAAAAAGGCATCCAAAGTATCAAAGTCTAGGAATCAGAGTTAGAGTATTTGGTGCTTGCTACTAATTTAGTGATTGGAGGGCCCCAACAAAAAGAGGCATGGTTAAACAAATAGAGCAGAATTCACAAAATCAGCCTCTGGGCAAGGACCTGCTCCCACCGGCCATGCAAATGTAACCACAAGCATGCCAATTAACGACTCTATACCTAACCCTATGCCTTAATTCCCTCATTTATAAAATGAAAAGGTCGAAGTTTCTAGCATCTAGATGAAGGCTAAGCACCCTTTCAGTTATATCATTCAAAGAATTATGTATCTCAGAGTTGGGAAGCATGTCAGAAACCATTCCGTTAATGAATCCCTGTTGATATCCCAGAAAGGTGAACATCGGGCTCTATTTGAAATGTGCAAGGAACTCACCTCCTTGCAAGAAAGCCTATTCTGCTTTGAACAGGTCTAACTGCAAGGAAATCAGAGCTGTTCCTTATATTGAATCAAATCATTCTTTCTATAACTTCCATGCATTTGTCCTAATCTTACCATCTGTGGTCACAAAGAATTAGTCTGAACTTTTAAAAATTTGAAGGCAGCTATTATCTCCCACAGGTGTTCTTCTCTAGCATAAATATCTCTGGTTTCTTTAACTGTTCTTCTAAGGGCACAGTTTAGTTTGCCTCAGCACCCTGATTACTGTCTTTTGAATAGGTTATGGTTTTTCAATGTCTATATAAATTATGGTGCCCAAAACTGAGCACAATACTTGGCATTTGTTTTTTTGTGGCCAATTTAAAAAAGAAAGCAATATCCTCATTTCCATTTTTCCCAACATTGTATTAATATGTGTATAATGTGAATATAAATCTATGAGCCTTTACTATATGTGCCAGGCAGTGTGCAGTATGCTTAATGTTCATTAACACATTTAATTCTCACAACAAACCTGTGAGATAAGTACTTTATTATCATTCTTATAGATGAAGGAATTACAGTATAGTGTATATCAGTGCATCAGTGCGCCTCAAACTTTATGTGCATAGGAGTCATGTGAGGTTTCTATTAAAATTCAGATTCTAATTTAGTTGGATTTCTGTGCATCCTAAAATTCTGCATCTGCCCAGGTGATATTGGTGTTGCTGGTCCAGGAACAATAATTAGAGTAAGAAGGGTCTATGTCACATGATGAGATGATATGAAATGATAAAACAGAAAAACCTTGAGCTGCACTAGCAAGAGGTATCTTGAATGACATTATAGGAAGTATCAGAGAATTTACGTTTATTTAATTGGAGAATATGTTTCAGCTTAGACCTTAATCTTGAAAATTTTCTTCCTACCAATAAAAACTGGCTTATAAAACCCTTTTACCACTAAAGTATAAAACAATAACAATAACTAACATTTATTAAGCACTTGCCATATGTCAGGTCTGGTTCTAAGAAACTTAAACATCTTCCATTATTTCATGCTTCCTACAGTCTTATGAGGTAAATAAATTCCATCATTATGTTCGTTTTTTGATTTTTTTTTAGAAACAGGGTCTCACTATGTTGTCCCGGCTGGAATGCAGTGGCTATTCTCAGACACAATCACGGGGAAATACAGCCTGGAACTCCTAGCCTCAAACAATCCTCCCACCCAGCCTTCCAAGTAGCTGGGACTACCGGTGTCACGTCACCCTGCCCAGCTATCGTTATCTTGTTTTAAAAATGAGAAAAATCAGGCAAAAAGAAGAACAAAACTAACATCTCCATGCTTCTGTTCTGAGGACACAGAGAGGTTAAGTAACTAGACTGAGATCACACAGCTAGTACGTGATAGCACTGGGATGCAAGGCCTCCTGACAACTGACACCAGAGTCCAATTGCCTGGCTAGGAAGCTACACCACCTCACATTTCAGCTCGCCAAAAATAAAGGCAGCAGTCCAAGAGATTCAGAGGACAGAGAAATTGCGGAGACAAGCAAGTAGAGAAGGGTCACTTCCTCAGTAAGATAGTGGGTATGAAACAGGCATTTCTCTAATCAAAGTAAATCAACCTGTGTTAAATTCTGTAATAAAGGCTATTCTAGGAATGACCACTGATCAAGCACATAAACAGAGACCACAGATTTTCTTAGTTAATAATAAGGACCTTCATGTTTAAAATGCCAGATCTAGCTCAGATCCCACGCAGGATGCAGTCATACACATGTGAGTCCTGTCCTCTGTGAGCTCATAATCCAGCTGGGGGGTCATGTATAAACATATACCTCTCTAATAGAATGCAACTGCTGGCATAGTGACAATGGAGTAGTGTGAGGTGGCAAAGGGAAAGCAGCGGTGGAGACAGTTGTCAGGTGGTTTAAGGCTACAAGGAATCATGGCAGAGAAACCATGAAAGTAAAGTCACGGCCAGACTAATCATACTTTTCTTAGTTAGTTGTAATAATAAGTAGGGTGGTTTTTTAATTGAAATATTTGTTCCATAAGGGGGATTCATTGTATTGGTTCTCAAGTTCTGTTCCTCAGAAAAACTGCTCTTAGGTAAAAACACAGAATCTCTCAATTGTAAGTTTGATTTTCCTTATATTTTTTCTTAAACTTGTTGGCATCTACTTTTGCTGCCTATTCAGAAATGTCAAACAAATATTTTTGAAAAAAACATTCAAGGAAGATGTTGGAGCCTATTTTAGTAACTTGGATAGTAAAATTATGCCTAGATTCTTTCCATCAATGAATGAACATAAATCAATTTCCATGTTACTGCCAAACGGCACAGTGTTTAAGGGCTAGGCTGTGTGAGCAAAAGTGTGCTTTTCCTGTTAAGAATTATTAAATTCACCTGTTTTGATCAGCATTCTATTTTATGTTTTACAAGTTGAGCATGTGCGTTAGGCCAGCATACCTGACAAAGATGAACTTGTCCTGCACATCAGTAATACAAGCAAATTCACATCCTCTGACTCTTTGTGGGACACATGAGAGTATGAGTAACAAAAAGAAAATAAATAATTTAAGTTGGGGAATTTATTTTTGGAAGTATGTAAGGGAGGGATTGATCAAGGAGCCCCATGTGGATTGCAGGCGCAGCATACGGCTTGTGGTTTGGACACTGTGACCAAGACATTTCCCACCAGCTGGTACCAGTGTAGCTCATTACAAGAAAATATCCAGGGGTAGCAGAGACACTTCCAGGGCTGAAAACTCTACAACTCTTATTTTGCTAAGACATAGTAAATGTCATTTGGATAGAAATTTTTTATCTGTTTGGGAAGAAGAGAGAGTAAAGAACGAAAAGAAAAAAGCAAAACGGAAGTTTGGGTCGGGTGCAGTGGCTCACGTCTGTAATCCTAGCACTCTGGGAGGCCGAGGTGGGCGGATTGTTTGAGCTCAGGAGTTCGAGACCAACCTGAGCAAGAGCGAGACCCTGTCTCTACCAAAAATAGAAAAAATTAGCCGGGCATGGTGGCACATGCCTGTAGTCCCAGTTACTCGGGAGGCTGAAGCAGAAGGATCGCTCGAGCCCAGAAGTTTGAGGTTGCTGTGAGCTAGGCTGCCGCCATGGCACTCCAGCTAGGGCAACATAGTGAGACTGTCTCAAAAAAAGAAAAAAGAAGGTTGGAAAATTTTTACCACATTTAAGAGTAGCCTTCTATATCCTCTTTTAAGATGCGCAACTTCAGAGTTACGCACCACACCTGAGCATGGGGACACTTCCTCCCTATTTAAAGGAGTCTGTTTATTCATCCAGTAGTATTACCTGGATGAATATCTAGTTCATTCATTGCCACCCTGATAGGTGCTGGGGAAATAAGTGCCTCATGCCTGCTATCAGTGGAGCCAACAGTGTAGGAAAGAGAGACAATCATGCAAAGAAAGATAATTAGTAAAGCACTGTAGTGCTGGGTACAGTGGAAACAATAACAATATAAACAGTAACAATGGCCACACTTTCCTAGACCAAGTGAAGAGAGCAAAGAAGGTGGGAAGGGGAGAGGAACTGCTTCTGTTGGAAAAGAAGCAACTCCTGATCAGAGTATGAAAAATGAGGGTAGAAGGTTAGGAAGGCTAAAAGGAAAGAATTTTTTAGAAGTTAAAAAAAAGCAGGAATTCACAAAGTCACAGAGATCTGAAAGACTAGGATCCATTTAGGAATCTGCAAATAATTTGGTGTGTATTTCCTGTGGTAGTTGCTTGGAGACAAGGAGATGAGATTGAATTCTACTGCAATAGTTTGAACAGATGATGAAAGTCAGAATGGATTGGAGAGGCGATCGCAAGTAGGACTAGATAGCCATGACTGGGACTGAACCAACTTTAGTCACAGATTGTCCACTGAGAGTGAGGCCAAAGGATGCTGTAATTCTCAGGATTCAGCTTAGGGTACATAAATGGTGATGCCATTTGATATATGTATGGAGTATGTATCAAATTTCAGAAATTCGTCTTATAGACCTTCTGATGAGCTTCCTTCAAATTAAAGAAAGGGTACTGATGAGGAAAGAATTCATTATATCATTTGGTTTAAGTAAATTCTAACTATTCAAATGATCCCTCATGGTCTTTAGACTAAAATTAGACACTATATGCTGTTTTATTGTACTGCATTACTATAACACTCCCTTTCATTTGGGACATGGCAATCATTTTGGAAATGGCATGGAAAAATGAATCATAAGCAGCTAAAAATGTAAGTGAGAAGCATCAAGTTATTAGGCAAGGCTTTGAAAAGATAAACGGTTTGTGAGGAAAAATGTAATTAACAGGTTACACTGTATATGTTTGCAAAATGCCTATGATGCATGAAAATGTTTTTGTCTACTTAATTTTCCTAAGATTGTGTGTTTATACTTAATTAAATGCAAACAGCCTTGCGCTCTAAATAATTTCATAGTAACTGATATGTGTGGCCAAATCAATGGAATGTAGTTAAAAATGGCCAACACAAAATCTTGCTGTCCAAGAATCCATTCTCACTGGTGGGGACCTGAAGACAGTTGTCCCCCTGAGTAAGCTACTGTCCTCAAGGAGAAAGAATCCCAAAGCCTCAGTGTGCAGCAGCCAGAGCCCTCCCATCAGAAGGGAGATTTGCAGCTTCTTAAGGCCTCCCAAGACCATAAGCATTTTGAGAACAGAGATCTTCATCTGTTTTGTTCACTGACGTATCCCAAATGCTTAGAAAAGACTAAGTCTTCAATAAATATTTGCTTAATTAGTAAATTGTTGAATAAATGAATTAATAAATTGCCTCAGCAGCTTGGCAGCATGATATGAGAACAAAGATTTGACATCAGAAGTCCTAAATTTTAACCCTCGTTTGTAGTGTGATACAAAGTAATTCAATTAATATTTTGAGACTTAGTTTCCTCATCAGTAAAACTGAGGACAATAGTTATGAAAATGAGGTTACTATAGATGGTTTATGTGGAAGCACGTTACAAACATTAAAGGACTGATGTGCTCATTTACCTTCTTAAAGGCAGAGATTCTGCTTAGGCATCACAAATTAATTTTCAATCCCCAGTGCTTTTGCATTATTTATTTTCCAATCCCCTGGTATGCAATCAGTCCATAATAAACGTTTATTGAATTGACTGGAATTCACTATGGCTGGTCCTTTTTACATTGGAAAGTGGAGGAGAAAGCAAGGTGGCACAAAGGATAAGAGCTCATTTCCAGAAAGTTTCTGAAGTTGCTTAGTTGGGACTTCTAAACTCTGGAATTCTTTCTTAGTCTGGAAGCTCTCTTGGCTTCATTTCTAGGATCGCTTTCAATCATGACAATTCTTCCCCCCACCTCCATATAAAATTACTATGTTATGTAACAGATTGGCCTATACCTCTTGGCTCTTTGCAGTACAGATCTATTCCCAACTAAATGACACCTCATTGGAAAATGTCCAGGTCTACAAATACCATCTACAGATATTTCCATATGTATGTTTCTGTGCTCAGGAAAACTTTCTCAGAGTATACATGTACTTGAATAAGTCTCTGTCTCATAGATAGATCAGTTTTCAAAATTTCACTTGTAAGAATCTCATTCAAGAATTTCTTCAACAAATATTAATTCCTTATTGTTCTGCCTCTGTGTTAAGCACTGGGAAAGAAAAATGCCTAATATGTCATCCCTGCCATCTCTAGCTACTCCTCTTTTTCTAGAGACAAGGAGAACATATGGTAATATGAGCAAAAGACACCTTGGTGACAATGAACATTTGGAAGAGGCCTTGGAAGAGTGAGATACGTAGAAGGCAGAATAAACAGGACTGGGCGATTATTTGGCTATGAAAATTGATGAAGTAGGTACACTCTAAGATGGTTCTCTGGATTTATGGGATCAGTGAGTGGGTAAATGGTTTGACTGTTTGCCAAAAGAGAGACACCCAAAGGATTAGCAGTTTTAGGGAAAAAAATAATTTTTCTAGTTATATACAGTACTTAGTGTGTCTCTGAAATTCAACAGATAGTACCTCACCAGTATCTTGCACATAGGCACACAATATGTATTAAATGAATAAATCAATAAATGTCTGTTCTACCGCTTACCAGCTGTGTGACTTTGGGTAAGTCTCTTAACCTCTCTAAGTCTAATTTTCTTTTTCCAAGTATAGAGACAATGATACCAACTTCAAAAGGTAACTAATTGTTTAAAAAAATAGAATGCAAAGCAGTATGTAAAGTGATTGGCGCAGGTAGTGCCAAATATATACTAATCTTGCAATAAACAGTGAATACCTATATTAATCTCTGTCTCTCCAAGATTATGTCTCTCATACTGGACAAAGAAAAAATTGACAGATGTGAATAATCATTAATTTTATTAATTGTATTGGCATATCTTTTACAACTGTTGACCAAGCCTCTCACTAACGCAGAACATACAACTTTAGATGATTTGTGGGAACATAGTAACTTGATCTGCTGAGTTCAGAGTTCTGCTTAAGGTCTGGTTTAAATCCCCATCAGCACTCAGACTAGGTAGAGCGCCTAGTCTCTACCTACCTTTTCTATGCCTCTCCCACAAGATAGCTAGATCAGTGACAAAGGATAAGTGAGAAGGAATCAAGGCAAGAAAAAATAAGAACTGATCCCCTCCAGCCTATTAACTTAAACTTTAATATTGTGTGTAAGGGCAGACCATACAGTCAACATAATGATATGCGCAGTAATGTGGATA
This sequence comes from Cheirogaleus medius, assembly GCA_008086735.1. NCBI lineage: Eukaryota > Metazoa > Chordata > Mammalia > Primates > Cheirogaleidae > Cheirogaleus > Cheirogaleus medius. The sequence continues at coordinate 73,193,534 of VBSM01000529.1, forward strand.
TGCAAAAACATGTAAATCACACAACTTTAAATGCAAATATATGCATGGTCTTTTTTATTTTCTATGCCATTTGGATATGACCCTCAGGATAACCTTAGTGAAAACAACTGCCCTAGGTACCATTTTTTAACTGAATCACTGATCTGAGATATTTTTTAAAAAGGAACTCAGGAATGAAAAAGAAATATGTTTTACAGTTCACATCTGTGTGGGTTAAACCACCTGCTATGATTCTGTAGATTGTATTCCTCTTACTGCTTTGTACCATTACTTGATTTTTATGTGTACATGTTTTCTTTCCCACCGCCCCCAATCCCAGATTGCAAGTTCCTTGAAAGAAGGCGCTGTATTATAATCCACTGTGTCCCATTATAACCTTGCAGATGGAGTCTTCAAAAATAGAGGCTATGTCCTGCCACACGAATTGATATCATCACACCTGTTCTTCACTCTTCAGTCCATTCTCTCTACCCCAGCTTCTGCATTTCTGTCATTTTCTCATGTAGCCAATACCTCTTGGTCTTTTACCCTCCCTTCCCTCTAGACTGTGCTTTCTTCTCTCCTCCTTGGCTCAGCCCCTTCCTGGGTGGCCTGGAGAGTCGCCACCCTCTCCCTTCATAGGAATCCCTAAAACTCCCCTCCTTGTACTTGGCCTCCAAAGTAATCTCCCACCAGCTTTCCACCGATCTCCTGTTGGAGTGTCCTCATCCATGGTTTTTAATCCTCTTTCTCAGATCCTACATCAAGAGTCTTTATATGTAGTCTGAAACCATCCAGACACCTAGAGTTTTTAAGGTTTAGAAAATATCATTTCCCCTCAGAGATATTATTGTTTGCTCCCATAGTGACAGGATTGCTTACTCCTTAGGTGTACCCTAACAAAAAAGACCTTCACACAACTCTTTCCCACACACAAGTCTCACCTTGCGGTGGGGTGGGATATAGGGACATAGGTAATAAGAAATTGCTAAGCTTAATGCCCTGTCCAGTGGCTCCTTAAATTGCTTCTGAGGTTTTACCATCCTTATTTCCTTTTTCCTTCACTGTTATGAAGTTCCTATTTCATCCAGGAACTCTCCATATCCAAGTCCAAGTTTATTGACTGCTACTTCATTCCCATGTACCTACCCAAATTTCAGTCTGTCTGCACTAAGCCCTCAATGGTTTTCCTTGTATTTAGGCCTATACTACCCGCTCAAATAGCTTGGATGGTGCACTGGGAAATGAGCAACTCATTTTTACTCTGTCAGCACAAATATAGAGAAGATAGTTCACAACTGTGTCACTGCTTTTTAGGGAAATGGCTCTGTAAAGGAACAGCTCTAATACATATGCCAGGGAGATCCAATGTCTGAGATTTTTTTTTTTCCTGCAAAAATAAAAGCCAAGGTAATTTTGAAGCAATTAAAAAAACTCTTTTTGAAAGTCTGCTTATTTCTATTTTTTAGATCTTTTTCTATACTGTAGGAAAACTTTTTCTGAAAGAGCCAGACATAAATATTTTAGATATTGCTGGCCATACAATCTCTGTCACCACTACTTAACTGAGCCACTGTTATGCAAAATAATCTTATATGCATACCTAAATGAATGGCTGTGATTGTGTTAAATTAAAAGGAAAGAAAGAACAGAGAGAGGAAGGACAGACAGTAAGAAGACTGGAGAATCTGAGGGGAAGGTAAAGAGCCTTGCATTGTTCTCTAATCTGGCAGAGAATACATAATGTTGTGATACTTTGATATTCAAAGGTGATCTATTCTTTCTGTGTATATTCAAGCCACTATCATACAGCATAAGAGCAATGAGTGGTAGGGTTCAAATACTCATTTCCTTTATCACCATCACTTAATGATCTGGCCCCTCATTCATAAACTCAATCTGTTTTCTAACCAACATAAGAGGATTAATAGTACCTGCATCACTGGGTTGTTATAAAACACAGCCCTTTATTATATAAATCTATATGAATCATTCAGATATTTAAAATCATCAATGAAATAATCAGCCCGATGAAAGAATTATCTTATATAGCAAAATATAGCATTTGGCCCAGCACTGCAATTTAAGAAAATTATTTGGTGACATGTTTTGGCATCACACAGTAAATGGTGTGAAGCCCTCGAGCAATGCTTCTTTACTAAGTCAAAACCGATATTTATACTGGCCCAGTGTTTAGCCAACAAGACTTTGTCACATAACAAAAGTAAAGGATGAGCCCTTTTAAAAATTAAACTTTTCTTCTGATTAGGAAAAATGTATTAATTTATATTAATTATAAATTCTAGGAAAATAGAGGAGATACATAAAGAAGACATTTAAGAGCATATTTATGGTAATAACCTACAAAAAAATAACAATTTTTAATACTTTGGTATTTTTATTTTCTATTCTTTTTTTGAGACTATATACCCCCTGCACAGTTAATTTGGCTCATATTTAACATATTAAATTTCTGTGAACTGTTCTTTCCCCTTCACCAAAAAAAGTAAGAATTTCTCTAATTTCACTAAATGTTACATGAAAAGACTTTATAGACTTTTATAGTATACAATCCTATACATATGCACTATTTTATTTAACTGATTACCAATTTATTTAGATTATTTCCCTATCTAAGTAATATAGAGAAAAACCTCTTTTTACATATATTTTGTCTATATTTCTGATTATTTATTCAAAGATGAAAATTAAACACATATAATTAAAGTTTAAATATGTGTCTGTATACATACATGCATTGCTTCCAAAAAGGTTTCAATAATTTAAGTCAATTTTTCCAAAAACCTACCAGCAATAGGTTTTATATTTTCATCAGATTAATAAGTCAAAGTGATATCATATCATCTTAAGTTACATTCAATTTGGTACTGGTGTGGTTAAATATATTTTCATAAATTTGTTGTTCATTTACCATTTCCCTTAGTGAATTTCTACATTTGTATTGAGTTGTTCATATTTTAAATTATTTTGAGGAAGCTAGGAACTTTTAAAATTAATTCTTTATTAGTTATGTATTTGAAATATATTCTTCTTATTTGACAATTTACCTTTTAAATTTATTTATAACTTTCAACATATGGACAGTTTGTTTTTATACTTTACATAGTCAAATCAAGAACTTTGTCTTTATTATTTCTATATTTATTTTACGCTTAAGTATATCTTTCCCAACCAGATTTGAAGCTAATTTTTACATAATTTCTCCTTTTCTTCATTTATTTGCTTACTTATATATTTTAGATTTCACCATTTTATCCACTTTGAATTTATTTTATTGTGTGCCATGACGTAGGAATTTAATTTTATAGCTTCAAAATAACTAAATAAATATTCTCAAACACTGATTTAAAATGTTACCTTTACTCACATTCATACATACACAAATGAAAACACATGCATATTGGGCTGTATTCTAGGACTTTATCATAGTTTGTCTATCCTTGCACCATCACTTTGTTTGAATTACTATAGTTTGAGGATACACTAAAATTTATCTGATAGCATAAAGTCACTCCTTCTTAATTTTTTTCAAAACTATTGTGTGGTTCTTATGCAACAATGAATAGTGCATCATCTTGGGTGAGTTACAGGTAGGAACCATTATGAACTCTAGGCCTGAAAGTGCAAAAAGAACTATGTGGAGAAATCAATCTGCCAGTAGAAGGTTCATTCAATCCACGGTGATCTTACAAGGAGACAGGAGTAGAATAAATATTATCCAACCCCTGCCAATAACCCTCTTAGTTAGGATGGACTGAATTGTGTATCCCTAAAAGTCATATGTTGAAGTGCTAACTCCAAACGTGACTCTTTAGAGATAGGGACCTTCGGGAAGTAATTAAGGTTAAAAGAGGTCATGAGAGCAAGCCCCTAGCCTGCTAGGTCTGGTGTCCTTACAAGAAGAGAAAGAGACACCAGAATGCATGTGGGCTCTCTTTCTCTCTCTCTCTCTCTCTCTCTCTCTCTCTCTCTCTCTGTCTTCAAGCACACAGTGAAAAGGTCATGTGAGGACACAGGAAAAAGGGGCTGTCTACAAACCAGGAAGAGACGCCAAACCAGAAATTGAATATGCCAGCACCTTGATTTGGGACTTTTAGCTTCCAGAACTGTGAGAAAATAAATTTTTACTGTTTAAGCCACTCAGCCTGTGGTATTTTATTAAGGCAGCCCAAACAGACTAATCCTTCCTTCCTTCCTTCCTTCCTTCCCTCCCCTCTTCCTTCTTTCTTTAACACTACCTTGGAAAGCTCCTCTCTTCCTTATTTTAAATGTATTCCCTTTGATCCCTATTCCCCATTCCTATTTTCTTTCTTTTCCCCAAAGGGAACAATTGTGATTTGTTTTTATATCTTTTTCGAGTATTTGTGTTTCTATGAAATGTCTATTTGTATGCATGCATTGTTAATTTACATAAATGCTACTGTGTGCTGTTGTAAATTTCATTGTTTCTTGCATTTTTTCACTCCATGCAAGGTTTTTAAAATTTATCTGCGTTACTCTGAGTACATATCTACACGTCGTTCATTGGTCTTAGCCTGAATGGATTTCTATGACTCAGTCACAACATTTATGTATCTGTTCCTCTAGCAAAGGATAACTGCACTGCCTCCAACTCCTCTCCACCACAAACAACGCTTTAAGGAACATCCTCATTCATTTCCACTTACGGTTTCAAAATAACACAGTGGAATCACCGGTCATAAGGAATACCTTTATTTAATTTGGTGAGGTATTGCCAGTTTATTACAGATTGGCTAAGTTTCTCCATCAGCCAACTAGGAGTACCTGAGTGTACCCTGTGTTTTCTCCTCCTACCAACACTTAGCAGTATCAACTACTATTTTATCTATCTGACAGGTCTTCAGGGATATGTCATTGTTATTTTAATTTGTATTCATCTAATTACTAGTGATTTTGAACATCGCTTCAAAAGTTTATTAGTCCTTTGGGTTTCCTTTTCTATGAATTGCTTCTATCTATCTCTCTCTCTCTCTCTCTCTCTATATATATATATATATATCCCTAGACCATTTTTCTATTGGGGTTCATATCTACTTCTTGTTTATTCATATGAAGCTCATGTATATTCTAGATATTAGTCTCAATGGTATTCAACGTTGAATAAAAATCTTTAATGTGATGTAATCAAATTCAGCAATTTTCCACCTCATGATTCTGGGGTGTTGTATTTCTCCACAGTTAGAGTACTAAGATATTTTACTGTATTGTTTTCTATTAGCCTTGTGATTTTCACATTTAGATAATTAATCCAGCTAGACTCTCTCTCTATACATCATGTTTTATTTTTCTGTATACAGTCTGACATTTTTCTAAGCACCATCTAATAAACAATCTATCTCTTTTCCATTAAAACCTTGGGCCCCTTCTCTTGTATATTAATTTTCTACATATACATGGGTCTGCTTCTGAAATCTCTACACTTCTCTACAAAGGAAAGGTTTATTTTCCTTTGCAATAGATTCTATAGCTATAACTTTTTAATATATAGATATTTGATAAGACAAATCTCATTTCTTTGTGCATCTTTTTCAAAGTAGATTTGGTTCTTCATAGGCACTTACTCTTCCATATGAATTTTAAGATAAGTTTAACAAGTTCCTTTCTTGTTAAGTGCATTAAGGAATTATATAAATTTTATGTTTCTAAAGTAACTAGTGCTCCATTTATATTCCATTGTAATTAATAATATGTTTAATATTATTATGTTTAATAACATTATTAATTTTTCTATATTTGCTTTATATCTGACCTTTTTATTGAATTCTATTTTTAATAGTTTTTCAATTGATTTTATTAGATTTCCCACATGGAGAATTCATATCATATGCAAATCTCTTTTTTTATAATACTTATTCATCTGAATTCTTTTTTTTGACATGCTGCACTGGCTAGAGCTTCCTCAAGAATGTTGAATAGTAGTATTGATGGCAGGCATCCTTGTCATGTTTCTCATTTAATGGGAATGATTCAGAAATTTTTCTATTAAGTATGATAGATATTCTCTAGCATATTGAAGAAGTATTCTTATATTATTAATCTATCAAGAGATTACATAAAAATAGAATTTGAATATTATCAAATGTATTTGTATCATTTATGTATCAAAGTGTGGTCTTTCTCATTTCATTTTTTAATTTAATTGTTATTCATTTGTTAATTTAATTGTTATTCTAATAAATTTATTATAATTGAGCCAATCTTCCATTTCTGGAATAAACTTAATTTAATCGTGGGCTAGTATATTTTATTGTAATAATAAGTTCAATTCACTGCGATGTATTTTATTTATAATTTTCTACAATTTTTATAGGAATCTTGATATTTTATTAGGAGGATATAAATGTCAAAAATGAATAAAGAAGCTATATCTTGAACATTTGAAACATTTTGCTCATAAAACCATTTGAGTTTGGCATATTTCTGGAAGTACTTATTTGACAACTTTCAACATTTCAATCTATTGAGATTCTCCGTTTATTGAATCAGTTTGTTAATTTATTTTACTAAATGATTATCCATTTAATCCAGATTTGAAAATCTGGATTGTACATAATAAGCCTGGATTTTGTTTTATGAAATCTTTCAATGTCTTTGATAATTTTTCCTTTCCTTCTTTTCTTCTAGAATTCCGTACTTAAATTGTTTTCCTGTTTCCTTATTTGAAAAGCTGCAGAAATTTTTCTTTATAAATATTTCTTTATTTTTCAACAACTAGATCTTGTATTTATTTTCAAATCTATAATTTTTGCTACTTATTTATCAGTTTCTGCATTTATTTTATTGCTTGCTTTCTCTTTCTCCTTATTTCCATAGGTTTGTTTTATTGGTTTTTTAAATAACTTTTATTTCAAAATACTGATAGCACAAGTGTTCTTGTTGCATGGATGAATTGTATAATGTCGAAGTCAGGGCATTTAGTGTGTCCATCACCAGAATGATGTGAATCAAAGGTTTAGATCAAATATTTTCATTTATTTTTATTTAATAAGATGAATGGATGAGTGGATTTAAATTGGTAAGATGCCTGTGATTACAGCTTTGACTGGATCCCATATGTTTTGATATGTGCTGTTCTCACTGACTCTTTTTTCTAAACATTAAAACAGCAGTTTTGATTCCTGCTTTAACCAAGCAATTATTTAGAAAAATCGTGGTGGTTGTTTAATTCCCAAATTGTTTGAGAAAGGGAGTTCCTTCATATGTTTATAATTAATTTTTTTGCTGTGTGGTCAATGAGCCCTGTACACTTTTTGTTACTTTGCATTTATTTAACAAGTTTTTTGGTCTGATATAGTTCGACATTTTTAAAAATATTCATTACCTACCTGGTGGATAAAATATATTATCTGTGCTTTAGGAAACAGTATTGGTTAGATCTGTTAAATAATCTGATTTAAAACCATTTAAATCCTTTTTATTCTTGTTTGGCTTTGCCTGTTAATCTTTCAAATATAGAAAGATATTTCTGTTGACCATAATGATGGTCAGGTTTAAGGCATTGTTAACATTTTTCAATATGAAATTACTCTCTTTATTCCACTTAAAGCTTTTTTTTTCACTAAAATTTACTTTAATAATAGTATTTCTATCTTTGTTTCTGTTTGTCTTCATTTGCTTTAAATATTTTTGCTTATCCTATTATTTTTTATTTTCTGAGTTACTTGGGATACAGGGGAGCTCATTCTTGTAGACAACATAGAACTGGGTTTGATTTGGGAGTCTATTTCAGTTTTTTATTCAATGTGATCCTTTTATAAGTAGGGGAATTTAAATTATATGTATTAGCATAATTAACATGGCTAGACTTAATTATATCACAGTTTTATATTTTATACCTTTTGATTGCTTGTTCCTTTCTTTGTTTTCTGCATTTTAAAAATGTCCTTTTTTCAGGTTTATTGAAAACTTTATTCTATAAATTGAGGAAACTATATGTACTTATGTTATAAATTTCTTGTGACATTTAAATTTCTTACTATACAAAAAGCATATTCAACAGAAACTGATGCATTCAGCATGCTCAGAAAGTGTTTGTTATTTTTTATTATCATTCATCATCATCTTTATTATCATTATTCTGATATTTAGAGTTATCAAAGAAAATTCAGCAGCCTACTTGACTTTTATTTCTTTCTAGGTATCTGACAGGATGACTATGGAAATCATTTTTGAATCTTTGAAATTCCTAAGTTGCCCAATAATGTGTCTAGCTGTTCTTCTCTTCTAATTAATTTTGCTAGCCACTGATTTCTTTCTGAAATCTCAAAAGTTACCTCCATTCTAGCTTTGATTATTGCTTCTTTTCCTTTATTTTTCCTTCTTCTCCAAGCATTTAAAATATCTGTGTGTTAGATTTCTTTACTCTGTTCTCCAAATCCACTATTTTTTCCATCTTTCTGCGTTTTTATAAGATCACCTCAGTTCACTGCCATATCTAACTTGACTTTCGTCAGTGTTGATTCTGCTTGCTTCTAGTGCACATTTACATTTGTCTATTACAATATTGTTATATTATTTTTCCCATCTTTTTGTTTATGTACATAGATAGTTCCTATTCTCTCTCTTGTCTCTCATCATTCTCTATTCTTTCCTTATAATCCATGTTCTCTAGAATTTTATGGGATACACAGAACAGTTATTATACATTTACTTCTGCTTCATTCCAAGGAAATTGTTTTTTAAAAAATTCCTCTACTCTTAGGTACTACATTTTTCTTATTCTTTTATGAAAAAAAAAAAACTTCTTTGTTTTGCCCTTTATTAGGTATCTTTGACTCTTCTGACCTCATATTTGCCCGGGAGCAGAAGCGTGGATGTTCTCTCAAACTCCATTTTATCTTCCTCATGAGAAACCTTTTTCCAAACTTCATGCTGGAGGGTGGAGGGAGAGGAATAGTGAGAAAGAAATCATGGGAGCCCTGGGAATTCCATGCCCCAGGCTGTAAGCAGATGCTCGGTGGAACTACCATACTTTGTTGTACCCAACTTCCTGTTTCTATTGTCCATACTATTTACCTTGTGTGGCTGTCCAGGCCCCTTTCTGGTGCTGCCCTCCAAGTCAAGGAAAATGGTCACTAGAATTCAGCTAGAACCCCTGCTTCACTGTTGTACTGCATCGTCTGTGCTGTGCCCACCCGCATAAACCTCACAACCTCCCACTGCAGACACATCTAAATGTATCAGCCTGGAAAAGGGATTCTAAGGAAAATGCTCCCATCTGTCCCATGGTCCACTACATTTAGCAGGTATGAATTGGGTTCTACCAGGTACTTTCCTATTTTCTGGAATACTTTACTGCTATACTATAGAGAGTTGTCTATCAACCCACAATCATTTGTTTCAAATTCTTTCCATATTAATATTAATAGTTCAATCAAAGTACCTGATGGAAATAGTAATACTCCCTAGTTCCCAATATTGATGCAGATTTTTCCTGTTTTTTATTTTTTTATTGTATTTTATTCTTTGGTCATTTCGACAGGCTTCTTTTAAGTGGAATTGTGAGGGCAGCTAGGGAAGAAAGTTTGGTGCATGTGCTCACGTTGTTATAAAGCCTGAAAGTACAGAGAAGCAAATATATACTGTCCATATTGCAAAAGTCTGGCAGTTCTTGACAACAATCTAAGAATTTTGCTATTAACAGAATTCATGCCCAAGGAATCTACACTTACATTCATACACATCACCCTGTTCAGAATATGAAAAGTAGAACCATCTTTAAAAAGTATTCAGAAAATTTCAAAAGGAATCTCACAAAAGGACGTGGCAAGTCACATCACCTGGCGTTGGAGTTTACCTTGTAATCATGACAAACAAACCGGGAAATTGAGTTCTATTCAGATGGCTCCTGGAAAGATATTTGAGGATACTGCAGCCTTTTGCACAGAATTAGAAAATGGCTAAGAGTACCAGATGGGAGTCAGTACTGGCTCTGCTCTGTCAGTCAGTAAAGATACCGACAGCGAGGCTTTTTGCCACGGTGCGGCGGCCACCACGCACTTTTCAAGATTATAATGATTACACAAATGACATCCCCAGAAGCTACAGGCTGAACGTGCTGCATACCTCCTTTGGAGAAAAATCTTCCATCATTTCTGAAAGATGCATTAGAAGCCTCTCATTAGGAGCTCGACTCTACACAAGAAGCTGTATCCAAATCATTTTTACCACTAGCACTATCTAACTACAGCAATTGGTCAATGGACACTCCAAGGTATTCTCCATGGGTTCCATCTTAAAACCACCCACTTGAAAGATTCTTTTGGCTCCACGGAAATATTTTTAATTGTTTGAGTATATAAATCCAAGAAGAGGTTCTCTAGACAATTACAAATAGACTCTTTGAAGGGAGCATAACAGCTTTTGACTTCATTGGACAAAAAAAAAAAAAAAAAGGGTATAACATAATCAGAACTTGAAAGGACTAGAACCCCTTCCCAAAGTGCCTACTCCATACCCAGGCAGTAATTATCTTACCTGTCAGAAGCTGGCCTAGCCATTTTGCACAGGTATAAAAGCTGTTCAAAATGCTGAATTGTTGGAGCCCAACAATTCTTCGGCCTTATCCTCCATAAAATGCTTTAGAATTGTGAAAGGAACAAATTAAGTGATATATGGCAATCTTATAAATAGATCCATAACTCTAAAATATATCCCAGCTGAATATCTCAAAAGGCCCGGCTCCCATTAGTCAATTGCCTTAGCACATCGAGTGTATCACAGCCTCACAATTCTTTCAGCACCATCTATTATTTCACTTATCATTGACACGAAATTACCTTTGCAGAATTCAACACATGAACATTCTAGTTTACTGTCAAGTGGAATGCGTTTGCTGGATGTGGTATTAAATGTGATGTCTACTTGAAACTTTTTCATAATTTGTTGTAGTCAACAAGTTGAATAAATGGTGAATACATGAAGACCTTGATGATTTTGCTATTTGTGTACCAAAAAAAATCAAGATAATCCGAGCTCAAAGGCGTAGCTGAACTCTTAGTGCCCCCCTGGACAGGCCACACACACACCCCAGTCCTAAGGTAAGGTAGGATGCAAAATAAGGCTCCTCCCTATTATATTTCCCTTTAGTAACTGTTGATTTCCTGACAATTATCTTTATTCCAGAGGATAAAGGAGAGTGAATACATCCTACTTTCCTCTCTTGACAGGCTGCCTTTCTCTTGTTAATTCAGCCTTTTAGTATTACCAGGACCATTATCTCATTTAATCCTCACCACAATTCAGTGAAGTAGATTCTATTATTATTACTATTTTGCAGATGAAATTGAAGTATGTTAGAGATTAAATAATTTGTCCAAGATTATGTAGCTCATAAATGGCAGGGCCTGGGATTCAAACCAAAGCCTCCTGACCAGAGCTCACATCTTAACCCCTCTGCTCCACTGCCATCCAGTTGACACAGGGTGGATGCAGGTGTCCCAGTGCATGAGGGACGCTTGAGGCACAAAGCAGTAGATAATAAGAGCCAGTCACAAACGTAGGCTTCCATTTCTTACACTCTGGCAAGAGTTTAAATCAGCCTGTTCCTGGTGTGTGCTCATATCGCTTCTCTCTCTTGTCCATCTGCTCCTCCTAAGATCTAGTCCTGGCTTCCTTTTAAGTCTTCCCTGATATCTCTGCCAGGCATCAGTTAAGAACTCTCCTCTAGAGAGACTTAGGTCAATAAATAAAGATCTCTTTTCCTCCCTGGGCCCAAACCCTTTTGACCTTAGGAGATCATATGTTAGTGGTCTGCTTCATGTACAGAACTGGAAACCCTCCTGGCTCAGCCTATTAAGAATTTTTCTTAAATCTGAAGCCCCACCTGCTATGCAGTCTTCCTAAACTGAATTCTGATATAATCTACTCTTTGTGATATCTATTTTCTCTCCCCTTTTCCTGAATCCTACCCTCCTGCCCTCACCATCACCTCCTAACCTTGTTTCTTTTCTGTTTTGTCTCTCCTCTCCTTCCTCCTAATCCTTTTCAAAGTGCTGCTTTCTTGGGCCCTTCACCCAGGCTCAACTCCTACCTGGTCCTTAAAGCTTCTTTCTCACTTCTTTCTGTAAACACACAGGTTTACTGAAAGCACTCCTTCCTTTCTAACTCTGCTCCAACAACTGCCCCCTCCACACACACACCCCCCCTGACAGTTAGAGCATTCCAGTGTCTGTCCTCTTGCCCCAGCAGGAGAGATCACATCTCTCTTTCGGGGATTCCTGTCGCTTAATAAATATTCCTGGGCATGTCGAAAGCCAGCCACCATCTGGCTCTGGTGAAGTCCATCAGCAAATATCCTTGGAATTACTAGAATCATTTATATTCAATAACATTTACTTCACCTTTCCAGAACTTCTAATCCACACTCTCTGTTTGGAAATGGATGCTACTCCATTTGCTCACTTGTTCCTGAGCAAATCTTCTGGGCAATTATTTCATAAAATTGAACTTTTATATAAATATTCTCAGTGTTAGAGTGCATCATAAACAATATATTTCATAGCCAAGGGCTATGAAAATAGGAGACTAGGCCAAACTAAATTTATAACCTGGTTTTCAAAAGGTTTGCTTGTTTGTTGTTAGCAAGCTGTGTTCTAATCATAGTTACAGACGCAGAGGACAGGACACATTCCCAGCAACAGGAAACAGATAGAAAGTCTAGGCAGATGGCAAATCTGCATCAGGGGAGAGTCAGCAGTGAGCAACAGGTGTGCTGGCAGAGAAGACAAGTGCAGCATCCGAAGCCAGGTTGGCAGTGGGCAGAGTCAATATCAGGGAAATCTGGCAACAGGTGAAAGAAGCCAACCACAACACTAAAGTTCAGGTCTATAAAATGACTCAAGTGGCAAGACAGGATCAGAGTAGCAGAGGATATAGGATTCTAGGCAGAGCACCAAGGAGTTATTTCAGTTTTGGAATTGGGGTTCAAGATAGAGTTTTATTCACAAGGAAGGTGATAGCTAGGGTACAAAGTCAATAAGACTGACCAGAGGCTGAGTCACTAAGTCATTGCCTTCCACTTAAATTCTACCTGCCTGGGACCAGGGTTGGCCCAAGGGTTAAGAATGGAAACAAATTCCCAGTTGAGAGCCAAGCAGCCCAGTTCTCCAATTCAAGGCAAAAGAGCTTATCAGATGGGTTACCAGGTGAACCATAGGTGATCAAAAGGTGATGGGCAGGTATGTTCAGCAGCTTGGGCAGCTTCTGGGACGGCTGGGCTGACAAAAAGTGCTTATCCCTTGTAAGAGTTTGGCACAGATTCCAGCCTCCCAGTGGGGACCTGCCTGCCTGCTGTGTCCCAAAGGCACCTTCTCCACAAACCCTTAGGTCCAAGGCATAACAACTCTTGTATAAGCCCTAGAACAAAGCAAACTAAAACTAAAAATCTTTAAAACAAATACCCTGGTGGCTAAAATTTTCCCTGAGAATATCATCTCAAGTGTATTTGACAGAAAAAGCAAGTTAAGGTTACAGAACATTTTTGATGTGCAGGCCAGAGAGAGCAACATGGCTTTCAGAATGCCTTTTGGTCAGGGTGGGCACTCAATAAATATTTGGAGATTGATTGATCTTGCCATTACCTTCAGGTTTCCAAAGGAGTAGAAACTTGATTCTAACCACGTCCCTGGCCACTATCCTTCATCTGGTAACCAAAATATGAGTAATTCTAACCTCAGTGTATTCTTTAGTGACAATCAAGGATTGAGTGATACCATAAAGGAATAATTCCTTGAAAACAGGGAGACCCGCTATAGACATTTCCTTACTGTAATGTCTACAACTCAAAACGCAAAATATCTGCCATCTGGGAAGTTGTCCAGATTTTCAATGCTGGGAAGTTGCTGAGTTGCCCAGAAAAACATTTTTGTTTAAATACAAAGAATGGTGTGTATAGGTGTGTGCCATCTATTTGAATGTCAATTTTTTTCTGAATTTAAATATACTTTTAATGACTATTGTTTGTATGTTTCTTAATGAAGTCACTTTTGCCAAATAAACCATGCCCTAATTGAGCATGGAAGAAACTTGTACTTTCTGCTGTCATGAGCAGTTTTGAAGACCCTCATTTACACTACCACAGAGAAAATACTGATATCACTCTGCCATTCATGCATACACAGTGTGACCAATAAATGCCTGAAATGCCTCTACTTTGACTGTCCAAGCAGGAAGTAGAAAGAAGTAATCCATTTCATTTAGAGTCGTGAGTATCATCTTGGCATCAAAATGACAAATGATCCTTCTCCATGTGAGAAGCATGCTGGAGTTAGTGGGCTATGTACCAGGGCTATAAAAACTTGGTATTTCCAAGCATCTGCTCTCTCTAGCCCCACATTTCTGGGCAACTGCAAAAATTCTTCAGGATGATGCATTCAAGCCCCAGTCCTCCAGCATAATCTGTCAGGGAGAAATTTTAAATTTACATCAAAGAAATTAGGTGACTCATCCTACTCTCCCCTGTTACTGCTCCATAGGGGTCTCTGGGATGAAATGAAATTGTGGTTACATTTCCAAATGGGTTATAAACCCAATACAAGTCTCCTTAGAGACTCACAACTTACACTTCCCCATTCCCTGATACAGTATTGCATCTCTAAAGCTACTCCATACACACTTCGTATAGCAGCGAGCCTTGGGGAAAAGGTAAAAATAGGGAAGAGAATTCTAACGATGGATGGTTGAGAGCTTAGTGGACCTTATTAAACACACACACACACACACACACACACAGAATCTCCAGCCCTGCATCAGTGATCACTGCTTCCTGGATGACTCTGTCCCATTATGTGCTGATATAATGGCATGCCAGCAAATAGCTAAATAACAGTTCTCCACCCCTGACAGGGAATTTACACCCTGTGAAGCCTCCTTTACTTTTGTGACTACTAAGCCTTAAACGGGTCTTCCCCTTCAAAGAGGGGATTTTTTGGGGGGTAGCAATACCCTGCATCTAATTTGACTTTTTAACCAAAGTTTTTGGCCAGATACTTAGTCAGAGGAGAATTTCCAGGCAGAGACAGAATCATTTCATTTTGGTAAGATCTACCCTTGCCTCATCCCAGAAACAATGGTAGGAAGACCAAAACGGCAAACTCTGGCCGACTTTGTCATGCTCTAATTGAGCTTTGAATGAATTACCAGGATACGCATAGCCTCCATCTAGGTATTTTTAGGAAACAGGCAATAGCCAAGAAATAAACACATTGAGAGCACACGTCACTGAGATGATTGCTAATTTAGAAATACACTTCTAGCAACTCATTTTCTCCTACTGTTTCCAGGCACAGTACCAGCAAGAAATTAATTGCCTAAGAGAAGGGGGGAAAATGTAAGTAAAATCAAATCAAATAAACTTCTCTTTTAAAATAATAGCACATATGGATTTTTAAGAACATTTTAAGGTTGCTCAGTTAACAGAGTAGTCAGGCTCCACTTCAGCAGTCTGAGAGCAAAGTCGATACACCAAACACACATTTCCCGGTCTGTGGCAGTGGCTTCTCCCTGGCAGTTTCTGTGATATATGCACACTTCTACTCATCGTGAAGTTTGTGATTAATGTTCAGTTAATCTTTCTTCTCGCTAATAGACCAAAATATTTCTCATCAAGGAATAAATGATCAGACTACAGATACTAGTGGCTTTTGAAAAGTCCATTTATAATGCAGCACTTTGAGCAAGAAATTCTCGATTTAAAAAAAGACGAAAAACTAAAATGGATGTATTTATTCTTTTACAACTCTCTCCCACTTCTTCTCTTTAAGGAAGTTTTTTTGGGTAGTAAACACAAAAAGGACAAAGAGGGAAAGAAAGTAATAGTATTAACTGCAAATTCACAGCGTGCCAGGTCCCATAGTGGACACTGAATTACATATCATCTCATTTAATTCCCAGAGCAACGTTTCATAGCCAGCAGCATTGTCCCATTTTATTGATGAGTAAACTGAGCTCTACTGATATAGTCCAATGTCGTTCAACAAGCAGGTTATAAGAACCAGTTTTAAACCATGATTCATCTGACCATAAAATCCACGCTCTCAACGCCTCATAGTATTGAGCATCCGCACATTGAACAAGACAGAAAGCAGGTAATTTTGTCATTAAAGATGTTAATTGAAGACCAATTCCTAAAAAATTATACAGTCTATTTCCTGTTTAACTGAATTATGAGTGCTGAGCATTCACACAGATATTTAAAAAGAAGATAATCAGCATGGCTCATCTCACCACAAGACTATTAGAGCCCCAAAGAGAAAGAACGTCGTCAGCTAGAAGTTTTTAATTCACAGGACCAATGCTGGCATTTAAATAGATGCCTTCAAAAACTATTAATACTGCTGATGTTCACTTTATCCCGTATGAGGAAAAATCACTGTCTTGGTCAGCTAATGCAGGCAGCAATAGTTCTTGGGATGAAGGCCACAAATGGGGCCAAGGTGGGGAATTCAGGCTGGTGTAGGTACAGTGGCCCCAGTTTTGAGAAGGCTGTAAAGCCTTGAGAGATTGACAGGTGTTCTGAAATGACAGATGACTGACAATCAGAAAACATTAATTCTGGTTTTAACTCTTATTTGTGATAAGATTCTAGAAACATCACTTAACCTCACTGTGTTTCATTTTATCTCTTAAATAAGAATCTTATGTTAACTATCTCCAAGCTTCCCTGCAGACTATTTTATGCTTTTAAGTTTATGTTCAACGAAATGGAAGTAGGAGAGAGTTCAGAGTTGGAACAAGACTATACTGAAGTTCAGAATTGCATTACACCAAAGAGCATGGACAAAACATAAAAGTCCCACTGTTCCACGCCAAGGGGTCAAGGCAAAGAGGAAGCAAAACTCAAGCAAGAGGTAACACAACAGTACGAGATGCCAGGAATAAGAAGGATCTATGGGACATTTCACTAAGTTTTAACCCCAGGCTTTCTTCCTCAAGAGACTGAAAACTAATCCTTAATGGGGGCCACTTGAGAATGGCAAGTGGAAGGAATTAATATACTTGGTTAGAATGTGAGGAGTTCTGAAAGAAAAGTTTCTGACCAACTCCTTCATATTGACACATTACCTTTATTGCCTCTAAATGTAATTTTGACAGGCATTTCCTAGCACTTAGTCTTGGTATCAGTTCTGTTAGAAATTCCTATATTCTTAAAAGAGCAGAACTAAAGAAATCAATAAACCACAGAGACATTTTAATAACATCCTTCTAAGAAAGGAGTTTGGGTTCTTAGGTTTTTCCCTGAGGGAGATTGGTTTAACTGATTTGCAGAAATAACAGCTTGATTCATGAAGAATTTTTTTTAAATTTCACTATAATTTAAATCAGCTTTGCTAATATCTACCACCCTCACTTGCCTAGCTTTAAATAACACAGCCCAGCCAAGTGATTTTTAAAAAGTGGTTATTTATTTTACAATTGTGAGGAAGATGAGTGGGTAATTTGGGGGTTTCTTTGGATCGGTAAGTAGTGTAATCCTAACTGTCTTCAGTGTTAAATAGTATAGTTCTTTTACCAGTGGGAAGAAATATATATGTATATGTATGCATATGTGTGTGTATATATATCAGCCTATATTTCTATGTGTATAATATATATAGTATATATTACATATGTGTGCATATATATCAGCCCATATGCTCTGATGTTTAACCTGAGTAAAACAGGCAATTCTGGGTTCATGACTACAGTTCATAAATAAATATGTACAAGAATGAACTCTATAGCTTTGATTTTGATAAGGAGTAACTCAACAACTCAAATACTAATTAAGCATAGATTGGTTAAACTATTGTTCAGCCTTACAGGAAATACTATAAAGCTGCTAAAAATATAGAAGTGGGCCAAGCATGGTGACTCACACCTGTAATCCCAGCACTTTCAGAGGCCAAGGCAGGAGGATCACTTGAGGCTAGAAGTTCAAAATCAGGCTGGGCAACATAGCAAGACCTCATCTCTACAAAAAATTTAAAAATTAGCTGAGTGTGGTGGTGCATGCCTATAGTCCTAGCTACTCTGGAAGATGAGGTGTGAGGATTGCTTGAGCCTAGGAGTTTGAGCCTGCAATGAGCTATGACCATGACACTGCACTCCAGTCTGGGTGACAGAGTGAGACCCCACCTCTAAATATATATATAGATATATATATGGGGGGGCAGAGGTAGATTTGTATGTATGGACACAAAGAAACAATCAAAATGTATCATTAAATGACTAAGGTATTGCCACACAGTGCTATATCTATGTTCCTGTATCAGTATACATATAGAAGAAAGTTGGAAACCTATGCATCATACTGTTTTAGTGGTTCTCTCTGGGGTTAGGTCTTTCATTTTCTATATGTTGTATTTTCTTTTATGTGCAGATTGGATACAACTTTATATTATTATTATAAGCATAAAATAATTTAGAGGAAAAATAAAATGCAAGCAAGCTGTCCATAGATACATGTGTTCCTCTTTCAATGTCTTAATTTAAGTCAAGCATTAGGGCCCACTTTGGCAATGTGCCATTTAAGACTTATTTTGAAAGACTAATTACATTTTAAATTTTTATCTAAGGTATGTAACACATGTATCACTCACAATAATATGATGATAATGATGATGATGATGATGATGATGACTGATGATGGGAATAATCTTGGCTTTTATAAATCTATCTTGAACACATTCCTTCAGAGGGGAGTCAGGGTTCCGGGCTTTGACTGATAAAATTTTGTACACGTTTAAGCTTTGTCAGTACCAAATATTTCAAGACCCACAACTCAAGCCAACACAATTTTTGATTTATTAATGGATACAAACAAAGGGGTAAAGGAGCTGTTAGAAACTTATATTATGATTTGAATTGTGATTGTACTTAAACAACCACTACACGTAGTGTTTCAAGGTCAGTTAATATCGTTACCTTGTTGCAGGCACTACAGGGACTTCCAATCATAAGTCATTGCTGTTTTTGTTGCTGTAAATGTATTCCACAAACAGAAAAGAACACAGTGCATTAATAGAAGGCCTGCCTGGAAGTCAGGAGATCTGAACTTCTTAGCCCCAAATCCACCTCTGACTGACAAGCTGTGTGACTCCCGACAACCCACTTACCCTCTCTGGCTCTCAATTCCATCATTAGACTGCCATTTTCCCCCACTGAGTCTATTTCACCCCACAACTAGCAAGTCTGAGCTGCCTGAATTATTGATTGCTGTATCACCGGCATCTAGAATGGTGTTCGCTACGTAGAAGATCTTTAATAAATACCTGTTCAAAGGGCAAATTCCTTAGTGGTGTGTGCTCTGAGCTTTTATCTGTGCGGCTTTTGCTTTTAGCATAACTTGGAGTAAAAATGGAAGAGCAGAAAATAAAGATCAGGATGTGTTTCTTGGACAAGAGAACTTCCTTGCCTAAAAACCAAAGCCAAATAAACAGAACAAAAACACCTATGGCAAAGCCCTCACGGAGTCTTATTATGCTTCAGAAACCTCCCAGCAAGGCCTGCAGAGGGCCCACTGGGAAGGTCGGGCAAACAAAGCAGACCCACTCTGGAAGCGCACTCAGCACGCAAATAATTGGCCCCTCCCCCTGGCATTCCTTTCCTCCCTCTTTTACTGTCGCTGAAACCTGCCCTATAAATCAGATTTAATTATCTATAAAATTTGGTGTAGAAAAGGATTTACTCATTAAAAATGTTCATCAACTTGCTACCCACGTTCCAGACTAATAGAAGCGGAAAAGGAACACCATGGAAACACCAGACGGGCTGGAGAGATAAGCAAGCTTTGAAATACCTGAGCCTCAATTAAATAGCAAGTTCCAGTTTGTGTATTTGCCTTTTAAAATATCGTGTTGGGAATAAGTAAATGTCACCAAATCATCAACCGGTTTCCCCTTCTTTGCCTTTTCTGGCTACTTGCTTCAACAGGTTTTTAAAAATCGGTCGTCTTAGTTTACCTCCTTTGCCTCTGTGTCACCCAAGATGTTCTCCCCAGTCGTGTGTGTGTGTTTGCAAAATGTCATAATCCTCTCCATAGCCAAACACAACGGCTCGCGTTTAGTCACAGAGTGAGGAGCAGTTAATTAATGAGAGCCAAGGGAGGCAGTGAGGAAACATTGGAGAAAAGCGTAGCCAGAGGAAGATCAGAGGGGAAATGTCTGAAGTCAGTCCAAAATAAATCTTCAGTCCTTAGAGGAAGCCCTGGGATAGATGATGTGGGCTGCCAACTAAGTTGGACTGTGTGTGTGTGTGTGTGTAGAGGGAGCAGTTGTTTGTTCTTTTTGTTTGTTTATTAGAGTGGTAAAAGCGGGGAACGTGGAAACTTGGAGAGAATGTTAGAGTAACTTTAACAAGGCAAAGCTCCTCTCTAAAATTGCACATTAATTTCCATGAAACTCTTCATTCGTGAAAAGGCAGAGATCTAAAACTTTTTCTCCTTTCTAGCACATGACAGGATTTTTGTCGTGACTTTCCTAAATTTTCACTGTGCCAAGCAAGAAAGTGCCCACAGGAGTGGGAGGGAAAAGACACATGGGGTGGCAGCAAGGAAACCTGCCTAGAGGAGCCAGCATTCCCTTCTGTCCCTCACTTCCTTCCAGAGAGAACGTCTTTCCTTGACAGCGCCTGCCTCCTGTCATTTCATCCCAACGCTCTGCCCAGCCCTGGAAAACTGGATTTTCTTTTTAAAGAAAGATGTCTAGAGAGAAAAATAGAAAATGAACAGCCAACAGAAACTGTAGCAGAGCTTGTTGATTTGGTTCTGTCAGATGTCGCAAGTGTTAGTGGCAAAGCCCATTTTTTATTTCTAGAGACATTGTTTCCTTTCATTGCACTTGCTATATTCTTTTTGTTTATATGTCCCTTAGTGTATATTTTCTTTTATTGTTTGTCTCCAAGACCTCTTGCTGAGCCTTCCATTCCCTGATCTATCTAATCTCATGAACTCACCAAAACTGACCCAAATAAGAGATTTGGAATTTTGGACTGTTTTGGAAAAATAGGTTGTTCCAATTGTTGCCCACTCATTAATAGGATGGATCCTTGTTCTCAGTTCATAGGTCTTTGATGACTCATGCTCTTGACCATACAATTATAAGAAGATTTCAAGGCCACCTACCTAGACTGATGGTCTTGGCCCGGTGTTTGCCCCAGGAGACTTGGGGAGGGTGGAGTCAAAAGAACAAATGATATGATAGGTTACGTTTTGTGATTTTTTTCCCCCTGAGCCATTGCTTAATTAATGCACTACAACTATTTCATATATGGCTCACCTAGACCGAGCAACTCATAGGAATCTTGTCTTACTTTGTATCATCAGTGTCTAAGACATCACCTAGCATGTATAGGGATTTCAATAATTTAAAATGGATGAATGAACAAATAGCCTTTTTGATGTTAAAGCCACAGAACCACTTGATATGAACACAAAAGCTAAAATTTTAAAACCTATAGCAGTTGGACCTTTTGATTTCACCCCATTATTCAGAGTGCAAAACAATACAAGCTGTGGCCCTGCTATTTTCCATGAGCTCTGTGCTGTCTCTTGTTGTTCCTATTTTGTCGTTATCCTTGCTCCTATCCCAAACAGCCATAAGAATACACCTACTCAAGTCACTATGCTGTCAGTAAAGAGAATCTGTGGATTTCATTCAAATGAATAACTACTGAATCTGAAATTCTGTGCCACTCAACATTTGCTGGCAGTAGGAGTGCATGTATTGGGAGTGCGGGTGGAGCGAAGAGTTGCAAATGAGAGGAAGGAGGAGGGTGGGAAGAGGAGAATCAAAGAGGGGGGAAAGCCTTGTTCAGTCAATCACTATTTATCATTTACTTACTCTAAGCCAAGGACTGGGCTATGTTCTCGCAAAATAATGGTAAACAGGACATAGTCCCTGTTCTCAAAGAGTTTAAAATCTAGCGGGGGCAGTTGTATATCAACCCGGTTACCTTACTGATCTCACTACCCTAAAAATCATACCACATAAGTGGTTGTTAGGGTTCAGGCTGTTCTAGTGTTGAGGATCACTAACAATGGATGAAATCTCCCAGAACTTGAGCCATGAGCTTGACTATTAGTTATGCATTGCTGAGCACTATGATCATTCTTCCATACCAATAGGCCTGCTGCCACTGCCCAAGTGAATAGCAATATACTGCTTAGGCAGTGGGGGAATCTAAAGAAGTCCAGTATAGGGCCAGTTAGAAGCAGTGGGCAGCCATCATAGTCTTTTCCAAATTATGCAAATATGGTGGTTGGCATGCATAAGCAAAGAACACTGACACCTCCACTGAGTGACTAAGGGAGCCCCAGAGCCCACCCTGTCCTAGAAACATCCCCCTCGAACCAGCTACAAAATTTTAATATCCCTCTAGGGAATGGCACTTTCATTAGATTAACTCATCAGGTGCCTGGAAGAAAAAAATCCATGCTCAGATCTTACCTATTATCAGGAATTAACATATTTAATCAATCCATTACCCTCTCTCCTCCTAACCCTCTGGCTTTATCCCCACCCATTCCCACCTTAGCCTCTGCTCAAGTAACTGTATGTCCAAAACTGGGGAGTAGAGTAGGGTGGCAGTGATTAATCCTTTATGGGGGAAGAACATCTATTTTGTTCAGAAGGCTTTTAAGTATCTCAGTGGAGAGTCTTGCTTTGATTGTGGGGATCTGGAAAGAAAACATAAAGAAAGGGAAAGAAGTCCTAAAAATAAACTTTCCCCACATCACAACTGAGCTACCTGATCTGTAAGTGATAGCTGTTCTCCAACTCAAAGCTCAGCTATGGTTCAGAACTCTCAAGAATGTCTGCTACAGGCACAAAGCTCCCATTAAGATGCTTGACAATCTAACCTATGCCATTCCTCTCTCAGTAGCAGCTACACTAAGTGACATCCAAATGTTGGTAATGAGGAGACATCTGCATACACACTGGTTTTGAAACATAAAGCACTGGAGAAGTTATGAGCTGCCAATCACTGTAGCTGTCCTCAGCCCTGTGTTTATTCAGAAATAATTTTCAAGGCTGCAGGAAGTGTTGTTACTAACTGATGAGCAAGTTTGAACACTGAAAATGAAGAATGATTGATGTTCTTTTAAGTAAGCTGGGAAACTCTTCATCCACTAGAGGCAGCCACAGCTCAGGATGCTGATACGTTTCTGACACAGAGAGTGAGTGATGAGTGGTGTGCAACATCTGCTGCAAACAAGAAGCTCTGACAACAGCGTGAAGAGGGATCCCCTGAACACAAATCCTATGGCTCCACACAAACCAGCTAATAGCCCTGATACCTTGATTTGATCTATGGCAGAAACCCAGTCAGGATCCCTTTTACTTTTCTGGTGGAAGACTCTATAAAAGTAAAGACTCACTAATTGGTAATAAAATCCTCTTTGATTTACTAATTGGTTGGTAATTTTGGAATTTTCTAATCTGAATATTTAATTCTGAATATTTCCCATCTTGTCATATGTTACAGTATTAACAGTTACAGAAAAAGGACAGAAACTGTTAGGAGCATTCAAACTATTAGAATCTAGGAAATGTGGATCCTATCTTGGGATTCGTGTCAGGAAACCAACAACCCTAAAATATTCCTCACAGTCGGCTTCCCAGAGCCCTGATTCCAGGATGCCGGATGCCAACCCAACACAAATCCACGCTTTGTTACAACTGCAGAAAATTCTTTCGATCATGGTCCATTGACTGGCTGGCTCACAAGCTGTGGCAATGCCTCATTAGTGCTCTCATCAAACTCCCCAGCAAGGCTGCCGACCCCTCTCACATGCAACAGCTGCATGTGTGTGCTCCTTCGGTAGCACTTAGTGTGGGCGGGTTCTGTGCTCGGCACAGTACTGGCTCCAGAGATACGGTGGGGAACGAAATAAAAATGCTCCCTGTCTTCATGGAGCTCATAATCCATCAGAAGACAGAGACATGAATGTAAAATACATATTTCAATCAGTGCTATGAAAGATAAGTTGCACAGTGTTATGAAAGAGAATAATGAGGGTGACTCAAAGGAGACAGGGAAGGCCTCCCTTAGGAAGTCATAATTTAGCTGAAATGTGAAGGTTGAATAGGAGAAGGTTAGGCAAAGGACAGGGTATGCCAGTGGGGAAGTGTTCTAGTCAGAAGGAACAGCATATGCTAAGACCCTGTGGCAGATTAGAAAAAGGGAATGGCAGAGTGATGTGATTTTCCTTACACAATTGCAGTAATTCAAATTCAGTGAATACTTTCTTTTTCTTAAAAGCTAAAGCCTTTAAATTCATTATAAATAAGGATGTATTCTAAATCCTGTCCACTCTCACTTATTCTGGATTCTTAATCCCATACTTATTCACCCCCATCTTTGAGCTCTTTTCTCTGACTTTATCCTCGTTCCTTCAAAAATGTATCTATCTTTTTTTAATAATGGTGATAATGAGATAGGATAATCTGTTGGGACATTAATTTGTGATTTGTGCTTGTGACTTGTGCTGTAGAAGTCTTGAAGGATTGGAAAGGGACTTTCCTCCTCTCCCCTTCATGGGAAAGACAGCCAGGTCTTTATCTTCTAGGGTCTCTTTTCCTATCTATTTGTAGATACTTGAAAGTTTAGTTTTGTGTTAGACCACCACCACCACCCCAAACTCCCTCAAGTCTTCAGTTGTGCAAAGTGTAGGGCCCTCAAGAGAAAGAAGGTATTGAGGTAGGGCTTTAGGTTGAGGAAAGGGGTAATTTGCTTTGTCATTCTCCTATTCAGGAAACCACCAAAATCTATAAAGTTCAGTCAAAACTGCATTTCAATATAGACCCCATGCTCAATTGGACCCCGGATCTCCCCAACTACTCCCCTCCATTACCAAATTCATTCTCATTACCAAGTCCTACGCTATCGCTTCTGCCTGTCCCACAATTAATCTTAAGTTTCTTTTCTTCTATGTTGTCTCCCTTATCCACTTTTCACTTCACCCTTATTTTAATCCCTCA
Source organism: Cheirogaleus medius (assembly GCA_008086735.1). Classification (NCBI taxonomy): domain Eukaryota; kingdom Metazoa; phylum Chordata; class Mammalia; order Primates; family Cheirogaleidae; genus Cheirogaleus; species Cheirogaleus medius. Next base: position 73,218,514 of record VBSM01000529.1, read on the forward strand.
TTTTCCTGATGTTCCATAGTACTTAGCGCCTATACTATGCATGCAGTTATTAATTACATCCTCTTGTGTATAAAACAATTAGAGAACAATGTATGTGCTTTTTCTCCTCAACTAATTTGTAGAATGCTTAATTACAGAGATGAAGTCTTACACTCCTTTGAATCTCTTCCAATTCCTGGTGCAAAGCTGAATCTGTGGCAATTGCTCAAAAATAAAAAATTCAAATCAAATAAAATCATTTGGCATCCAGTCTATGTGCAATGCCATGCTGGGTGCTGTAAGGATTTGTAAAGGACATACCAGCCTGGCCAACTCCTTCTCATCTGCCCAGCCTCAGTCTATATAGACTGCTTTTTTCTTGGTAGCTTGCCAACTCCAAGTACAGATTTGATGTTCCTCCTATGTGTTGCTAAAGTAACCTGCACTCCCCACAATACACCGCTTTGCAAGAGCTCATTTACTAGTCTTTTCCTCCAGGCTGAAAGCTCCATGTGGATTGGGGGTACGGGAAGCACATTTGACTTATTCATCATTTAGCTCCAGTGCCTGGCTGTCCCATGGTAGATGCTCAGGAAATATTTGTTGAATAAATAAATGAAAAATAACTGACCTCAAGGTACAAATGATCTAGTTATTGAAATAGATGAAATGGGCCAGGTGCAGTGGCTCACACCTGTAATCCCAGCACTTTGGGAGGCTGAGGTGGGAGGATCCCTTGAGGCCAGCTGTTCGAGACCAGCCTGAGCAACATAGAGAGATCCTGCCTCTTCAAAAAAGAAAAAAAAATTAGCTGAACGTGGTGGTGAGCACCTATAGTCCAAGCCACTCAGGAGGCTGAGGCAGGAGAGTTGTTTGATCTCGGGAGTTTGAGGTTGCAGTGAGCTATGATGATGCCACTGGACTCTAGTCCAGGCAACAGAGCGAGACCCTGTCTCAAAAACAAAAAATCAGGAGAAATGTTTAAATACATATGTGATGTACATATATACTAATTATATATGTTCATAACCAGTCGTCACTTCTAAGGCCAACTAATGTGGATCAGACCTACTTTGGGTATGATAAGAGCTCCTCATAAAGGCAGTTGATAAACTGTAAGGCTGAAAACAGTAATTATTAGCACAATATACAAATTTGTAGATTCACCATAGATAATAGCAGATCAGAAAACTTAGCCAGGCATTCACCTCAGTCCCTCACATAAACACCTTTCATTTTTCTTGTCTTCTTGAATACTCCTTACTTCTCATTGAGGCCACCTCCCAAATGAAACACATTCAATCTTGAGTTAAAAGCATTCACGAGAATATTTTCATCCCTGTGTTTCTGTGAGTCCTCAGAGTTTTATAAAGACTGAATTAAGATGGAGGCTTTTACGAGCCATAACCTTTTCTCTACTTCTAAACCACACTGCATTAAAATCCACATCTCAAAAGCATAAGTACTAAATGTAGTTTAAAATATAACTACCATTCCTGAATAAACCCTCCCACCATTTAACTCAACTCTAAGACACTTCCTTCTTTATACCTGAGTTATAGATACCAATCATATTGATTACTGCCTAATACTTTCTAGCTGTCTATCAAGAGTGGCTATAATTTTAAATGTACCAATTCTAATCTTTGGGTTGCAAGGATAGATAGCATATTTTAGCAGCATAGCAGTTTATTCATTTATTCTTTCATCGAACCAATATTTAAGGAGCATTTTCTATGTGCCAGGCACTGTACTAGGTGTCAAGGATTTAACAGTGGGCAGAAAACCCTACATTTTCTTCCCAAGGTTTCTACTTCAAAGCAGAGAGACAAGTCCAGGAATCTATTTCTCTTGGCTTAGCATCTTTTTCACAGTTGCCTAAGTTCCCCAGTATCTATATGATTGTGAATGTGAATATGAGTCTCCAGGTAACAAATGAAATGTTATTGTTATGTCTGAATTTCTCTGACTTACTTTCTGTCTCATTAATTTGGAGTATCATTCATAGTACCCATACTATCAGTCATAATTTAAGTATATGTTTTATTTGCCTGAAGAGATTGTAAACTCTTAGAGGACAGGGGCCTCATTGTGTGACCAAAAGTAGCATGCCTGGCCTGCAAGAGGAAAATGCTTCCTGTTTTGCAGATTTTTTATCTTGGACTTCTTTTCAGGGGCCATTCTGAAGACACCTGCTGCAACTGTGATACATCAACAGGGCTTCACCTTGATTGAATAAATTATTTTTTAAAACCATAAAACTAAAAATGAAAGCCCTTATTTCCAACTGATTCTATTAAATCCCACTCCTGGAATTTCAACACATTTCAACATTAAATGAAAAAAAAATGCTATACATTTCAGTGAGTACCAATGAAGAATCACCTAAAGGAAAACAGAAAATAGGGAGTACTCATAATCCAGTGGAAAGATGACTGCAAGATCATGACTGGGGAAACGTGTAAGTTAGAAATCAAGGTGCTCTGCTTGGTACCAGGCTGCAAGGAAGATCAAGATGAAGTTTCTCCTTTTGCAAGACCAACAGTCTAGTGAATGACTGATACAGGTTCACTGCCCCAACTGATGCACATGAGCCAGGTCAGGAGTGACACAGAGCAAGTGCTCTTGACCCTCAACAGTTGGGACTTTTCATATCCAACCTGTTGAAGAAGGAGTGGTTTTTACTCTTACCTCGTAGAGAGTATTTCTAGCAATTCTTCAACTGGGAAATGAGTGCTCTTGGCTATAAAGGAAGGATTGAATTAATTATTTATTTTTAATATTGTTACATCCAAATGGTCAGCTTTACTGGTTGTTCTCTCTTTTACTGAGGAAGAATTGTTAAATTTTATTCCAACCTATGATTGTTTTAAACTGTGGTTTTTAAACTCTGCTCCTGGGAGCCCTAAGATTTTGCGAATGTGCCCTTGGGGGCTCAGCACGGTAGCAGGTAGCCTTGGGAGGTGTCTAAGAGATTCTTCAGTCTTGCCACCCCTTTTTCAACTTGAGAAGCTCCATTTCATATTTTCTTTTTTTATATTTTCGGGCTTTCTTTTTCTTTAATTTTAGAGTTCAGTATGAAGCGGATTTTCTTTGTGGGGGGAATTCTGCAACTGTATACAGTGTTTAAATGAGTGGTTTTGAAATGGAATATTGTGATATAAGCATGTGATTTTTATCTATTTCTGTTTAAGAGGCATATTGAATTTCAATAATACACAGCACTGGATGCAACCAGAAGTTTTTTGGTTTTTTGGCCTTTATTTATGCAAGTTAGTGTCATGAAGATTACTTCTCTAGTAGGTCAGGGTGCTAAGTGATACTGTGGAATAAACATTTAGGAAATGCAAAGCTACTTGTCAAAACAACTTAATATCGTTACTTAGTTTTCTCCAAGAAGAACCAATGGAACTGGACATCACTGTCAAATACTGTTTCCTAGCACTGGAAGCAAAGCCCACATTGAAGTAAAATATGTACCAATTTTGACAGGAAGCCTACATATATAGAGCGTTTATGTAAGATAAGATGTGTTCATTTCCCAAGGTAGTTTAAAATTTGACCAAACTAAAATATCATACTATTTATTAGTTTGATTCTTTTATTACTTTTTAATTGACAGATAAAAGTGTATGTACCATGTAGAGCATGCTGTTTTGAAGTGTATGTACATTGCGGATTGACTAAATCTAGCTAATTAACATAGTTATCATTTTTGTGGTGAGAAGACTTAACATCCCCTCTTTTAGCATTTTTCAAAAACACAATATGTTGTTATTAACCGTAGTCACCATGTCATCCATTATTTGAATTCTTTCATGCATTTTTATTTCCTCCCAATGCCCACTGTGAACTATTGCTATAGGGAAATTTAGATGTGTAATTCCCATTAACAATATGACAGAAACAGCAACTGTGTAACTAATTTCCTGCATTGTGTGTGTCTTCTGCTCACACTACATTGAACATATTCCCTCATGAGTCTGAAAAGAAGCAAACAGCACACCACCCTTTTAAAAAGTGGAGCAAATTCAGAAATTCTGGTGATTGTGTTGAGTACAGGCAACAGGGTGGAGTCTTAGACATTAAGTGTGCTGTGTGCTGGAGCCATTATCTCTGTGTATGCACCGGATACTAATGCTGACATCTAATTAGCATTACAAAACTGATTAACTCTCAATAAGGTCAGCACAAAGCAGAGAAATACATCTCGATGCAATCTATTAGGTCATTTATTTAATAAATTAAAAATACTTAAGGAAGGAAAATCAGTCTGGCATTTTCTCCAGTCTACTCTCTTTGCCAGATGACTGAATTACAGAGAAAATTCAAAGAGTGGATGCAACACTACATTAAAAGCTTCGTAATCAAAACAGAGAGCATAAAAACACTTGAGCATTGTCTAATGGACAATTTATCATCCAAACAGATGCATTCATTAAGGGAAAAATTACCTTCAAATATCAGTAAAATAAATTGGGTCTATTCTGATTTCTTATTTCTGCAACAAGAGTGTTCCAAACTATGGAAACAAGTATATAAAAGATGCTTCAGTGCACGAGCAGGACATTTTAGGCATTTAAGTTTATTGTGCAAAGCTGTTTGAACTGCTTGAAGATGGTAAATCAAGCAAATATGGAACATTCCAGCTGATAATGTCTTTCTGGGCCAATTATTTCTCTCCTATATTTCAAAGACAGAGACTGTTTTGTTACTTCATGGCTATTGTTATTATTAATGCTACAGCTACTACTAATAAGAAATCATTTTCTTCTTCGCCTTAGCAACGTGGACTCCAATCATTCACCACAGTTTTCCCTTCTGTGGCAGGGTAACATATCTCTCCAGCACAGAGCCAAAAGACTGCCCTCCTCACGCTGTCTCTCCTTATGTGAATTCTTGGTGCTGAGCTCACAGTCAGATGGCAGAGGGAATCACTCTATACAGCTGGTGGCCGGAGCCGCGTGCTCCATCAATTTGCTGCATTGCTTTGAAATTAACACTGAGCAGCAGTGCTGTGGTTGCCCTAAGGCCATAATCCAGCCACAAATGGAATAAAGAACTTTCATAAATAAACAGGCTAAGCAGTAGCTCACTGAGCTGTGGCCCTCAGGCACGTGCAAAGCTCTTCCTTTCCCTATGGGTGAACTTACAGAGAGCTGCTCTAAACTTACTGGAATGCTGCTGACAGTAATGATGATAATGGCTATTGTTCATAGGGCACCTACTACGTGCCAAGCACCGGTCTTTCATTATCCCTGGTCCTCACAACAATCCTGCCTGTGGATATTATTACCATTTTACAGATGAGCAAACTGAGGTTCAAAATCAGATACAAAAATCTTTCTACTGCATACACTGTCTCTCTGTTTACTGAACTCTGACCATAAAAATTTTCTAAATGCTAATAATAGGCTGCTGAACATCTGGTTCATTTTATTTTGCACATGAGACAGCAATAGGTGAAATGCACACTGTCAGTTTGAGCCTAACCAGCTATAGTTTAGGTTACCACATGTGGTTTTAGTGCATTGAGGTAGTCTGCCTCTATATATAGAAGGAGGCATTGCAGTGACAAGGGCAAGGACTTTGATGTAAGTCTGACCTGAGGTTGTACTTAGCTGTGTGATCTTTGGGAAACTAGTTAACTTTTCTGATCTTTATTTCTTCATTTGTGAATCAAAACACTAGCCAAAATGTACTGAGCACTTACAGTGTATGAAAAACTTTATCCAAATGATAAAACTGGATTTCAGAGACGTTAAATAATTTTCCCAGGGTGATAGTGACTAGGAAGTGTCAGAAAAGATATTGTAACTCATGTGTTCTGATTCTAAATCCTGAGATTGTGGCTGCCTTATGCCTCCCTGCCTCACATGGCTATTTTAAGGATCATTGAGTATATATAATAAATAAAACATGTTCATGTGCAATATGGCCTATTGACACTGTAACCATATTCTAAAGAGTTTTAAAGGCCAATATATTACACATAGTAATAATAACTACCTTATGATACTTAGTGCAAGCTGACTTTGTAAATTAGGCCAGGTTTAAACTACAAATTTGCTATGTTATTAAAGAAACAACAGGCTCCCTAGAAGAAGTATTTATTCAAAATGTATGTATAAATGAGATAAAATGGTAAGTTCTTAGGTGAAGAAGCAGTCTTAGGCATCTTGTTAGCCTAGAAACAGTACTTTGCATTTGGAAGACACTCAGAAAATTGACTCAAGTTGTATTGCAACAGGAAAAAAACAAACATAACCATTGTGCTTAGTTATTATACTATATTTTTTCATTCAACTATGCACCAAGCCCTGACCAAGACCCGAGGGATGCAAAGATGAATTTCATGTGACTCGTGTCTCTGTGGGATCCATAATCTAGTAATAGTAGGGATATAGGTAAGGAATTAAGATAGAAATTTGAAGTGACACAGCTGTGATATGGAGGAATATATGGGAGGGAGTGGCTGACTCTGCCTAGGGATGTTGAAGAAGGCCTTTTCAAGGAGGAAATTCTTAAAAATTATCATGAAAGATGATTAGAAAATTTCTAGGAGGACACAGAGGATTCTGTGTTCATCAGCCACATAAGTGCAGCTCAAATTGCCAAAATTTACAAATGACAAATTTAGGTTACAACTTGGGCATCTGCAACCAAGTCTATACACATGACTGGAATAGAAGATGTAAAATGATTAGTGGGAAGCCAGTATGAGTTTCCAAAACTGAGGCTAGAAAGGTGAACTGTGGTCAATTTATAAAGAGGTTATATGCCGTGCTAAGAAGTTTATACTCCAACTACAGGCATTAGGGAGCAATTGACTTTTTTAAATTAGAGGTCTGATATGATGAGATTGGTGCTTTAACAAAATAACTGGAGCAGGAAGATCAACAAGTAGTAAGAAAAAAAAATAGGCCCCGGTGACCATGGGGAGTGAACAGCGCCACAGGCCCGTGGTTTTATGTGGACGGTATGGTAATGGGAGTCTGGGAAGATTATCAATTTTCTGACTTGAGGACCTATGGATTGTATTGTCATTCATGAGAGTAGGGGACCATGGAGGAGAAGCAGCTTTGGGGAGTAGATAATGGGTTTGGCCATCAACATGATCATTTTGATGTGTTTGTCGAAAATTCTGCTGGAAATGTCTACCTGAGCTTTAGGAACGAAGCAAGAGCTGATGACACAGATTCGGTCCCCACCATCATGTAGGTGGTTGTTGTAAGCAGGGCAGTGGGACTCATCAGAAATGACGATGATGATGATGATGATGATGTGAAGGAAGTAGAAAAGCAAGCCTAACCTCAGCAGGGCCACTCTGAACTGCCGTTCTATATTCTCCCTAAGTGGACAAGTTCCTACCAGTTCCACTTCAACATTTCTAAACTTTACATTTACTTATTTCTATTTTAAATTTACAAGTTATCAAAAATCTCTGAAGTAGTCAAAATTGAGGTATGTGTGCTTTCTTCTATACAAACTCTCCTCCAGCTCATACCTTCTCATCCGTTCTCTTCAGTGTAGGGATCTTGTGGATATGGGGAAGCCAGAGATGTGAAATTGCATCCTTTGTTATGAGAACGAGGTTTGACTTGTAAATGACTAGATTAGGGTAGCACATGCAAATCACATGCCCTAACCAAATTACATTCCCTTACCATAAGGGAAAAGTCTGAGGATGAGTTTTATTTCCTCTCACAAGCAGAGGAAAGTCAGTATAGCCCCTGACTTATAGATACACTACCTGTGTGATAATTGGGCAAGTCTCTTACTTCTCTGGGCTTTACTTTCTATATCCGCATAATGAGGGGCTGGACAGGATGATCTCTAAAGTGTGGTATGGCTTAAACATTCTGAGTTATGCTGTGGTCAGAAGCAATTTTAAAATCTCAGTGCCTTAACACACAAAACTTCATTTCTCATACTCAGCTACATGTTCTTTAGGGCTATGGTTCCCAACTCCCGCAGCCGCCGCCCAGTGCTGGTAGCAGTCTGTTAGGAACCGGGCGTGCATCACCACCCGAGCCCTGCCGACCATGTAAAAATGGAAACATTGTCTTCCGTGAAACTTAGGAACCGGGCTGCACAGCAGGAGGTGAGCTGCAGCAGCTGACAGGCAAAGCCAGGGAAGCTTCCTCTGTTTGTACAGCCCCTCCCCATCGCTCTCATCACCGCCTGAGCTCTGCCTCAGGGACCACTGCTCTACAGGTTGTCTTTGAAAATTCTGCTCAACATAATCACTAGGACCCAGGTTAATGGAGGCTCCATAGCTTGTAGCTGCACTCTCTGAAACATACGGCTTCTCATCGCCAGGAGAGAGAAAAAGAGGGTGCTGAAGGGTTTTGCGCGGGCAGCTAAATGTCTGGGCCTGGAAGCAGCATTGAACATTTCCACTCACAGCCCACTGCCCAGAACTCGTCACAAAGCCTTCTTTCCTGCACGGAGGCTGGGAAGTGCAGTTCTTTCTGTGCTCAGGAGAAGAGAACGGGATATGGAAAAGCACTTGAATTCTCCAAAATCTGGAGCAAGCAGAGGGAACTTCATCAGGATATCTGGAACATCCTGTGCTCCCAGTCTTTCTGGTGGAGAGATTGTGGAGTGGGTGAAAAATGGTAGCTAGCGAGGCACAGTGAAGAGAATCTGTTTGTTCTCCATTTCTCTACAGTCCTCTTAAGGGAAAAGAAAAGAAATCAAACTATCTGAAATAATTACAGCACTAGCTCTTACTTTGAGGAGCAGCAGACTGCCACACAGTATTTGGTTTGTCTTAGAGGGTTCATTCTTTTAAAAAGTAGATAATTTCCACTGAGCAAGGATTTTTGTTTAGGTTCCTTATACCTAAAGTCCATTTCTAAACTTGAAGGTTTTATTCCATGTGAGAGCCAAATCACATTTCAGCAACAGCTACATTGCATAACTCAGAATGCTTTGATTTCTTCCATATAAGTTGAAAAAGTTGTCACAAAACACCAACAGATTCAAAACAGCTCTCAAAATGACTTTTGTTAAAGGCAGATTCCTGAACTATTCATCTGTGTTAAAATGCATTTTGCCTTGAATCATATGTCATGTTGCCAGCAAAGAGTTGTTTCCATGCCAACTCGTTTGCAACACAGGGGAAAAAAAATCAAAGCTACTAACATCTGGAAGATGTCAGTACTGATGTAAGCCACTTACAATGAAAAACACGGGACTGCGGTGTCTGCCAAAGAGACCCTATATATGGGGGTAACATTTTATAATATAATTGCCTAACAATGCATTACTATTCCTTTTTTGGCTGTTTTCTTGATGGAAAATCTATTCCAGAAAAGGCTTGAAGAAAGAAAAAATTAATATGCTTCATATGCAGTGTTTTTCTTCTAAAGCTAGCACATTTTTTCTGACATGAACCTTTTAACAAGCCACTTAATTTTATGCATAATCTTAAAAGTGGGACAAGAAACAATTGTTTCCCTTTCTACACCTTTCTCTTTCCATCTGTGGTCCCGCAAGTCTCTTTATAAATAAAGAGTCTAACAGCAAGAAATATGAGACCCAGGTCTCAAACAATGAATTGCATGACCAGCAGTTCCAATATACTTACTTCCCTTTCTACATATTTCTTTGTCTGTGTGTATGTGTTTGTGTGTGTGTGTGTGTTTGTGTGCATGCACTCATGTGTATCTGTCTCTATAGGTCTTTATACAAAATGGACTAGTTTCTTTATTCCCTAGATGGTAAAGAATGTCACAGGCCAGAGTGCCTTCTTGGAAGTATTATCCTAAAGTCAAAGAACCTGAGGCCACTACATTTCGAGTTGATGCCTAATGCTGTCTGAACAGCTCAGGCCTTTTCATAGGTAATGAAGATCCACTGACCACACTTAATTGACAGTGAAAAAGCACAGGGGTTTCTCACTCTAACTTAAAAATGAGACACAAGTTTGTACTAAGCCTTAGCAGATTATAAGCACACAGATGCTCCTGTGAACAGAAATCATACCTAATGGGTACAACGTACACTGTCTAAGTGATGGGAACACTTATAACTTTGAAGCAGTACAAAAGCAATCCAGATAACCAAAACATCTGTAGCCCTGTAATCTTCTGAAATAAAAGATAAATAAATCATATATGTCCCTTGCCCCTGCTTACCTAAGCAAGACTTCAGAGTATCCTCTTGTCCTCCAAGTACTTCTAGGTATCTGCAGAACACATCTCATCTATGCATCCAGGAAAACTCCACTCATTGTACTATCAACAGTGTTTTTCTTCTTCTCCTGCTCTGCTCACCTTCACCCCCAGTAGGTGCCACCTCCTGCCAGACACCAGGCCTGCCACCAAGCATTGCTGTCACCCACCAACAGGTTATGGTTCCAATGTGCCAAAGCTGCACCAGAATCTACTGCAAGGTGGGGAAGAATCTCCTTGTTGGTATCTTCCTCCAGTGGGAGCACACTCAAATAGTGGTATTTGTGGCCAGAATATTTGGTGAAACAATTTTTAAGGGCTTTTTGTTAAAAAACAAACCCACTGTTTTCTATGGGACTCATACATGATTCCAATCGAACCTGGGGCAGTGCTAATCCGTGAGATAAATTCCCAGCAACAATCAATATATTGTATCTTCTCCTCCCTGCCCCTGACGCTGCTGACTCAGATTTCCTTGCTGAGTCAACCTACTCTTGTCTGGCTCTTCTTCATTTTGAATACGTTCTATCCCAAGAAGCTCATCAGTCCCTCTTGCAAAGAGATATCTGGAAGGCCCATCCCATCAGTTAGCAGAGATACCCAGGTAGGTCTAAATGACAACACAAATGATAGATGGGATTCAGCGACAACGTGGTTAGAACATCTTTTGCTTTTCAAAGACTGGGTCAAGGTCTTTTGAGTCATTTCCAGAAAGGATTCTTCCTTAGGAACAGCCTGGGATCATTCTTTCAGGCCTCCACGCTGGGCTCTCACCACCACTGAAAATGGATTGTGGACGTGGTTCTAGGTGTTCTCAACATGAATATGTTCTTCTCTTGCTGAAAAGACAGATCAGTGGCCTCTCGAGCTATCTTGTACTCTTTTTATTATTTCATCATATTATGGGGGTACAAATATTGTCAAGGTTATATATATTGCCCCGCCCACCACCACCCCCCCCCCACCAAGTCAGAGCTTCTAGTACTCTTGACATATTGACTTTCCTGATCCCTTGCTCACAGCTGAATTCAAGCCAGAGTTCTAGGTAGTTCCAGTTCCTTCCTCAACTCACAGACTCAGCCCTATTTAGGCTTTGGGGCTAAGCCTACTCTTATGAGAGCTATTGACTTTGCAAGTGACTATTGACTATCCAAGTGACTTTGCATCATGCCATTTATTCCAAAACCACATTTATTCCACATTTGAAACCAAGTCACCAGCTTGCACTTCTAGTCCATATCTGTGTCACTTCTCTTAATCTCTTTCTCCTCTCAGAAATCCAGCTACTAAGTGTGTGCAGACAGGTTTTATCTGTAGACATCCATCACTTTCTCCCTACTATGCTGGCTCCCTCCCCATTGCCTGCCCCCACACTGCCACCTACCTGGCCCATCTGTTATGTCTTGCTGAACCCCTGACATGACCTGAATAGCTTTCTGAGACACTTGCCCCACCTGCTGCTAAGTTTGCACTGACCCACTACCTTACTCCCTGGGCTGTGCCTGGTTTCCAGCTCGCAGCCTCCACACGCAGTCCCTACCACCACTCACTGAGCTCAGCATATAGTTTCAGACAACAGAGGCCCTTGGATCCCAACCTAGCTGTTCTCCTACTCTCAGCTGATTAAAGCAGTGGAATACCTCAGAGAAGCCAGACCTGGAAAAGAGATCACACAAACACTGGGCCACATGCAGCTGGCAAATGGGCTTTATTTCATCTCTGCAGGGTTTTAAGAATATTTGTGTGAATCTCGAAATTTGGTAAATCTTACATAAAACCCCCGATTTCTCTTGAGATATCAGAAGCTCTTACAAGAAGCTCAAATTCTCTCATGGTAATAATCAGCTGGAGCTGAGCAGTGGTTCCCCCAGAGAGCACATGTCCCCCATGGCCCAGCGGTCCTCGGGCTCCCTATGACATGAGGCTATTTAACATGACCCTGCCCTAATTGTTTTCTAATGGTAGAGAAACATTTCTCTGTACCCGTCTCTAGCAAAAGTAGGAAAATGAACAAAAGAAAGTGAAGTCCATGTATTTGAAGATGCAAGAGAGAGACTATTGTGCCTGTGTGTGTGTATGGGTGGGTGCAAGGGAAGAATAATCTTACATGTTTAATAAGTAGAATGTATAAATATTGATGTTTTTAGCACACCATCCACATTGCCCATTTACATTTATCTTGATTCAGCCCCTAATCTGAAAGATTGATAGTGCATCTACAACCAAGTCTGTCTCTATAAATATTTTACATAAATTGCTACCTATACATTGTGATTTAAGGACCAATAAAAGTCAGCATATTGGAGAATCTCCTGAACATCTGGGTCAGGCCTTACCCCTACTCTCTTACCAACAGCACAGGTGCAATTGCCACTATTAGAGCCACACTAAGAAAATGGAAATAGGGAGCTACAACTAAAAAGCAGATCTATTGCTTGAGGACAGCTTCTAGTCCTTTGTTTATTAAACTCCTTCAACCACTATGTGTTAATCTCCACTACGTGCTTGGCACGGTATTGCACATTGTACGTAATTATACATGCTATCATTCGGAGGGCCTACTGTGTACTGGGGGCTCTGCCAATCCCTTTCCAGATACTATGTTATTCATAATTCTCCAAGGTAGTAATTATTCTCATCTTACAGTAAGGAAGGTGGAACTCAGGAAGCTAAACAACTGGCCCACAGACACACCTCCCAAATGAGGTACCAAGACTCAAACCCAGGCCAGCCTAAGTTTAAATGGAGAAGGTGTCACCCGAGATTTGTTTGCTCAGATGGCTAAGTCTCTTTCTACGGCTCAAAGCTGAATATTATACACATCGAACAGCAGAGATGGCTTAGTATGAAACCGTACTCCATTCCCTGTATAACTCAGAAGAGACTCGCCTACAGACGAGGAACAATCGATTCACCGAAGAGGGCCTAGCCTGTTTGTTTAAAAGGCTTTATTTTTAATTTCTAAAATATCCTCAGCATTTTACAACATTAAAAAGAAGGTAGCATTGTGTTATAATCTGACTTTGAACTGCATTCTCCACTGCAGAATGTCACTTAGCCTTCCATAATGTTATGATCAGCATCTTACAAAAACTTTAACCTCTGCATGTTAATAAATAGCAGTGGAAACCCACATGTAGAGGCACAATGAAAAAAAGTAATAAAGCTGTTCATTACCCTTGACTCTTCTGCTCCCTTGCCCTTGTTTTCCCTCTGCACATGGTCAGAAATTGAATTGATATTGAATTTGCTTCACTTGTGCAGTACTATTCATACACACTTTTGTAATTCATTCACTTCACTCACATTTCACCTTTTGTCATTTCAATCACTTTAAATCTGCTTTGGCCTCCTTCACATTCAGTCTACTAAGTTGCTGGGCATGAGCAGAGGATTTATTAACTTTACTTTCTGGGTTTCTGGTTACAGCAGGAATAATCTCATCTGGAGACAGGTTTAGATACTGACAACACTGCTAGTCCTGAAATAAGGCCTGGAGAGAAGACAGATGCCAGACTTTCCTGGGATGGACTTTGCAAAGCAGGTGCACAGTTAGGAAGTGTGGCCTATAGCCTTCAGTATCAGCATCAAGAGGTGGCTAAATGTGTGGGCTCTGTAGTCAGACAGGCAGAGTTTGCATCCTAGAATGCTATTTCCTGCCATAGGAACTTGGGCAAGTTACTCAGCCTCTGTGTGTCTCTGTTTCCTCGTCTGCAAAACACATCTAATGATAGTATCAATCACATAGGATGGTTTTGAGGATTAAATGAGAAATTCTATATCAAGCATTTAGCTCATATGTGTTCAATAAATATGCATTATTATTATTATTATGGTGGAACCAAGAAAATATAGAACTAATCTCTTTTCTTTTATAATAGGCTGAAGAAAACACGAAAAAGACCCAAAGAAAGACCTACTTCAACAATGTAAGGAGCATATAAACAATAACAGAGCAAAAAATGCCTCATTTAAAGCAGTTGTTTATTCAGTCCAACCATCTAATGCCAACAAGTTGCATTTAATGAAAAAGCCTGTTGCCCTTCAATATCACCTTCAAATGTTATAGATACTGAATATTGATAAATTTCCTTTTATGAAAAAATGGATGAAGCCTTCCTTAACTAAATTCAAGCTTTTTGAAGGCTCTCTTTATTTCTGTCCCGTACAACTCTGGGATAATAATATTCCTCGGGCTTACTACCTGTGGTGAAAGAGGAAGAATTTTTTACTCCCCTCATTCTTAAGCTTTAGAAATTTGGTGAATGAATCACTATTTGATAGAATCATCTATAACTTACTTTCCCATTCTCTTTGCAGAGAGAAGAGTGCTAATTTTTCTGTCTTGAGTATAAAGGCAAAGCTAGGTAACCAAAGACTTGATGGACCAAAACAGGCCAAGGCCCAGGCATGTCATAGGAAAGACATGGTTGACTGCCTGGGATCAAAAACAATAGCTAGCATTGGCACAGGTGTGATTAACCAGGCCCTGCTTACAGTAGGAATAATAGGTGAGGAGACACTGAGTCTAGATCCAGGTAAGAGTGAGAATTAAGTCTGGGTTAGCAAACTGAGTAGATTAAAAGATAATCTGGGTAGAATTCTAAAGGCAGCTGGTTGCTCTAACAAAGATGTAAAGAAGACTTAATTATCTGGAGGCACATAGGTCTTTTCCATTTTAAGAAACCAGAGTCTGTTACTGCAAACCCGAGTCTTTAAAAGCAAAAGTGATCTCTTATAGCTATAACTGTGGATAAAGCTATGTGTGCCAACCAGACCCAGAGATACTTACAGCCAGCCGGACCTAAGGATCCTCTCAGAAATCCAGTCCAATAGCAGCTCCCTGCTTGGAGTCCTCATATTCCATTTATAAAAATCTTCCTTCTTTATTACTATTATAGAAGTTGTTCTGGTAGCAAAGGCCTTTAAATGAGGCCCCAATACTAGTCATTTTAGTTTATTTTCATCGGAAAGCTATTCCAGCACCTTTATCAACCCAAAACTGCCTGTCTTTGGCCCCTTTCCAAGTCAGTTATAGCTTTTTGGAAATGTAGTGACCAGAACATGTTCTTCTTCAAGGGTAATATTATACTTTCTATTTTCATTCTAATACCCTTCTTGGTGACGCCAAGAACACTCTGGCCTTTTTTTTTTTTCCCCTCCAACTACATACCGAGTCTTCAAGATCTGAGACTCCATGGTCCCTTAAAAGAAATTCAATCCAGCCACTATTTATTGAGCTCTTATAGAGGATACAAAAAACCCAAAAGGCTCAATCTTGGCCCTTAAGAAGTTATAATCTTCATGAAGCCATAAACTTATGAATACCTTAAATAAAAAAATAAAAGCAACATATTATTGTGTACCAGGGATTAGATTATAAATATTTCAGAAATTCAAAAGAATATGGCTACTTTTATTTTAAAGTAAATATATTTCTTGGGTATAATAATGGTTTGCCATTATTCAATAAATGGGACATAATAAAATAGAACAAATTAGGTGATTATCTTGTTTATTAGTTGTTGTTCAATGGTAAGATATTTGGCCAGGATCTTATTGTTATTGCACATTCTCAAGGGAAATATACAGAAAGAACACTTGGGCAAAGACAGATTAATTTTAACAAGAGCTTTGTACTCCTGGCCTTGTATAGGTAGGCCATATCACAAATGAGCTAGAAGAATTTCTTTTAAATCACTGGGCTGAGGCCTAGGCCAGAGATATCGAATACAGAGCATATGCCTTCCTCAGTCTACCAAGATAGATATCACAGTCTTTTTCTCACTGAGCCCAAAATGGCCACAGAATTTTTTTTCAATTCAGCCCTTCTGGTGACCATCACTAATAAGCAGAAATTGTCATTGTAGACTGACACCTGTTTGTCACCCTGACCTCAGGTCCAAACATGGCTTAACTCATATTGCAGCCTGAATACAGAGATAAAACCTCTGCTCATGTCCTGAGAAATTCTTGAGATGTATTCCATCTTTATGATTAGCATTCTTGAATCAGTAATAATTACAGGCACTTATTTATGGAAGATCTTCATTTCCAAATAAAAGTAGAAGACATGAGTATGGTCTCAGTCCAATGTGCCAGCCTTGACAAGAAATACATGACATGCTTCGATAATAGAAAGATATTTACTTAAGTAACTGTATGCTAAATGGTACTGTATTAGTCAGGATTCTTCAGAGAAACAGAACCAATAGAATTATATATAGAGAAAGAGATTTATTTTAAGGAATTGGCTCACATAATTATGGATGCTGGCAAGTCCAATATCTGCAGGGTAGGCCAGCAAGCTAAAGACTCAAGAAGAGTTGATGTTGCATTTCAAGCTTAAGTCTATCAGGCTGGAGACCAAGGGAAGACCCAATGTTGCAGTTCAAGTCCAAAGTATGTCTGCTGGCAGAATTCCTTCTAGCTCAAGGGGAAGGTCTGTCTTTGTGCTATTAGGCCTTCAACTGATAGACTGAGGCCCATCCATGTTATGGAGAATAATCTCCTTTACTCAAAGTCCAACAATTTAAATATTAATCTCATCCAAAATAAAAACACCCTCATGGAAACATTCAGAATAATATTTGACCAACTATCTGACCACTACTTCCCAGTCAAATTGACACAGAAAATTAACCATCACAGGCTTTTATGAATATGAATTATAATATGAATTATGAAAATATTAATAATATGAATTATTTCAAATTCATAATCTGCAAAATCTACACTTCCTTCATAGTGAAGTACGTGTACTACTGGGTATTTACCCAAAGGAAAAGAAATCATTTTATCAAAAAGACACCTATACTGAAATGTTTACTGGAGCACAATTCACAATTGCAAAGATGTGGAATCAACCCAAGTGCCCATCAATTCATGAGTAGATTAACAAACTGTGGTATATGTATACCATGGAATACTACTCAGCCATGAATAAGGATGAATTAATGCCTTTGGCAACAATTTGGATGGAATGGGAGACCATTATCCTAAGTGAAGTATCTATAGAATGGAAAAACAAACACCACATATACTCACTATTAGATGGAACCCACTGATGAGCATACATGTGCACAGAGGGAAGTATAACTCCATGGAAATCAAGCAGGTAGGAGGAGGGAGAAAGGGATGGGCTAAAACTTACCTAATGGGTACAATGAACACTATCTGGGGGATGCGCAC
The DNA here is from genome assembly GCA_008086735.1 of Cheirogaleus medius. Taxonomy (NCBI): domain Eukaryota; kingdom Metazoa; phylum Chordata; class Mammalia; order Primates; family Cheirogaleidae; genus Cheirogaleus; species Cheirogaleus medius. The sequence continues at coordinate 73,235,865 of VBSM01000529.1, forward strand.
ACTTATAACCCTGACTCAAGCATTACAAAAGAGATCTGTGTAACCAAAAACATTTGTACCCCTGTACAAATTTTTGATATAAAAAATAAATTTAAAAGTATTTTCTAGAATAAAATCCAGAATATAAAAATGACTACTTCAAATCAATAAGAAAAGCAACCTACTAGGAAAAAAATGAGTAAAAGATTGAAAAATTACATAAAAGAAAACTCAAATGACTAATAAGCTTACAATGAGAAAAATCTGTGTTCAGAGACAGGCAAATTAAAACCACAATGAGATACCACTTCAAATCAGAAATACTGTCAAAAATTTTAAATTCTGGTGGCATCAAATGTTGGAGAGAAAGTAGAGCAGCAAGAATCCTTTTGTAGAGTAAAACCACACTCGACAGCAATTCAGCTATATCAAGCAAAGCTGAAGCCTCATGTACCTCTGGCCAAGGCATTCTACTTCTAAGAAGCCCTTGCATACATATACAAAGGGATATGCCAAAATATTTGTAGCAGCATTTTTTTTTGTAATAGCTAAAAAACTTCTACTCCTGGGAATAAGAGAATGAGCAAATAAATTGTGGTATATTCATATGATGGAATACTATGCAGCAACTTAGGAAGTGGCCTATATCCACATGTCAATGTATTCTAATCTCAAAAATATTATGTTAAAGAAAAGGCAATTGCAGAAGGAAGATTTTAAAACATACAACTCTCTATATGATTAATGTACACACTGGAAGTAGAAAAAATAAATGTCCAATTTACAGGGGAGAAAAAGGAAAATATGGTATCAGGGTGGGGCTTAAAGTAGATTCAATTAAAACCATAATCTTTTTGTAATTTTCATAAGAAAACTGAAGCAACTGTGGCAAAATGTTACTATATGTTGATTGCGATGTAGGTACACATGTGATTATTCAAATATTTTCTATACTTTTCCAGTATTTGAAATACTTTATAATTATTTTCCAAATGATTTTTAAAATGTAAAGATTTTTCTTCAGGAATTGTTTGCTGGTTTGTTTTGTACCATTAAAGCAACTTTTATAAAAGAAATAAACACATAAAATGTAACTTTGGGAGGAATTTCTCAAATCAAGCCATGGGTTCAGGACAGATAAGGTCATTTCTGATTTTATCAGAACCAGACAACAGTACCTTCTCTTCCACAGTGCTCTCTTCCTTCCAGAACCAAGGGACTCTTTTTGTGTTTGTTTTAGATTTCCCAAACTTCTGTCTCTAAGGTAACTTGTTTTTCCCTGAACCCCCAGTGGTTGTGCTTTCCTCACATCACTTCCACAGCTTCTTGTGGCTCCCTGAATTACTTTAAGCCCATTAATGTTGAGTTGATATCCACACCCAGCATTTGGCTAGATAGGCAGTAGGAAAATTTGGATTCCAGGTTTAGATTTTACTGCTCTGACTGTGGATTAGTTTCTTAGCTATTCATATTTTTGGGTTATATTTAGGAGCCTCAGTTTCCACAAGTGTAATATGGAAGTAATGTCATTTTTAACTGTAGAAGGATGTTTGGTGCATCAAAACCACAAGAACAAATTTGTTGTAAGAGCACCAAACAAGCCAATCTTCCTCTCACTCATTATTCCCTGACTTTGTTCAGTAGTTAATGATTCATTCATTCATTTAATCAATAAACAAATTTTCTTTCTGTATCTACATCATGCAAAAAACAGCTAAGAACTCAGGAACTCTCAAACATGCCGGGTCATTCTTTTTCACACAATATGTAAGTTAATGGAAAATGGAAAATAACATAAATTCTTCAGTAGGAGTGAAAGGTGTTTTATCCAAGAAGACATTTCACACCCATGGAGTAGACTCTAAAAGCACATAGGGTTATAGATGGGAACACATTTAAAAGCTCAGAGCAAGTGTTGTCCAAAGAACTAACAGGTGAAGAGCAATGGTGTAGGTAACAGGACAGCACATTTCATTCTCTGTAGCAGTGGCATTCAGACTTTGTGATTTCCAATAAAATTTTCCTCCCAAATTAAACATGGTGGCCAAATTTATTTTCCAAATAAAATCATTAAATTAACAAAGAACCAAATCTTACCATAGTCTATCATCAAATTTAATTACAAGTATGTAATTATAGAGTACAGTCCTTTCAATGAATAAACTATTATTTTTCTCATTTTGCTATGATTTGAAAAAGCCTAGAAGTGTCATAGAATGATACAGTTTCATTGATTTAATAAATATGTCAAGTTCCTACCGTGTTCCAGGAACAACTCTAGGCATCTGTGGTACATCCATGAACAAAATGAAGATTCTTGTCTTCATTCTAAGTTATGAAAAAGAAATAAAGTTTTACGATGATGATTATTTTAGCCTGAAATACAAGGCCTGTTTTTCATATTGAATTACAAAATTTTCTACTAAAATTAAATGCAGGTCTTAAATGAAAATAAACAAACCTGCTCCATGTTTGTAAAATACACGGGGCTTTACTAAAATTAAAGATAAACTTTGATGTTTTATTCCAAGTTAAGCAGTAATTTTAAGGCTTAAGACAGCAAACTATGTTCAGTTGACTGAATTTAGAAGTAGAAATTTCTTTTGATGTTATTAAAATATGCATTGTTTTCATTTTCTTTTATAGTTAATATATGCATATTTCTGGCTGAACAGTTCTAATAACTCAATTATTGCTAACATTTCTATTGAACCTCGGATAGGCCACTTTCTGATGTAGCAACATGATCAACATATATTTTTCCCATATTATTATTCTCAATTTATCTTTTGGTCAAATTGGAACCTTATTTTTTATTAGTCACATCTATTTTCTGAGATTAATATTATCTGATTATTTTCATATATGTTTCATTTTTATAAGTAATCTTGATTCAACTTATATTTAACTTGTCTAAAAAATATTGGTTTAAACATATACTATCTGCCAAAATATATCTATCAGAATTTCCTGAGATTGTCTAAAAATGTATGGATTTTCAATTAACTAACATGTTGTATGCATTAAGAAAACACATAGATATTCAGCAATCCCTGAGTTCTCAGCTTGTACTTATCAATAAAAGTTGTGGCCACCTATACTTCGCTCAGGGGTCATATCTTTATTTATCCAGTGCAATTCTTAATACTTTTACCTTAGTCTTAAACTAGAAATAGGCTCTTAAATGCCAGTAGTAGCCAGAAAGGTAATAGAAATCATGAACCGACATTCCAATATGTAGGTTTTTTTTAAAGCACCATACGTGGCCAAATCAAACACATCTGCAGGTATGGCCTGCGGGCCTGTACTTTGCAGCCTGTGTCTTAAATACTGTTTGCCTCGATTACCATAATATACTTGACATAAGTCAGCCTGACATGAATCCCCAGGTTCCAATTATTGTTACATAAAATGAGTACTATTAAATAACGAAGAAAAGATATATTTTATTGTTCTAGTACTATGCTAGCTACTATGATTAATCAAAAGAAGTATAAGATATGGTTTCTTTCCTTAAGGAATAAGAATATACAGGAGCAATTATTTGGCACCTGCTATGTGCAAAGCTTATACAAATATAAAAGAAATGGTATTTCTTTTCATCTTCACAAATGCACATTCTTTAACAAATATTTATTAAGTATGACTACATGCCAAAGGACTGGAATTTTTAAAATGAAAGAAATGAAAGGCAAAAAGATCAGGAAATGTGTCCAGGGCAAGGACTCAACCTCTACATTTCTTAGTCCAATGCCCATGACCTTCCCCCACCTACCCCCTAGAGAAGCACAGAAGAAGAGTAAAGTAAATATGACATGGTTTGAATTCTGCCCTAGCACTTTGCTGCTACATCTCTTTCTTTCTGTGTTGCACTTCTCACTATTTCTCTCAGAGTATTGTGGCAATGGAAAGGGCTTTTTAACCAGTCCTGGCTTTTTGATGGATAGAGAAAACCTTCCAAGCTGAATTTGAACTGAAATTGTTTTCTCACTGTGCAAAAGTCATTGATTCTATGATACTTTCTGTGTAGCCACATGAAAAAACTCCCTGCCTTCAGAGGCTAGTGTTTTGCTATTCAACTGTTTCTAGCATGTGTGTGTCAGACTGATAAATAACCTAGGAATTCTTCTCATGTTTGCATATATACCTATATATAATGGTTATGTCAGCAAAGAGCTGGCCATTGTTTAACATGAATAAAAACACCCAAATAGTTTTGTTTTCAAGGTTATTATTTAGTGATTAACATAATAGATTCAGCTGTTTTTATCTGAGGTGCTTATGTAATTTGGAATATACTATTAGACATCAATTAAACTGGTCCATTTGTACTTTATACTAGTAGGCTGTTAACTAAAGAGCAAAAAAGTTCTTTAAAAGAAGTTACTGGAGCTCCTCTCATTTATTTACTCATGTTTTAATCCCCCACAGCACAGGGAGAAGAGTTGAATGAGTGAGTAGGAGAGTAGATAAAGAGGGTAGCCCTTTTCCAGATGGTCTCTAAATTTGAACAAGCCATTTTTCAAGAGAGGCCCATATCTCAGGGATTCATTTTCTCTCCTGTTTGACAAATTTCAAATGCTTCAGGACATGATGCAGTGCCCTGGCATTCAATCAAGGTTTGATGGGTGGGAGAAGGTAAGTATACATTTGGAACAGAAACACTTGTACTTGAATGCTATATTAATGTTAGTAAGGTCCTTTGGCCTAGGCATTAAAGAAAATAAACAAAAATAAAATATTAACACCAAAATGTCATTTTAGGAAATTATCTAAAATCTTTGGGCCGGGCGCGGTGGCTCACGCCTGTAATCCTAGCACTCTGGGAG
>VBSM01000529.1:73240772-73254682 GCA_008086735.1 Cheirogaleus medius
AAAAAAAAAAAATAAAATCTTTGTCTGGAAGAAAGGAGGATACATTGCTATCTTACCCACTAGGGGAATTTAGTAGTACTTACACTTCAATTTTTTATCAGTCATTATTTTCTTGATCATGCTTATATTTCTTAACATAACATTCAGTTTATTTCCCCAAGGGTACATTTCATCTGGTTTATACGGAGCTAATTGGCAATTTTACTTTGTGTTCACCTTATTTCTCATCTGTAGCCATTATTTGCAACTACCTCTCTTTGAACTCTAAGCTGTTCAGATAGTGACCCTGATTTTGTCTATTAGCCTTTCACATAGAGAAGAATTGACATCATTGTGCTGGGGACAGTATAACTGCTCTCTGCCCGTTGTCATTCCTGTAGGCCTCACACAATGCACTTGATTCATTTTTTTCTTCTTGTTTTGCCTCTCCAGAGTGAAGCGGTAAAAGCTGATTTGCCCCAAGCTGATTGAGCACCAACACTGCTAGGAACTTTCATATCTTCTATTTCATTTAGCACTGGCTCCATACGAGGCTCTACATCTTTTTTTCCTTTATGTATACCACAGCTACACTAATGTACATAGCTTCTTCCAAAATACACCAAGCAATTTCACCAAGATAATAACTAACATTATTGAGTGCTTATCATGAGTCAAGCACTATTCCATTTAATCCTTGCAACAACCCAAGAGGGTAGATACTATTATTATCCCTATTTTACTGATGAGAAACCATGTTTTTAACACAGCTATTCTTGCAGGGCCCCTATTTCAAGCCTTCATGCCTTTACACACATTCCTTCTGCTTATCAGCCAGGACCGTCCTTATTCCCCTCTTTCAAGAAGCCTTGCAAACTTCTACTTATCCTTTAAAAACTATTTCACATGCTTTCTCTGTGAACTCTTTTGAATCCACTGTATAGATTTGATCATTACCTTTTTTTTGTTCCAAAACTCTACCAACTACAAAACTTTAGTATTGCTCATTTCACACTTCACAGCGTTTTTTAAAAAACATATTTGCTTCCCTTACCAAATTACAATGACCTTGAAAGCAGGGACTTGAATAGTTTACTTTTAAATCCTTGTTTTCTATGCCAAATTCTTGGTCCATCTCAGGGTTAATTTCTATCCACTGCTTTGCTTCTTGACTCTGAATCATAATTTCCTGTTTCTTTGTATGTCTAGCAATTTTTTGATTGAATACTAAATTGTTGCTAATGCATTGTAGAGACTCAATCCTGTCATGCTCTTCCAAAGACTATTAATTCTTATGTTAGCAGACGGTTCTATTGCTGGTTGATGGCTATGTAGTAGAGCAAACTTAGTTCTATGCTTTGTTACTGGAATCCATGCAGAGCCTAATGTGTTTCCCACATGTCTTTAACTCACCAGGAGTAAACATCCAAACTCTCTCTCCTCTGAAGATCTTGTGAATCATAATTTTAGGCTTTGCTAGGCAGGGTTTTGTATAGGCCTTACTTTAGGTCGTCACCCTTACTCCTAAAGTGCAGCATTTCTGTGTCTCATCTGGATGCAAGGGTGTCAGCAGAGTATTAAGGAATCTCTCCACTCTGGCGGGGCCAGAATTCCAATGTTCCTAGGCTTTTCCCACAGACACTCACCTACTGGTGTCTCTGTTTCACTCTCTAGTGATTTGAGGCGGTTCCACTCTGCATGTATATAACCTAGTCCTTAGCCACAAACACACAGGGTACCCCACACAGAGACTTCCAGATCCCAACTCTGCCCAGTTCTCAGTATCTGATGCCCACCTGCAGATCTCAGCCATTTCAACTGACCCAAACATTGACCTCAGCCTCCTCAGCTCAGTGAGGCCACCACGCTCTACTCAGACTCCACTTCCTGATTCACCATGACCAGGAAACTGTCTCCAGGCAGAGGGCTGGACAAGCATGAGGCTCATCTCTGATTTCCCCTTCCCCAGGCCTACAGTGTTGTGCTGACTATTGTCCAATGCCTGAAAACAGTTGCCTTATATATTTTGCCCAGTGTTAAAGTTGCTTATGGCAAGAAGAGGTAGTCTAGTATCAAAGAAAACAGCAGAGCCAGATGCAGAAATTACTCTTATTTATCTTTGTACCTCCAGTACTTATAAGTGTCTAGCAAATAGTAAATCTCTAATAATAAATTGGTAAGAAAGGATCAAATAAATGATGCTTTTCAATGAGCTATGCTATTCTAGCTAAGTAATATTTTATTATCCCATGAGATCAAGAAATTATAATAGATTTTATTCTGACATAAAATTAATTTGCTGAAATTAATTGGGGGGTGAGATGAGAAGAGAACTTTCTCTGCTAGTTTTCAGTTACTTCCATTTATTTATAACTAACACAATTTTCTAGTCCTTTGATGGTAGACAGATAAACACTTAGGCAAATTAAAGTAAAAATCTAGGTTAACAGGAATGCTTCAGAGAATGGAATTTTCTATTAATGTAATTTTCCCACCTAGTGAGGGTTAACAGAAGATCCTGTCTGTTTAATACTTATTATTGAAAATGTCTATGTAATAAAGTAATTAATTTTTCTTTAGAAGATACAGCCTTTGAACCAACAGCAAATTTTTGATAGATTTTCCTTCAATACCTCCAAATACCAATCCACTCTGTCCAGTCCAGACAGTCCCTAATGCCTGGGAACATATTCGGAAGGTGGGAAATATCCAGGCAACTCCCCTGAATTATGGGTACACCAAATTCTGATCATTCCCAGTATGATAAATGAATATGACTCTACCCCTAATTTCAAGTGTGATTCCAGAGACAAATGAATATTCTCTCACAATACCTCCTATAAGCAAGACACAGCCTTGCCCTCAGCTCTTTGTACAGCAACTTTCCTTGTTTCTTGCCATGATCAGAGGAAAAATAATACCCCAGCTCTCCAAGATCCTGGGAGTTTCTAATGATGCAAAGTTGCAGTTCAAGGAATCCTGGGCCAATTTCTGAGGGGAAGTATCACTAGGCTGATGCATTTTGTTTCTTCTCGGTGACGTCTCTTGAAAACAAGAAAACCAACCAGTCACTTTGTTAGCTGAGATATCAAGCTTTTTCTCCTTTCCCTTTTTTTTTTTTCCAGTGTGTACTACTTTGGATTTATTTGACTTATTCAATCTGTGAATTATATCTTTCATCAATTCTGAAAAACCTTAATCATTATTCTCTTCAAATATGGTCCCTGTTACACTTTCTTTCTCTTCTCATACTCTATTATCCATTACTCTTTATTTCTCTTTCACATTTTCTGTCTATATATTTCCTGGATGCATCCTGAGTCATTTCTTCTGACCTATATTCTAGCTTATTAGTATTCTCTGTAGCTGATGTAAACTACTGTCAAGCCCATCCACTGAGCACTTTTATTTACAATAGTATTATTCAAAGTGTGGTCTTCAGACCAGCAGTACTGGTATCATCTGGGAGCCTGTTAGAAATGAAAATTCTTGTGCCTGCCCTCAGACTAAATCAGAATCTATAGGAATAGGGCCCAGGAATCTGTGTTTTGAAAAGCTATCCTGGCTGAGCATGGTGGCTCTCACCTGTAATCCCAACACTTTGGGAGGCTGAGGCAGGAGGATCACTTGAAGCCAGGAGTTCAAGACCAGCCTAGGCAACATAACAAGACCACAATCTCTAAAAACAGTAAGAAAATAGCAGGACACAGTGGCTCATGGATATAATCCCAGCTACTCAGGAGACAGAGGCAAGAGGATTCCTTGAGCCCAGAAGTTCCAGCCTAGGTGACAGAGAGAGACTCTGTCTTTATTTAAAACAAAACAATAAGAAAAAAAAATTATCAAGCTAATTTTATGATGTTAAACTATAAGAAGCAATAATTTACTAATTTAATAATTTAGTTTTATATTTTTCAAGTTTATAAATTCTATTTGGCTCTTTAAAAAATATGCTTAGTAATTCCTTGTTTTCTGTTTCCTGGAATTTTTTTAAGTTTGTCTTTCCCTTCTATAAAGTAATAACCGTATTTGTTTTATATTGCAATCTGTGAAGACTTTGGATACCTGTTACTGCTTTATATTCCTGATGGTCTCATGCATGATGCCATGTTTCCTTCTATACTTAATGGGTTGTTTTTGTTGAAAAAATTCTTTTTTTTCCCTAAAACTGCTTGTAGGTATACTTTGAGGTCTGGACTAAAGGTGCCCTCTCCTCTGGAGATAATTTTCATTTTCTTATGCCAAGTGTGTAGGGATACTTTAAAGTTACAAAACATTTTGGATTATTCATGTGGGCTAACAATACATTTGAGGGTTAGCTGGTGGTTAAAAGTTCTCAGAAGCAATTTTGTTTTTCTTCTTTGATCTGATTAGCCCGATAACAAATTTCTTCAGTCTCCAAAGACTGGAGGAGGTGGTAGAATTACTTCTGATTGCACTGAGGATGAAGCTCTTGAGGGTCCCTTTATTGAAAGATGGTCTCTTATTAGACTCCCCACCTGCATGAACCTGAAGTTTGGTCTTCCATTGCCCAGGAGGTAACATAGTTCAAAGCATAAGTCATCATTTTCAACAAATGAGCTCAAGATAAAAGCAACATCAATGCTCAAGTTTCACTTAGATTTTAGTCTATTAATAATAATTTTAAAGTTTTCTGGTGGCGAAAGAAGCAAAGAGAGAGAGAGAGAGAGTGGGGCCAAACAGCGTGGCTTTATTGAGCACTCCTGGGTGAGGCTCGCGGGTCCCAAGAGACAGGGCCCGAGAAGTCGCACGTGTTTGAAAGGGGTGAAGGCTTTTATACTGTTTGGTCAGGCTAGGAACTTTTGGCAGGAAGAGCTGGGGATTTTCCACTGTGACCTTTGGCGGTTATTGAGAAACAGGAGGGAATGGTGGTATTTGTGGAATCCAGGAACCAAAACTTTCTTATCCGGGTGGACATTGGGTGTGGTTGTTCTCAGCAGGGCCTGGCAGTTATCCTTGGCAGGTCTGGTCTCATGAGCCTTTTCTTTTTGATCTAGGGAGTGGAGGGAGGCCCGCCACCAGCCTTACAATAATGTTGAATAATTTCTTACCATTTTGTTAGCACTTCTATGAATTTAAGATTATATATATTTATATATACATTATATGTTTATATATGTGTATATATATACATGTGTAATATAAATGATACACACACACAGTGGTGTGCTGGAGCTGACTTGTGCTGGATCCTGAGACTGAGTTATTAACATCTTTCCCAGTTATGCATTCAGTGATGTTATATTGGTACCTGGCTATGGTGGGAGTATTTACACCATGATATTCAACAACAACAACAGCAAAAAACAAATTGAGGGGTTTTTTTCCCCTAGAAACCCAACTGTTAAGTATTTGAGCCCACATAGCAATATACATATATGGTCTGACGTTTTTACTTGTCTTCTTCAGGAGGACCTGTCTGGCTATCCAAAAACAGAACTCTTTTCCTCCTACTCTTGCTATTGCAGACTTTGCTTTCCCTAGAGACCCATTGTTTATACCCAAGATACATGCTAATTTTCTTTTACTTTCTTGATTCTTTATACAACCATGAATAACTGTTCCAAATAATTCAACTCCAGATCAAGATTGTCCTTTTTAGTTTTCCAGCAACTTAACTGCAGTCCTCAAAAATATTCTGCAAAGTTATTATTGTTATTTCTCTATTTTATAGATGAAGAAACTGAGGCACAGAAACATTATGGATTTACATACCTAGAAATGGCTAGAAGTGAGTTTCAAATACAGGTCTGTCTGACTCTAAAGCCATGCTGCCTCATACAAATCCTTTCCTCTTTTGTAGTCTTTATTTTCTTCCTTCAGTTTTAAAAGGCTTAGTTCTCAAAGTAAGTTCATGAAAAATAAAGGGGAGAGGACAGAACCTTCTTTGTTTTTTGTCACAATATATTCCTGGAAACTGAGTTATAAAGTAGCTTGGGAATTTTAGTATAATCAGAAATGTATTCATTGATCTTTGTCCATGTTCCTGGCACAGAACTCCTAAAATCCTTGGAATTTCCTAAGAGATAGGAGAGTCTTTTGTTATTCATAACAAGCTGCTTTCTATCACAATTGAGCTTATGCTAATAAGATGACTTACGACAGGGCTCCTAGATAGCCTCAGGTGGTGCCTATCACCAGAAAGACCAAATAATTAGAGGATAGGAAACTTTAGTTCTACCCCTGACCCCCAAGGAGAAGAGAGGAGCTAGCTACAGAGATTAAGCTCTGTAATAGCTCTTGAACAACAAGATTTGAGATTCAGAGAGCTTCCGTGTTGGTGAACATAGGAAGGTGCTGGGAGAGAGGTGCATCAAGAGAAGACATGGAAGCTCTGTGCCACCCCTGCCCCCATACATGAGAGATGCCTTATGCATCTCTTCCATTTGGCTGTTCCTGAATTATATCCTTCCTAATAAATCAGAAAATGTGAGTAAAGTATTTTTCTACATTCTGTGAGCCATTTTAGCAAATTATCAAACATGAAGAGGAAGTCTTTGAAAGCTCCAATTTATAGCCAGTCAGAAGTGCAGGTGGCCCAAGACTTGCGACTGGCTTCTGAAATGAGGATGGTCTTGTAAGACTGAGCTCCTTTCACTTGTGGGATCTGGCACTGACTCTAGGTAGATAGTGCCAGAGTTGAATTAAATTATTGGACACCCAGTTGGTATCTGAAGAATTGAATTGGTTGTTGGTATCAGAAAGCACCCTAGGAATAATGTTATGATTTGGATGCTGCATTCTTAATGAAGGACTTAACATCAAATAAATTATAAATATGAACACTAATCTTTCTTAAAAGCAAAGCTATCAAAATAAAATTTCATAGAAATTAAAAATACTAAAATATTACAAATATGTTGCATACTGATTATTGAAGGGACAGCATTATATTATAAAAAGAATTCACTTCTCATAAAATGTGCAATCATGCTGTCTCATAAATTTGATCTGAAACTGATAATTTGCCAGAGTAAACATGATTAAACTTTCAATCTTTGCCTTCTAGGACTTTAGAAGAACTTTGGATATTGGTGATGTTCAGGCTTAAAAAATGATACTCCAAAATATGGCACTTTGGCACACTTTCAATTAAAGAAAATTAAAAACCCTCAGAAATAAGCCTTAGAACCAAGATCTCTTTCTGGTCTTCCTTGGCCCACCTATCTCTTTGAACTTCTTTCTTTCCCAAAGTATAGGGAAGGACTCTTTCTGGTATTTTATTATCTGACTAGGAAAGCTTCTTTCCAAAAGAAATGCAGTTGTCTAAGATACCCTCTCTAGGAATCTCCTCAACTAACTAGGAAAGATTAACTATGGGAGAAGAGAAGAAACTGGAAGTCTCCACCATGCCCAGACAGACTCTTTGCCTACTCTTCTGAGGGCACCTCCAAGAGGTTACCTGGGAGACTTCACCTGCATAATAACACAACTCTTGTTCACAGCAAAGTTCTGCCCCTCACCACCTCCCTCAGAGCCCAGAGGAGCATTGTCCCAGGCCATTGTTCTTTCCGCTCATTCATTTCCCCTGAAAATCATTTACTCCTACACTCGCTTCTCCCGTTGCCTATGAAGAAGCGTATATAAGCATCTAGACTTCACTGGGTAATTGGGTAATCATTCTCCTGTGATTCTCCCATGCTTGTGCACATTAAATAAATGTGTGTGTTTTTTCTTTTATTAATCTGTCTATTGTCAGTCATTTCAGTGAACATTCAGAGAGGGCAGAAGGGAAGCTTGGTCTTCACCCCTACAGTGGAGATCCCCAGATCAATCACAAACTAGGTAAGCGTGGTAATATGATAACTCAAAGATGCTGAATATTGCCTTTATCTAATGAATTTATTTTAACTGTTGGTACTATAACCCTATAGTTTTTATTTTTATTATTAATGTATAGCATATAAAATCTGCCCTGATCTTTTGTGAGTTTGATATGCAAGCCAGCATTTATTATTCTGAAGCTACTAAAAAATATACTCTGAATTTCAAACAATCAATTGAGAGATGAATTTTGGAACATAAAAGTCTGGCACTGCCTATACCAAGATAAAGAAGGAAGAGTTGATTGATCCAAATGCATACTGAAATCAGGAGCTATATATGATTTTATATATATATATATATATATATATATATATATATATAAAATCCTGTATGAGTTTATTTGCTTAAAAGTTATCCCTTTCTTCTAAAAGTTTACCTTAGGATGATAGGAGACTCTGGTTAACTAAAATTACTGCTCAATTAAGACTTTACTATACTTTGAAATACTATAAATCAGTCTAATGTTTTAGAAAACTATGCTAAGATTACTTACTTTTTACAGCCTCAGACTCTTATAGGACATTATTTTCCTACCCATGTTTCAATTATTTGACCTTTGCTATGCAATAAATTAACTAACCTAGGGATCTAGCAATTGTCTACCAGGTTTGGACTTGTATTGATTTCAATATTTGTCAAATCTCTTTTAGTTTATAAGTATTTCTGCAAAGAAGAAACATTCTGTTGGTTCTCTTACTGAAACTTTTAGCTGAATTCACAATACTTTTTTCAAACTTTTGTTAAACTTCTATCATCTTTGGAATTTAGGAGAATTACTTTTATCTCTACCAGTCTACTTGACTAGTGAATTTGCTAGTTTGAAAAGATAAAGTGATGGAACTCAAGATAATTTCTCTTGTTATGATACCAGAGTTACAGGTCTGGCTTCTTGTCTTTTTTATCTTTTCATTTGTTATTTCCCCATGGTCTCTGAGGATGTTGTCTTTGCTCTTATCATTGAGGTGAGACAGACTTCTTGTCTCCCTCACCTTGTCCCTTTGGGTTTTTTCCATAGATTTCTTTCTCTTTTCTTTTTCATCTTATAGCTAACAATATTCCATCTTCCCTATTTCTTGGATTTTTCCATGTAATTTTAATTATCCATTTGTCCTCTATATTATATGCAAAGAAAAAACATTAATGTAAGAATATAGGGAAGATTTCTTATTGACCTAATCAGTTATTACCTATTAGATTCAGACTATAGATTCTGAATTCCTTCTATATAGAGACTCGCAATTTGGTAGACCTAATTCAACCAATATATAGTGTTAATCATTCAGAAGTTACATCAGTATAAAATTTAGTAAAAATACAGTCATAAAATTGAATGATTTATCATCAGCTACAATCTGGATTCTTCTAATGAGAGAACTGAAGCTTTCATCATAGTAGAATCCTTTCTATTAATTGACCATTCTTAAATTTCAGAATTAAATATATACAAATAAAGTATCTGTCATGGTTCTAATGCTGTTTTCCTGTTTGTTTACTTTAGTCAACTTTTGGCATGATCTTATGTTAGGGTTTCTTGATGTTAAACGTTGGCACCTTTTAGATCCTTGGGTACCTACAGATATTTGTTCATTTTTAAATTTTAATTATATAACTAATTACTTAATTATAACCGATAGGCCGATAATATCAAATGTAATTTAAAAACTCCACTTTTACAGAGATATATGCCATCTGGTCTCAAATACTATGAATTGTTATAATTTTCTGTCACTGACCATATTTTATTCCTGAATACATTCTTGGTAATTTTCCTTCTTTAAGTACAATTTTAGATGTGAATCATGAATGTTTACTCAGACCACATAGAAAACAGCATGATTAATATCCAATCCATCAAGTATTTTTAAATATTTAGCAAATTGATGACAATGGTTTTATTCTTTATTTATAATTTAATTATTAAAATTATGTCCCTTGAAAGTTTCTAGGTGAAATAAATATGATATTTAGATACAATGTATGAATTATATTAATAGTAATGATAACTTGTTGAGTGTTTATAATGTGACAGTGACCCTAGAGATATTTAATTCTTTCAGAAAAAACCTGTGTTTTACAGGTAACTAGTCTAGCTAAAGCTCATATTGATTAGTTAACTTGCTCAAATTCAGTTAGTATATGTAAGATTCAAGATCCGAACCTGGGTTTGTGCAACTCCAAAGCCTGTGTTCTTTCTTCTACACCACACCACTTTTCTTTATGCAGGTGAGCTGTCTCCTCTCCTCAGTGAATGTGTTGTCTGATTAATATCTCAGCTCTCCATCTCATTTTTATCCTATATAGATTATTACTTCATGGTAGAACTAATGAATTTTTTACAGTAAATGCATTTAATTACTCCCTAAGTGACTAATACAGATCACTGGACAGTCATTAACAACATGGCCATCAGTACCCATTGTAAAGATGACTAAAGTGAATGAATCAGCTCTGAGATGTGGGCCCAAGGTATGGTATTGCCCAGCCTTTCCTGGTGAAAAAATTTAGAGTGCTAGGCTTGGAGTCACAAGCTTTAACTGAGATTCTGTTCCACCACTTACTTACTAGACAAGTGACATTTCACAGCCCACTCACTTAACCTCTCTGAACCTCTTTTTTCACATCTGTTAAATAGAAGTATGGAGATACTGACCTCATAGTGTTATCAAGATTAAATGAGATAATGTGTGTAAAACGGTATTACATTCTGAAGAGCAATCTGTAAATGTAAGCTTTGATGGCTATTTTATTAGAGCAGCATCCGCCAATAAATTTTTGATACTAAGACTACTTGGGAAAAAGAAAATATGTTGCATGTTACTGTTCTATTATTTAAATCTCTTCACACTTGGACTCCTACATTGCTTTACAGTCTGGATCGTGCTTAACTTTCTGTTTGCAACTTAACATCCTGCAAATGATGTATCACTTGCTTTACCATCTGTGTCTTCTACAAAAACTAGGTTACATTATAGGATTTTTGTGTATTTCGTGTCCTACTAAGACTTGACTAAATATTTTTAGAATCTTCTAATGTATGTTGAAGTCTCAATTCCTTCTTCTATGATATTCCTCAATATCTTTATATGAATGAGGAGTATATGAATTAATCAATAATAATTAATAAGCTTTTGACTGGAACATATGCTAAATACAATCAAGTCCCAGAGGGCAACACATACAGCATGTTACAAATCTGTCACAATATGTATGATTTATGTATGTAAATACTAGGTCATAATCAATCTTCATTTAAAGAAATTGCATACTTACAAAACAAAACAAGTCAGCATTTAATATTACTTCTGTCATCAGCAATGGTGTTTGAAATTACCTTACTCTACTGTATCATTAGAATAATCTGTTCTTGCATTTACCAAGAAAAATACTTCACACACGAAATTTCAAAATAAGATGGAAATAAAACAGGGTATTACTTTTTTAAAAGTGACATACTTTTTCCTGTATTCCAAGTAAAATACACAATGAACAATAATTAAGAGGGCAATTTGAGGGTCCATTGACAAATTTTAGTGAGTCCATTTCCCATGGAAAATATACATAGTTGAAATACATAAAATCTCTCTGTGTTTTAATTAGTGAGATTTGATAGTATTCATTATAATAAATTATTTCAGCTATAATGTTAAAACAAAGATGTAGCACACAAAGAAAAATTGAACAAAGGTCCAAATGGGATATTATTAAAATGTCAAAGTGAGTAAGCAGATGGAGTTTGTATGGCTCAGTGGATTAGTCACCAGGCTCCATTACCTTGGGGAGTCTAGTGAAATCCAGTCTCAGAAGAATGATCAGAAAGTAAAATTAAAGGGTATATGCAGAAGCAAATAAATAATTTTGTTTGTACTTCCATCTAAAACCCAGAGGTTTTCATTTGGTTGTTTTTTTATTTCCTTAATCACAAGACTACATGAAGATTACAATACTGCTACATTTGTTTTTACAGAGGTTTTTTTCTTCTAAGGTTGTATAAAAGAAAAGATTGGAAACTATGCAGATCTGTCACGCTCTTCACTTAACAGAACACGTGCAGTGCAGTAGCTGGATCAAAGCATGTGCTCTCTCTAACGGAGCTTCAGCACAATACACAAGTGTGTGGGGTGGCATCACTCGAAAGCAGTGATTTTGTAACAATTCAAGCCCTATGACTAGGGGCTGAGCATGCCTCCTCCCCAGCATGGAAGCCAAATAGAGGAGCAGCCTCAAATGCCACAGATACTACTTGGGAAGCCTTGGGTGACAGTCTCAGTGGGTCCTAGATGTGGGAGGAAAACCTTGGCTGACCAGCAGCTACAGCCTACCTATGTGAACCCTGGGCCACTGAGACAAACCCCTGCCTGTGCAAGTGGGCATCTGAAGTCTCTATGCTGGTGGAATAGCCTCCCATATGGGTGGCTCTGCCAGCAAAATCCCAGAGCCATCTCTGAAGGTCTTGCTGTGCCTGAGTCCAAGGCTCTGCTTCTGTAGGTCGAGGGCTCCCACCAGTCCTACAACTCCACTCCTGAGACTCCAGAATTGTGCATGGACCCCAAGACCCTACCACTGAGTCCCCACCACTACCACGGGGCAGGCAGAATGTCGCTCAGGACTCCCCAACTCTGAGCAGCCATAACTCCTGGACTTGGTTCAAGAGAGTTCCTTGCAAAGGAAAACAGGTGCCCTGCATTCCTATTAACTGAGAGCTTAGAGAAGAGGAGCCAGATGAGAAAAAAACAGCAAAAGAACCCTGGCAACATAAAAAGACAAAATAGTTCAATACCCCCAAGAGAACACAATGGAGTTATAGCAGTGGACTCCACCCACGAGAAAATTGCTGAAATGACAGAAATGGAATTCAGAGTATGGATGGCATATAAGATTATTGGAATTAAAGAAAAAGTTGAAAACCAGCAAAACGAAGTCAAAAAATTCAGGAAATAAATTAAAAAATTACAAAGTCACTAGAGAGCTAGCCAATATAAGAAAGGAAAGGATATAATAGGACTTAAAGAAATGAAAGGGTCATTCAGGAAATTTCAAAATTCAGTTGAAAGTTTTAACAACAGGCTAAACCAAGGAGAAGAAAGAATCTCAGAGCTTGAAGACAAGGCTCTCAAGATAACCCAGTCATTCAAAGAGACAGAGAAGAGTATAAAACAGTTTGAGCAATCACTAAGACAGATAGGGGACCATGTGAAGTGAAATAGTATTCAAATTATAGTTATCCCTGATGGTGAAGAAGAAAGAGCTAAAAGTATGGAAAACCTATTTGAGGAAATTGTTTAAAAAAACTTCTCAGGCATCACCAGAAATTCAGACATACAGATACAAGATGGACATCAAATACTGGGAAGATTAATAACAAATATGTCATCTCTAAGACACATAGTAATGAACCGTGACCAAAGTCAAAATGAAGGAGAAAATTCTGTAAGTAGCAAGATGAATGCATCAAATAACCTATAAAGGAAAACATATCGGACTAACTGCAGACTTCTCAGTGGAAACCTTACAAGCCAGAAGGGATTGAGGCCTCATCTTCAATCAACTTAAACTGAACAACTGCCAGCCTAGAATTTTGTACCCTGCAAAACTAAGTTTCACAATAGATGGAGAAATTAAGTCCTTTCCAGACAAGAAAACACTGAGGGAATTTGCCTTGACCAGACATGCTCTGCATGAAAAATACTCAGAACAGCACTAAACAAAAATGAGCACAACAGATACCCACCAGTGTAAATTCACCTTAAAAAGAACCCCAAACTCACAACTCTTATAAAACAATAGAACAAGAAGTAAAACAAAGCAATAAGGACTACCCAACAGAATAAACAGACCAACATCCCACATGTCAATTCTATCAATCAATGTGAATGAACTGAAAGCTCCTCTCAAAAGACATAGGCTGGCTGAGTCAATGAAGAAACACAGCCCAAGTATCTGCTCTCTCCAGGAAACACATCTAGGCCACAAGGATGCACACAGACTAAATGTTAAAGAATGAAAAAAAAAAATTCCATGCAAATCGAAATCAAAAGAGAGCAGGTATAACCATTCTCATATCAGATAAAAAAAAAAAAGGTAGA
>VBSM01000529.1:73254782-73285047 GCA_008086735.1 Cheirogaleus medius
CCAGATACATAAAGCAAATCTTACTAGAGCTAAGCAAAGAAATAAATAGTACCATCATAATTGCTAGGAGCCTCAAGACCCCACTGTCAGAGCTTGATAAATCATCAAAGCAGAAAATAAATAAATAATCAACTTAAACCAAACTCTAAATTGAATGAACCTAAC
This sequence comes from Cheirogaleus medius, assembly GCA_008086735.1. NCBI lineage: Eukaryota > Metazoa > Chordata > Mammalia > Primates > Cheirogaleidae > Cheirogaleus > Cheirogaleus medius. Next base: position 73,254,948 of record VBSM01000529.1, read on the forward strand.
AGACATTTACAGCATGTTCTACCCAAAAACTACAGAATACACATTCTTCTCAGCAGCACATGGGACATTCTCTAAGATTGATCATATCTTAGGCCACTAAACAGGTCTCAACAAAATTCAAAAAAATCTAAATCACATCATGTAACTTTTCAGGTCACGGTGGAATCAAACTAGAAATTAATCACAAGAGAAGCACTCAACCCTTCACAAAGTCATAGAAATCAAACAATCTGCTGCTAAACAATTATTGGGTCAAGAATGAAATTAAGATGGAAATCAAAAAATTATTTGAGCTGAATGACAAAGGGGACATAAGCTATCAAAATCTTTGAGAAACAGCCAAAGCATTCCTCAGGGGAAAATTCATAGCTTTAAATGCCTCCATCAAAAAGACAAAGAGATCACAAATTAACAACCTAATGTCACACCTCAAGGAAATGAAAAAGGAAGAACAAACCAAACCTAAAGCCAGCAGAAGAAAAGAAATAACAAAGTTCAGAATAGAACTAAATATATTGGAGAACAACAACAAAAATAATACCAGGGATTAACAAAACAAAAAGTTGGTTCTTTGTAAAGATAAACAAAATCGACAGACCTCTTGCTAAATTAACCAAGAACAGAAGAGAAAGGGCACAAAAAAGCTCAATCAAAAATTAAAAAGGTCACATTACACTGATAGTGTAGAAATGCAAAACATCATGCATGAATACTATGTAAATCTCTACATGCATAAACTAGAGAATCTAGAGGAAATGGACAAGTTCCTGGAAATGCACAACCTCTCAAGACTTAACCAGAAAGAAATAGAACCCCTTAACAGACCAATAATGAACAGTGAGATCAAATAGGTAATTAAAAAAACTCCACCCCCCAAAAGCTCTAGAACAGATGAATTCACAGCCATATTCTATCAGACCTACAAAGAAGACCTGGTACCTATAATATAGAAATTATTCCATAATATTGAGAAGGAGGGAAGCCTCCCCAACTCATTCTGCAAAACCAGTTTCACCTTGATACTAAACCCAGGAAAGGATACAACAACAAAAAAAGAAAACTACAGACAAATATCCCTCATGAATATAGACGCAAAAATCCTCAATAAAATACTAGCAAACTAAATGCAATAGCACATCAAAAAAATAATCCACCAGGACCAAGTAAGCTTCATCCCAGGGATGCAAGGATGGTTCAACATATATAAATCAAAACATGTGATTCACCACAGAAACAAAAGCAAAAACAAAGACCATATGATCATCTCAATAGATGCAGTAAAAGCATTCCACAAAATCCAGCACCCTTTCATGCTAAAAACCCTCAACAAACCAGGCATAGAAAGAACATATCTTAGAATCGTAAAAGCTATACATGACAAACCCACAGTCAACATCATACTGAATGGGGAAAAGTGGAAAACATTCCCCCTAAGAAATGGAACAAGACAAGAATGCCCACTGTCACCACTCCTATTCAATACAGTGTTGGAAGTCCTAGACAGGGCAATCAGGCGAGAAAAGAATATTAAGGATATCCAAATCAGGAAAGAAGAGGTCAAACTATTGCTCTTCACTGAAGATATGATCTTGTATCTAGAAAACCCCAAAGATTCCACCAAGAGTCTCCTGGAATTAATAAACAAATTCAGCAAAGTCTCAGAATACAAAATCAATGTACTTTGATCAGCAGCATTTCTATATATGAATAACAGTCAAGTGGAGAGTCAAATCAAAGTCTCAATACCATTCATAATAGCTACAAAGGAAATAAAATACCTAGGAATACAATTAAGCGAGGAGGTGAAAGATCTCTACAAGGAGAACTGCAACACTCTGAGGAAAGACATCACTGAGGATACAAGCAAATGGAAAAACATATCATGCTCATGAATAGGTAGAACCAACTTTGTTAAAATGTCCATATTACCCAAGATGATTTACAAATTTAATGTAATCCCCATTAAGTTACCACAGTCATACTTCACAGATCTAGAAAAAATAATCCTATGCTTTGTTTGAATCAAGAAAAGAGCCTGAATAGCCAAAGCAATCCTAAGCAAAAAGAGCAAATCTGGAGGATCACATTACCAGACTTTAAACTATACTATAAGACTATAGTAACTGAAACGGCATGTTAATGGAATAGAACAGAGAACCCAGACATAAAACCATCTACCTGCAACCAACTGATCTTTGACAAAGCAGATAACAACATACATGGGGGAAAAGAAATCTTATTCAATAAATGGTGCTGGGAATATTGAATAGCCACAAGCAGAAGAATGAAAACAGGATCCATGTCACTCACCACTCACAAAAATTAATTCAAGATGTATAAAAGGCATAGATATAAGGCATGAAACCTTAAGAATTCTAAAGGAAAATGTAGGAAAAACTCTCCTTGGCAAAGAATTTATGAAAAAGACCCCAATGGCAATCATGGCAACAACAAAAATTAATACATGTGATTTGGTTAAACTAAAAAGCTTCTGCACAGTTAAGGAAACAATCAACAGAGCAAACAGACAACCTACAGAATGGGAGATAATATTTAAAAGCTACAAATCTCATAAATGGCTAATAACCAGAATTTACAAAGAAGTCAAGCAAATCAGCAAGAAAAAAACAAACAATCCTATTAAAAAGTGAGCAAAAGACATGAACAGAAGCTTCTCAAAAGAGAAAGATAAATGTCCAAAAAACATATGAAAAAATGCACAAAATCACTATTCATCAGGGAAATGCAAATTAAAACCATAAGGAGATATCACCTTACCCCAGTTAGAATGGCTTTTATTAAAAAGTCCAAAAACAATAGATGCTGGTGTGGATGCAGACAGGAAAGAACGCTTATACACTGTTGGTGGGACTGCAAGTTAGTACAGCCTCTATGAAAAACAGTATGGAGATTCCTTTAAAAACTAAATGTAGACCTACCATTTGATCCAATAATCCCACTACTAGGAATTTATGGAAAGGAAAAGAAATCATTTTATGAAAAAGACAACTGCACTCGAATGTTTGCAGTTGCAAAGATGTGGAATCAACCCAAGTGCCCATCAATTCATGAGTGAATAATAAAATGTGGTATATGTACAGCATGGAGTACTACTCAGTCATAAAAAAAATGAAATAATACCTTTTGCAACAATCTGGAAGGAACTGGAGATCGTTCTCCTAAGTGTTACAAGAATGGAAAAACAAACACCACATGTACACACTATTACATTGGAACTAACCAATAAGCACATGTGCACAGAGGGAAGTAAAACTCATTGGAAAGTAACCAGGAGGTAGGAGGAAGGAGGCAAGGGGAATAAACCAACTTAATGTATACTATGAATACTATTCGGGTGAGGGGAATACCTATAGCCAGGACTCAAGCATTACAAAAACGATTCATGTAACCAAAACATTTGTACCCCCTTAATATTTTGAAATTTAAAAATAATTAATTAATTAATTTTTTTTACTGTCTTTCATTCTGGTCAGCTCCCTAAAGCAACTACTAGTACCTACTCTTTAAAGATACAGATTGAAATGTAGGCATTTACATTTCTTCCAAATTGTGACGAATCACTTTAACTTCTATTGTGGCTCTCCAGTTTAGCATGCATCAAACCTCATGATCTGTACTAACTAGTAAGTTAAGATTTAGAACATGAGCATACATCTTGTAGGAAAAAAAAAATAGAATTGTCAGAAAGTCTTTTCCCTACATTAAATAAAAGTGTTGCTCAGATATTTCATGATAAAAAGAAAGTAATTGCATGTTACACACTACAGTTTGTGAAGTATGCTTTCTGGATGACTTTTTGGTAAGAGCTCAGAACTGTTTGGGTGGCACTCTACTGTATAAAATAAACACTTGCTGAATGTAGATTCCCCCACATAAGTAGCGCTTGAGAGAGCAGCTGCAGTGTAATTGTGGATCAATCGTTACTCTAGAGACGGAAGTCACAGCAAGCTAAAAGAGTATGAAGACACAACATAATCTACTCAGGGTACTACACTGATTTTTTATTTATTTATTTATTGGTAACATAGGTGAGCCCGGCTCCATTAAAATTTAGTCTAGTCTTTGAGAAATGTTTTGAGTTCACTAATGATAAATGTTAAATAATGCACACAATAGATATATAGAGACATAAAATTCTAAATATGGAAGGCAATATATATAATCAAGATATTGCAATCAAAAACTAAGTTGAAGGTAGAACAGACTTTCTGATTGCTACACTGTGCCAATCATATTACTGCACTGTTGCCTCACTGTAAGACTGATAAGAATCTACAAGCGCCCAGAGCCCGAGGGATTTGAACATGCCTGGTGAAAATTGGAAATCAATAGGAGTCTAGAATCGCAAGCAAAGGGCATCATTTTCACTGGGGTAAAAGATGACACAAAGCTTGTACAGAAGCTGTTGCACCATGGGGCCAAAATGACACCCTCTCTCCTCAGTGTACATTGAGGGTTCCTAGATTGGAAACACCTGACTTTTTGGTTGGTTGCTTAGCTTCTTGTTTTTTGAACATGGCTCTTATGAAAGAAAAACAAATTACTATTCAATTTTAGGCAACAAAGGAATGGCACACCTTTTTACTGAGCTTATGCTAATTAGATAGATAATGAATATTTTTTCTGAATTCACTGGGAAGGAGAGAGAATTCATTTTGTGAATTTAGCACCTCTGTTTATCTGCACTCTTGGTACCAAGTGCGCAAATGTTTCCAGGCTTTCTGTCAACTCACCGCAAATTCTTCTCAGACCTGGCTTGAGGTAAACTCTATTTCCAAAGCTAAGAGGTAATTTAGTCTCCAGGGTCATTTTGTCCTGCCTCTCGCTCAAGCAAAGTCTACCAATTTCACATGAAAATGAGAATTACTACCTGATAGGGGCCAAGCTAAAACAAACATATGATTTCACTGCAAATGCCTATTTTGTCCCAGCAAAAATTACAAGTCTTTTTTTTCTTCTTGATTTTTAGCCCATTACATTATGTGTCCAATTCAAAGCTGTCCTTGAGCTCTGTAACGTAGACAGAAAGCCACAGGTGAACAGGGCAAACGTGCGGCCGTTATGGAAGACGTGGACGTATTTACCCACAGAAAGGCAGGTAGGGCACTTGGCGACAGCCTCCCCCAAATGTCGAAAGAGGTGCTCCTCTTCAGACAGCAGTGCCTTTAAAAGATTTCTAAAATGTAAACCAAGGCGAGTGTCACAATATGCATCCCTATCCTCTTCACTTTTTGAGCAAAGGAAGACGTGCTGAAATTGATGGATGCTTAGCTCAGTTTTCAAAAGACAACGCCTAGCCAAATGCCAATTTATTTCTGACATTTTTGAAAATATGCAACGTGCTACAACGTTGTCTCGCCAACGGAAAGTGAGTAAAAGTTGTGTTGCGCACGTGGGATGACAAACACAGGGCTGCATTCGAGGGCGTTTTTGAGGTTGAGGTGGTTCTACCTTAAAGGTTCTACAAATCAGCGTTAATTGTTTGCTGAGAAATTGGGAAATAACTTGTTGAACGAGAGTTAGGTTACTAGTTGCCGATGTCCTGCAGTTTGCAAATTTCAGATGTGAGACAAAATGGCTCTGTCTACAAATTCACTTTTTCTACCCCTTCTACATTGCTTTACTTCAAGTATTAGAATTTAGTTTATTACAAGGAAATACCTGCTCAAAATAGAGATGAAACAAACAAAAAAAATAGCTAGTATAATGCTTTATATGAGTAACATAGAAAATAAATATTTGTTTATTGAAAGGCAAACATAGTTTTCCCAGAGTTTAATGTACACTCTATCTTTCAGCATCTTGGACTTGTGCAACATGATTTCTCTTTTGGAGAAAGCTGCCTCTCTGTGCCATAGATTGAGAAATATTTTCTCAGTGGGCAAATTCTATAAGCACAAGGCTGGTCCTGAGCATAAGCAGAAAGGACATTTATTTATTAATATAAACTATGATTTGATAAGAACCCACAAATTTCTCTCTTAAGACTTTCAGAACTGATTTGATTTCCCCTTCTGGGTTTATTGTAGTATTCTCTCACAGGAATTCTTGCCTCGATTGTACTGGTTATTTGGCAACTGTTTTTCTTCCTAAAGTTCTGTGCTTGTATCTTTACATTTTCCAAACTATAGGTGTACACAGAAATGTCATTATTCTAAGTGGTTTTTTTTTAGTGTGACTTCCTTTTAATATTGTATATACATTGTATCTTTCTGTATAGTAATGAGTAATAAAAATGTAGACTTCAAAAAAATTAAATTAAAAAAGCAAGTAAAATAGGATTCCTAGTGGAAAGGCAAGAGTATAGGGCAAGAGGTTGTTTCAGTTCATTAGTTTTCGATGGAGCCCAACCAAGGTCAAATTTACTCAGCCTGCCCAATGGCTATGAGGATCTCCACAGGGTCAAGTAAGCTAACCCAAATAAACATGTTGGATTAAGTTTTTTAAAATGTTAACATTGCAAAAGGTGTTTGTTTTGTAAGTACTATTGCAAAATGAGAAATCACTTCAAATTTATCAAATAGAAAATAATAATTAAACTTCATTTTACCTTATGTTTATAATTAATCATGATTTTATGAACTTGCTGACAGAAGTCTGTACCTTCAATCTGCATAGCATAGGTTTACAATAATGAGCACTTAAAATTCCATAACTGTCTCCATCCACATCTTTCTTGTACATGCAAATTCTTCCAATGGGCAGCAATATCTGCAAACATGCTTTAAACTTCTATAAAACTGCACAATGTTATGCCTTCTGTTAAAACCTTTACACTGGGGGTGAGTAACCTGCAGCCTTAAGGCTTTGCACCCTCTTGGGAAGCTTCACCAGAATAATGCTTATATCTATAATGCAACTCTGAAAACTGCTGGTTTGGTTATGAGTATTAAATCTTTGACCAAAGAATTTGGTGGGTTTGGGTTGAACTAAATAGTTTATTGCTGGTTACTTGTATAAAACAGCAGTCAGCAAGGTGACTTTGTAAAATAAGATTTCATTATAAATACAGATTGGCAGTCGGATTTGTGTTTTAGGCAGAAAAAAAGCATGCTTAACTCTTTAACTAATACAGTTTAAACAAATTGTTCTGGGAAAGTATGCTAAATAATTTCTTTTTAATTAAACACTTTGTAAAAGCTAATCAAAAAAGATAACCAAATTTTGTTATTTGAAAATAGCTGTTTGTTATTATTGTCTTTCAAGATTATCAGGGTGGTTCTCTCCAGTTAAAACAGAGCTATGACACTCAGAGTTGTGAAGTTCACACATTTGGATGATAAACTTGATGATTGTATTTAGCTTATATACAACTTGCTGCATTGAACAAAGCACGATTTCCTGCTACCATGATAGTGTTCTTTTTAGTGTTCATATGCAAAGAGAAAAATGATACAGTAGTCACTGATAACGAATTGTATACTCTAGAACTGTCTGGTGATTTGTGCTTTGGCTTACGAGTTCTTGAGTTGTCATCTAGTCATCAAATATCTTCATACTCGGCCGGGCATGGTGGCTTGGGCGGATCGCTCAAGGTCAGGAGTTCAAAACCAACCTGAGCAAGAGCAAGACCCCGTCTCTACTAAAAATAGAAAGAAATTAATTGACCAACTAAAAATATATACAGAAAAAATTAGCCGGGCATGGTGGCGCATGCCTGTAGTCCCAGCTACTCGGGAGGCTGAGGCAGGAGAATTGCTTGAGCCCAGGAGATTGAGGTTGCTGTGAGCTAGGCTGACACCACGGCACTCACTCTAGCCTGGACAACAAAGTGAAACTCTGTCTCAAAAATAAAAAAAAATATCTTCATACTCTTGTTCATCTTTTTGCAGCTCAGCTCAAGGATGTTCATCTCCTTGGTGGCGGCCCCTTGCTGCTCCCGTTCACCTGCTCTATAGCACGTGCTCGCACCTCTGCCTCTGCTCCTCAGCCCTGCTAGGCTGCTGCTTTCTCTTGGCTCTAGTACACCCCAACTTCATCTCACCGATTGTGTCATCTTTGGTGGTCATATCAAAGGGGGGGAGGCCTTGCCATGGGCCTTGTGGGTAAAGTCTGGACCAGGGGCTGAGGACAGGTTCCTCCAAGAGGTGGGGGCTCCTCGAAGTCTACATGGTGATTTTCCAGGCTTCAAACCTGCCCCGCCCACCCAGCTTGCTGAAGACCATGGCCACTCCCTTCTCTGAGGTCCTTTCATCCCCTGCCCCGAAAACACTGTCTTCTCCAGAGGAGATGGGCAATCCAGATGGACCATGGAGGAGCCCGAAGTCACCTGGGATCAATGGGAACCAGCCTTGAGCAACCTGGGCTGGGGACTCTAGGCTGCGGCTGGGAATGCAGGGCAGGGGCGGGGTGTGTGCTTAAAAGACCAGGAGCTGCAGCTGAGGTTCTGGGCATTGAGTAGAACTACATGTCCCCACTAAGAAAAAAGATGGGGGCTCCAAGGATGTGTGTGTCTATCTTTCTGGGTCTAGAGCTCAGGGGCATTTGGGTAAAGTGCTCTCCCTCCACCTGTCACCTCCCCAACCCTCAGCCCCTTGGCTAGCTGGTCCCATTCCCCTTGCAGCCCACCCTCCTAGTCTCTGAGCCTCAGAGGCCCCCAGCCAATGAGACAACAAGGCTCCAAGGGTCCCTTGCCTCCTCCTGTCTCCTGGATCCCTCCCTCCCTCACCTCATTCCTGCCCTAGCCCTGGCTGGGCTCTTCCACCCTCCTGGGCACTGTAGGGTTACTCAAGAAGCATTCTCAGGAAGTCAGTCGTATCCCTACTCCCTAGCCCTTGCCCCCTCTCTCTCCCAGACCAGTATACTCCTCTCTTCACCAACACTGACCTCAGAGGCTCCATTCTCCTGCCTCCCGACCTCGGGCCCCTACATGGTGCCCCTCACCCTCTCCCTGCCCTCTGTTCCCCACCCAGAAGGGTGACAGGAACTTAAATATTTCCTTTCCATGTTGTGCCCTCTCCCCCTGCCCACACTGCCCACTAAATTGTTTATGTTTTGGAGAGAGAGAGTTTTGTATTGCGGGGCATGGAGAGACCTAGTCTGGGTTCCTAGCTCTGTCTATGAACTGTTAAAAAAAAAAAAAACCACTTAGATTGAATTTTCCACCAGCTCCAAAGTATAGGGGGTTGAATTTGAAATGAAATGAATATTTTTAAGTTAATGTAATATTTCTTACCCACCTAACTTTGAGGACAGATTTGGGTTCCCTACATATGGGAGCCAGGAAAGATTTCTTTCACATTAGAAGGTAAGTTCTCGGAGGGAGGGCCCGTATTTGTCTTGTGCACTGTTCCTACAGGCCATAAAGCAGACAGTCAATTAATAGTGGTTAAATAAATGAGAGACTGGATAAGCACATTAGCACAAATACCATTATCAAATTAGTTAGTTATTATCCAGCAGAAGGCACAGAGTGAGAGCAAATAAGTTTTGAGGCCAGAAAAAAATATTTCCTGAACACTAGCAAAGAGGAAACAAGTGGGCAACATATTGCAACCCCAGGGTGCAAACACGTGCTGTTACACAAGGCTGTCAGAGGAGCGGGCTACTTGTTTGAAATCGGTGTCGGATTTGGGAGAGGTAGGGGTGGGGAGATTGGGTAGGACTGCCAACGACGAATTCCTTCTCACCCTTGCATCAAAGTGATGGAAGAAAATGTTGGAAACATATCACTACCAAAACAGACCTTTGAATTTTAAACGTTTAAAACAAATAACTTGCAAAACTTTTGCAGCTGTGCCAAGTCTATCTTGCTAGCTGCAAACTTCTCTTCAACTTCTTCTTTTCCATCTTTTTTTCCTGTTCAAAAGCTTCCCATCATGTGCCTTGATCCAGCTGTGCAGCCAGGAAAGGTCATAGGAAAAGCTCAGAAAGAAGGTGAACAGGGGCAACTCTTCAGTCTTTCCCACCACCCAGCCCCGATTCGACAGCCTACGACCCCTTTGTTGCCCAGCGCTACCAGCATCCTTGCAACTGCTCAGCCAGTTGAGACAGAACCCTTTCCAGAACTTGTGGTGGACGGTCAAACGCGGGTCCTAAAATCACCTGGAAAAGCACCCACGACAGTGTCGATCTTCCTCCTTTCCATGAACTCATTGACTCCTCCATTCTTGCCCTGACCCCCTTCCTAGAGAAACCAAAAAATTCTTTTTTTCATAAGAGAGCAAGAAATGATCACATAATTCATAAGACAAGCTACAGCTTACAAAGAGGTATAATTAAAAGGTGTCGCATATTTACCAACTGGCTCACCTGTAGCCCAGCATATGGGAAAAATCCTTCACTCGGCTGCAAGAATCCAGCCGCCTGCTGAGCAAACCGTGTCAGCCTGACAGCGCCTGGCTTAATTACTTCAAACTTAATATAATTAATAAGTTCCTCATTTTCCAACAGGAAAGCACTTAATGCTGTTCAATAAAATAATTCATAGCCTACATAACTTGCTGCAGCTAGGAGGATTTTTTTTCCCTGTAACTTTGGGTAATTTATCCGCTACACATTTGAAATGATGTTTTCTTGCTGAGCCTCCCACAGGAATGTGAGTTCCAATCATTACATTTCTTCTAGCAAACCCAGTCCTCCGCCAATGCACGTGGGAGAGCCTGGCTTCCTCTCCTCCTCCCCCTTACTAATCCTTATGAGTCATGGGCTTTGTTGTAAATGGTCTGAGGAGCCTTTCAGCTTCAATGCCTAAATATTTGCTTAAAATAAATGTAGAAAGAGGGTATGGGGAGGTGGTTGAGTGAAAGGAAAAACTCATGCCAAGAAAGGAAATCCAGAAAAAGAGAACATAGTAAGGAAACATCAATGAAGGATGTAAAAATATGAGCCTAAATTTCACCTTCTTCTGGTGGGATTTCCATTTGGTATTTTTACAGGTGTCTGCCTGAGGTACTGTGGATGCACAAGGCAAAGAATGTAATATTTTAAATTGTTAAAAGAGAGGGTTTTTTTAGTCTATTAGTAAATGTCTTTCAAAGGGAGAAATTTTATTTGAAAATGCATAGTAGAGTCCAGATGTGGTGACTCATGCCTGTAATCTCAGCACTTGGGGAGGCTGAGGTGGGAGAATTGTTTGAGATCAGGAGTTCAAAACCAGCGTGAGCAACATAGCAAGACCCTGTCTCTAAAAAAAATTAGCTGGTGTGGTGGAATGTGCGTGAAGTCCTAGCAACTCTGGATGCTGAGTCAGGAAGGTCGTTTGAGCCCAGGAGTTTGAAATCACAGTGAGCTATGATCCTGCCTCTGCACTCCAGCCCATGCAACAGAGTGAGACCCTGTTGCAACAGAGGAAATCTGTGGTTTTTCAAAGGTTCTATTTTTGATATCTGCCTTTAAAAAGTTTATTCCTGAGTAGATCATTATTAATGGAAAATTATTGTTGGGGGTTTTGTAAGGCTATTAAAAGCAGGGGGTTGGGTGGAGGGGTGGAAGACAGGAATAAAAAGCTAAAATGAATACAAGGCCTTCACCAGGGACAAACTGACAAGAGACTCTAGGTTCCAATATGCTGGTTCTCAAACTTTAGTGTGTGCATGAAGATCGCCTCAGAGCTTGTGCAAATTCTCAGTACTAGGTCCCATCTGCAGAGACACTGATTCAATAAATCTGTAATGAGACTTAGAACCTGCATCTTTAATAAAGACTCTGGGTGTTCTGATACATGTGCTCACTTGGCCCATGCTTTGAGAAACACCACTGCTATCAGCAACGCAGGAGTGGGGGCTTCCCCTAAATAGTCTGAGAAGCACTGATGCTTGCTACTCAGCAGCGGCAAATGAGTCTAACAAACAGGTGCCATTAAATGTCATTAAGTAAGAAAGCCACAGCTTCCCATGCCCCTTCCAGGAAGGTAAGTTATATTTTAACCAAGGGGTGGGGGAAGGAGTCGAGGGGGAGGAAGTGACACTGAATATCCTTTATCCTCTTTTTTAAATCTTTAATTATTATGGGCACATAATCGCTGTCTATATTTATAGTGTATATGTGATGTTTTGATACAGGCATAGAATGTGTATTAATCAAGTCAGGGTAATTGGGGTATCCATCACTTTAAGTGGCTATCATTTCTTTGTGTTAGGAACATTCCAATTCCACTCTTTTAGTTATTTTAAAGGATATCATAACTTATCGTTGACTATAGTCACTCTGTTGTGCTATCAAATATAGTTCATTCTAACTATCTCACTTAAACTTGATTTGTCTCAAAATCCTCCTTGCTTTTTTGGGGGAAAGTTCACATATAATTGGGGAGAGCTCTCCTCAATTAATAATTATAGTGAGTTTGTATCAAACTCTCCAGAGAACCAAAGGTTACCCCTTGCTAGATCTAGTGTTTAAACACCAGGGTTCTGGCAGCAAATAGCTCAGGAGTGCAGCCAAGCTCTGCCCTTTGCTGTCTGTATGATTTGGGATATGTCATTTACTTCTGTGAAGGTCAGTTTCTTTATTGTTAAAATAGGGATAACAATAAGACTTATCTCATAGTGTCATTATGAGGATTAAATGAGATAATTTGGTAAAGTGCCTGGTACAGAGTAAAAGAATTTTTAAAAATGTTAATTATTCTCATTCCCCTATAAATCCATAAGGGCAGGATGCTACGGTTTATCATTGTAATGATACTACATTGTTGTTTATCATTGCCGCTACTGTTTATCCTTGTAACCCCAGCACAGACCCCGTGCATACGGTTCATGTTCCATACATACTTTTGGAATAAGAGAAAGAAGGAAAAGGAGAAGAAGGGAAGAAGAAAGAGAAGAAGGAAGGACAGACTTTGAAAGATAAAGGAACTAATTCAAAGACAAAAAATGAGACATGTTCAGAGACCTTACTTTGGCCTAGACTACAGCACAGTAACAATGATGTATAAAAACTTTTGTCTTGTTCCTCAAAAGTTCCTCGCAGGTCCAGCAGTGAATCGGGCATCTGTCCAAATTCCATCTGACAGCACTGGCCTCCCAGCACGTGTCTTTCAGGGGAGCTGTGACAAGAGGGCAAAGAGCTGGAGAGCCACACCTCAGTGGGTGACATGCATCACTCCTATTGAGGCCTGTCGGCTGGGACCCACCACATGACCCACCCAGCTGCAAGGGAGTGGGAGGTGGAGTGCAAGGGGGGAGAGGACCACACACAGGTAGCACAGGAATGTCTACCACAGCACCTGGCCTGGACCAAAGTCCAAGGAAAGGAAGTTGACAAAAGTTTATAGGAAACCATATCCTGAAAAAAATCAACAAAAATAAATATGTTAAATAATCTTGGTTTCTTAGAGTTTTTTCTTCATAATATCATGGGATATTCACTTGATGTCTGGTTTGTTCAGAGAGCTCTTGAGGAAGTAAAAGGAAGTAGAGTACAGTGTGACTAGAATTAAACCTTCACTTCTCTCTGTCTCTCTGCCTCTGTCTCTCTCTCTCTGTGTCTCTCTCTGTCCCTCTCTCAGACACAGAAACACACATACTATAACACACACAGGACAGACAAGAATCCTTTTCATTTATGTTAACCTAGACCTTTGGAGGAGGAAGAGAGATGCAAATGTTTGTTGATATCTAATTATGGAATAGCATCAGGAGATATTAGAGATGGATGTATAAAACTATCCTGAAAGAAGCCTTCATTCTCATTCCACTGGACAAACAAAGCATAGCAGCTTTGACTTTAAAATTCCAATTAACTTGGACCAGGTCAGCACATCAGGACAATTAAATTATGGACCAGTTATTCCTTTTGGTGACCTAAAAACTCAATGGAGGTATATTAATAACTACACAATTAATTCGCTAAAATTTGTCAGTATCCAAATCTGGCCAAAATAAATAACCCAGATGTAATCTGTTCACAGTCCATCTCAACACTGTTATATAACTTTAGCTTGCAGGATTCTTGGACTAGAACTAATTCTCTTTTATGGGCATAAATTTCTGAGCAGTCTATCACAACTTTTAATGCCTTAGAATTAAGGTACTGTAGTCTAACACCATGCAAAGTGTTTTAGTTAGCTTCACTGTGGTGAAAAAACAATTTCCAAAATCTCAGTGATTTGCAACAAACATACTACACATTAGCATCTGCAGTCAGCTGTTGTAGCTTTGTTCAATCTTCTCTTTCCAGCACTCAGGTTAGGGTTAGGGTTATATTTCAGATTAAGAGTGGCTCCCTTTTGAGACATGCCATTCTCAAAGCAGAGAGAAAAGAGTAAGAGTGTTATAGAAACATGCAATGCCTCTTAAATCTTCTGCTCAGATGTAGCATGAATCATGTCTACTCACAGGGCATTGGCTGAAGTCAGTCATACGGTGAAGAATAGAGAATTATTTTCCCTTCCCACAGGACATACTGCAAAGTACACAGCCACAGGCAGGGAGGTATGATTCTCTTATAGGATGGGGAGGGAATATTTGAGAACAATACAATCTACCACAGTAAGTAACCAATACTGAATCTTTCTCATCTTAATATCCCTAGGGCCTAGCACAGGTGTCCAATGAATATTTATTAAATTGCATTGAATATTCATTGTATTGAATGAATATATCATTTCTGTGTAAGTCAGTCATCTGAAAGAAAGGGTATTTTATCATTATATCTATCATCTCTATTATCATCAAATGATATTTTTAATTAGCCATGTATACCTAGTACTTATCTGAGCATTCTACAGGCAACAATAGATTTGATCGATTACTTTTAGTCGTTTAGCAATCTGAAAGAGAAAAATAATAGCAAATAATTCTTAAAAAGACATTAGCATACCTACTCATTTATTAACATACAAACTCACAATTTTCTTTTTGAAAATCCTGTTGATAATGCCAATCAAACCCTGAAAAAAGTAGAACTTGTTTTTCTCAAACTTGTCTCTGAGATTCAAAATTGTATTTCTTCTACTCGAAACACTTTTTGGGGAAACATCAGAAATAATAGGTGAAGATACAAATGATTTCCTTTCCATAATGAACTCAGAAATTAGAAGTTGTCCTGAATTTGTTGATTTTGAAGGTGATCACTGAACTAGTTACAGGTTGAAGTACAAAATGAAGATTGCGTGTTCAGCCTGGATAAACTCCAAATATAATAAAAGTTTGGGCTACATTTGGACAGGGTTGGTTATGTTGCTTTTGGATAAGAGTTCAGTCAAAATGAAATTCTGATACTCTGCCAGCCCCCTCTGAGGGATCTGGGTAGAGAGGCTATGCTACAGCACATTCACTATCACGGAAATCACTCATTTTAATTTGCATCCATTTCAGGAGTTGGTCACGGGCAAATTCACACATCCAGAAACTGGCTTTTCCTCAAATATACCAGCATGCTACACATTACATTACAAGAATCAGGACTAATACCTTTATCCTATAAAACAATGCAGTCCCCACCTAATTGCAACTGGAAATTGTACCAAAGTTATCATTTGTGCTCAGTGAGTTTGTGAATTAATTCATTATGCTGTTAAAATCCCAGCGTCTCTTATCACCTGCCGCTTTAAAGACTCTGGTTGCATTAACAGCATTGCCCTGTCAGCTGCCAACTGTGGGAGCTGGAGGCAGCTAAGAAGTGAATCCTTGAACTGAGAAATTCCACACAGGGGAGGAGATGCAGCTTTGACTTGCAAACAGGGCCCAGGAACCCAGCAGAGCTATCTGGAGAACCACCTGAATCATCGATCCATAAAACCATCATGAAAGTCAATGTCTCCTCCAGCACAGATCAGAGTCAGGCTTAGATAAAATGCTGTCGGTAATGATAACCCTGTTCCCTGACCGTGGACAAGACTAAGGGATCAGTTGTGCCTTACTTTGAGGAAACCTTGTGCAAACACTAACCTGAAAATAGTAGTCAGAAAAGCCAACGCAAGCCCTTTGTTTTGAAATCCTTTTCTAAATATATGTGACTTGTACATTTAAAGGTTGATGTTACCTTTGAGGACATAAGCCAGTATCGCTGATTAAAAGAATATTTATTTTCTGCGGTGCCACCATAAGCCTCCTACATTTGCCTGGCTGCCGAGCTATAATTAATTTGCTAGTGTGCGCTGCCTGTCCCGAGATTTCCATGGAGCCACACTAGTATTTCTCATTAAAATGAATCCTGAAGGCACTTTGTTATTGTTTAGTCTCGGAGAAATATTGACAGTAGTTTTCTTTTTCCTTCCATCAACATCATTGTTTTATAAATGCTAAACGTAAAAGAATTTTTTGCACACCTTTGAAGTGTTCCTTATCAATAATTCATTCAAAATCACAAAGGAGCAAAATAGCTGGGTGGTTGAAACTGTAGCAATGTTAGGGAAATCACATCCACTTTTAAATCATCTTATTACTGAGATAAAGCTTCATTGAAGGCACAGGAATATCCGCAAGCCCATTGGTTTCTCTTTGTGCTCAATTCAGCTGTGCCTTTTAACTCGGCTTTAGGTGGTTGTTTCACCAGCATTCTGCATGACAGCGCCGGGGTGGGGGCTCTCTCACCTCAATTTTTGTTTATTAGATGCCTCCTGAAAGAGCAGAGCACGTGTGTAGTGTTCTACCTTTGCCTCACGTAATGGATAATTATCTCTTAATATTGAGGTTTGGTTTGCCTTATTTTATACAATGCCCACCAAAAAGGTATTATTCCTATTCTCTTAGATTGAATGCAGAGCTGAATCTATCACCACTACTAAATAAATGTTAAATAATAAGAATCATATCATTCTTGCCATGAAAAATATCTATTTAAGAAAAGAAGAATAAAAATGAAACCTATTATACATTTGCCAAATATATCTTCTACAGAATTCAGGTATAAAGAGTCAGATTTTCCATTTTACTTTTAGTGTTAGATGAAAAGGCCACACTATTTACTTTTTCCAAACCACAGGTTAAAGAAAACAGCCATTAGTTCTTTTGTTAAAACATTCTTCTACTCTCCACATTGATTTGAAAGTTAATAATGCCAGTGGTTTTCTATGTCATAGCATTGGGTTTTAAAATTACTGAACCTGAATTCCTAAAGTCTAAAACGATGGTAAAATGTTACAGAGAATGCATGTAACAAACTAGGATGTATTTTCTTGAGGTTATTAGACATTGTAGAACTAATTTTATTTTAGAAACTGCAAAAAGGGAAATAAAAATGTTCATTATGGAATCCTGCTTATAAACTTATAACTGAAAAATTATCTCTTGGCACACTCAGAAACCCATTTAAACTTTCTCTAGGGATTACAATGAACATCCTTCAATATGTCTCCTCAAAAGCAATAAAATTTTATTTAACTTGAGATAAATCTTTAATATCACTTACCCCTCTCATCCACAAAAATAACCTAACATTGTGCAAAATTAGTTACTGAATAAAAAACACCAATCATATTCTTATAATTCACTATCTTTCCCTCGACAAAATCTCTTTCAGTTTTTTCTTTCTTGTCCTCTTAGCAGCGGTCAAAACTTCCTAGCTCATTTCATTTACTTGACTGGAAAACAAACTTTCTGAGAACTTTTAGGAAGTCGTTGCCAAAGAAAACTAAAGCCAAAGAAAACTAAAGCCAGGTTGACTTTTCACAACTAAAGGCATAGATGAAATCTCCTCAACTTTTATTTAGTTCTGGGTTCTCAACAGTGGCAGGCAGTACTTGGGATATACCTAACACTAGGTTTTAAAAAGCAAGATTTTGCTCTGTTTCATTATGTTTAGAAACATAAAGAACTCAGTCAAAAGTTTTACAAACTGAGAAACATGAATAGATTAAAACTATATGTATATGTTCACTCAAGTTAGAAGATTGAAGCACATCTTAAAAAAGTATATTAACTCAAGAATAAGAGACATCATGGTAATCAACAATCAATGGTCTACAAAGTAAGCTAAACCAAATATACCTCATTATTTTTTTGATGAAGTATTATTCTGGTATAGGAAGACATATATTGATCAAATTCTCTCACAGTATTCTCAAAGATAATAATATTAATGACAGCTATCATTCATTATTTACTATGTCAAGTACTACTCTAGAGGAAATTTTATATATGTTTTATATGTGTTACATATATGTTTATATATGTTTGTTATATATGTGCATATATGTAAAATCTCAATCTTTATAATAATCCTCTAAGATTAGTATTGTTATCCCCATTTTTCAAGGGAGGAAATCAAGCTCAAAAATATTTTATAATTTGTCCATAGCCAAAGTAATAGGATTTGAATACTTGTCTGACTTGAAACTTGTGTCCTTAACCATTACAGAATAATTGGATTTTCAGAAACCCTAACAGGTGATTCAAGTTATTAGTCAGGGTTCTCCCAAAGAGAGGTCTCTTGTCCTGTATGCAGATATTCACATTTGGCCCTACTTGATTAAACTTTTCTTTTTTAATCACCAACTTTACATATGACACAAATTTGGGAAGAATAGTTAGCTAATATATTGGATTACTAAATCTGTTTTGACAAAGAGCTCAACTCACAGGAATAATGAACCCAGATTAGATATTTTAATATAGACAAGCATAAAGGGGATGATCCATCTTAACCTTGGTCACAATAAGGAAAAAAACAATCCTACAGATTTTAGTTGACCACAGATGCATGATATTGCCCCCAAATTAATGATCAGATACATTCTCCAGATGGAGGAAAACAGTTATATCATTGTACTTTGTAACTACCAGGTAATATCTACAATATGAAAGGTCTCCAGGATGTAAGACAGCTTGGGAGACTGTGGAGAGGGATCTCTTGCAGTGTTCAGCCAGGTTCAAGATCATATCCACTTCAGTTGGGGAACATTTTTGAAATTATGTAGGCTTTGGTTTCTTCCTTCTGACCCCTCACTCAACCCTGGAGAGCCCCATACCTATCTGATATGGTACCATGTTTCCCCAAAAATAAGACCTACCCATAAAATAAGCCCTAGCAGGATTTCTAAGCATTTGCGCAATATAAGCCCTACCCCGAAAATAAGACCTAGTGATGGGCGTGGCTACGCAGCCCATCTGCACAATCCATGCATTCTGTCGCAGAGCGGTAAAGAAGACGAGCAGCCCTTCTCATCTGCCCATCGTGATAGCTACTATCCCAGAGGTGACCGGAAAGGTGCGGACAGCCCCACCAACAAGGTCGGCTCCCCCTGTCAGGTCCTGGCCATCCTGTGTGTGCTGCAAGCTGAGGCTTTGAGGGGAAAGTCTCCTCAGTGAAGTGAGGAGCAGGACGCTCCACTTTAGGTACTGTGTGTCCCCAGGGGGAAGAAGGAATGCTGTGGCTGCCATTTTACTACGATGATGTTCCAGAAGAAGACGACTTACTATATTTGAATAAATGTAGATTGTTGTACCATACTTAAAAAAAAATAACACATCCCCTGAAAATAAGCCCTAGGGTTTCTTCTTCAGGAAAAATAAATATAAGACCCTGTCTTATTTTTGGGGAAACACGGTAGATTTATTCAGAGACTTCAAGTGATGTATTTTGAAAATGCTTCCCCAGTGATTGCGGTACATTTCCATTCATTTTGCATCATATACTCCCCTAACCATTCTCCAATATCTCTAGTAAAAGCCCTCTATCTACATATACTAAGGCTACAAAATAGAAACAGACACTAAAAATTATATAGTAAGAGAAAGATGTCAATATATCTTCTGCATATAGTGGCCAGGATTGATCAACACATAAATGTAAATATCTTGGCATCAAATCAATAAGTGAGAAACCAGGGTTTAAACATTCCAATAAAACAGTTAAAAGCTAAGATTTTACAGCCAGACAGATCTTTTTCTGAATTTTCTGCATTGTTCCTTACTAGGCTTTTGACCTTGGTAAGCCTACTAAGCTTGGTGACCTTAGACTCTGTAAGCTTCAGGTTTCTCATCTGCAAAATAGGGCAGTAATTGTTCCTCAGCTTGAATCTCAGCTTTTATATTCTGCCTGTGCAGCTTTGGGTAGGTGGCTAAACCTCTCTGTGTCTTAATTTCTTCATCTGCAAAATGACACAACAATGGTATCTACTTCATATGGCTGTAGAGAGGATTAAATGAGTTAATAGATGCAAAATATTTAAACAATGCGTGGCTTACAATTAACCTTCAATAAATCTTAGTTATTATTTACCCTCTCTTCTCAATGGATCTTATACAGCCTGCCCTGTTTTATAGGACTCATAAGAATCATATCACGTGGTGAATGAAGAATAATTCAACAACCTGAGACTCGACTCTGAGTATTAGCTAGAATTTTTATCAGCCAGGAGTTCACAAAGCATTTGTGTAAACTTAAACTTGTGATTCTAGTTACATGTATTTAGTTCATTTACCAGGCATGTTTGAGGATTTTCAATACATTCCAAAATGTATTGATAAGAATTTTACATAGACATTATAAATATATACTAAGATATTCACATTTGCAAAAGACTTTAGGAAGAATCCAAAAGTCGTGGATGTCAAAACAACTTTTTAAATAAACTTCATTTTCTGGCTTCAATGGAGAAAGCAAACAATTGTATTTGTTTTCCCAATCAGACCTGAAATTGTTTTTAATTGACTTTACTTGCTAACCTGAGAAGAAGGAAGTCATTGGTTTACAGACAATAACAGCTTTGAATGAGATCCCAAAACTACCACCAGCAGAGATCATTCACTAGCCACCACCTGATAAGACATCTTCTAAAGCACAGTTTTCGGTTGCACTTTTAAAGTCGATCTTGCTATTTTTAAAATCTCTAAAAGGAATCTTTTCCAGTTGTTTAATAAACAGCATTTTGAATTCATGTTTGAATTCCCTTTAGCATTTCAACAACAAATCGACTACATTAGTTTTATTTGTTTTGCTTTCTCTTCTTCTGTTTCACATACACAGTTCAAAAGCTGAAATTCCACTGATAGAACTAAAATCTGTGGAGGCTAATATTATCAAAATATTATAGAATGGCTTTTCTAAACTTAGCAAAAGAGAGTCTTGTACCAAAAGCATGCTTAAAAAACCTGCTCTTTCCATATTTTTATCATAGTACTTAACCAATGAAAAGTCATGCTGCCTCAAAATTTATTGGATTTACTGAACTGTGTCTTCAAAGAAAAGGTTGTTTTATGAAGGAAAGGAACTAGCTTTTTTTTTTTTTCTCTGATCAGAAGATTATTTAGTTTGAAGTGAACTGTTATCTCAAAATAAATGAGAAGCAGCAATAAAAGCTAAGTGAAAACCCAGGAGACAATGCTTGCTTTGAACTGAAAGTGGAGGCAGCATTACACAATGTGTACATGTCTGGCAAGACCGTCAGACACTCCTCTGGCGCTATGAAGCATGGCAAATCCACAGCCTATTTGATAGCCATCAAAGCATCCAAAAAGGAAATTTGTTTTCAAATGCCCTGGGGTGTTGATGATGCCCTTAATTTCACAAAGACCAAAAAAAAATAAAAAGAAAAATGAAGAAAGAAAACTTTTTAGTTTTTCAGTTGTGCAGTGAAGTTGCATTTTCCAAAATTATCTCTTAGCAGATTAAAAAATGAATCAAGTGGTCACTGGGAAAGGAAATAGGTATATAAAGAATATTCCTAACGAAGACCTCTTACGTGGACAATTTAAAGCAGAGAGCAATCATGAAACAAAAGACTCACAAGGACTTTTTTGAAACCTCAAGAAGATAGGCATTTGGGATGTTTAGTCTACTTTCAAAACAATGTTAGCATAGTTACTCTGGGATAATCCAGCACAGGAAAATGAAACGTTGACTATCTTAGATTAAAAATGGATTGTGCCATTTAAATTTGCCAACACTTTACTACCACAAGAATGAATCTAGTTATTCTTAAAAAGGAAGACAAAAAGAAAAAGTCACAGCTACTGTAAATTCATATATCCTACTTCTTCCTGTAGCCACTCTAAGAGCCTACCTTTCAAACTGCTGAAGTTATACCCAAGTTAGATCATGTGGCTTCACAGTGAAACAAAAAGTTTTGAAAATTGTCTTTTTCTTTTATAAAGGCAAAATGCCCATTGAAAAAAAGAATCCTACAGCTCCATTCCCCAAAATAGAAGATAGTATCCTAAATGCAGGAAATATCCAGTCCAAAGATTAAAATAGAGTAACTTTGAAATTTTCTCCAAATAACTTTTCAAGGCAAGAAGGAAAGCTAGAATTGTCATACACACTCACCAGCAAACAAGAAAATAATCTTTCTGCTCAAGGTAAAAATACTCTGTGATTGAGTCCAATTTAAACTTGGACTTCCAACAACATTTTTGCTCCAGGAAATAATATATTAAAGAATGGAAAGGATGCCAATTTAAGACATCAACATTTAATTCTCATCACCAAAATTATAATCATAGAAGTGAGAGCTTCTAAAATTAGAACCCAAAATAACTATTAAGCTTAACTCATTTTCAAAGGCAGTACTAAGCATTTAATTAGGCTATTTCTGCTAGGAAAGAGCTGGTAAATCAATATAATCTAATAAGCTTTTGGCCAGGGCAATGGAAGAGTGATCACAATTGCTTGCCATGTGTTTACTCTTCAGGCCTTTTATTGGGCAAGTTCCACTAAAGAACAATACAATCAAAGGGGAAGGAGCAGAGAGAATTTTTTTAATGGAAGAATTCTGGCTTCAGGACACTGTTTTATATATTAAAGATATATAAACCTTCTTTGGAAATTCTTCCTAACTATACAGTTTGAGCTTCATAAGTTTGATAAATGGCTGTTTTTCTCCAGCCTATTAAACAGAGAGAACAGGATGACCTGAACATTCATAGTTTTAAAGTACAGCACGTGAATCTGTGAAAGTTAGCAGCTTTTCTGATTTGATTCACTATGAAACAAAAGGAATTGGCTTACATTGCAACAAGAAGAAAATATCTTTAAATAACTCACTTAGCTTCTCCAGGTCTCATTTTTATTGATTGTAAAACAAAAGAGTTAGGTTAAATATGTTTCTAACCTTCTTTGTTTATAGGAATTTGGTTTGTATATAAGAGTGTGTATATATATATATATATATTATAGATATAGAAAGCAAATATATAGAGAGATATATGAAGAAAAACTTATTCTGACATTTGTTAAAATAATAAGGAAGACTTTATTCAAGACTCTTGCAATAGATATCAAGATTGTCACAATAGTGGAGAGAGATCAGACTCCACTCACTGAGTGTACAGCAAAGATAACTGTGAATTTATAGCCAATGAGCAGAATGAGGTCAGTGGATGGAAAATTACTAGGAGGAGCCATCAAGGGTAGGGGGGATTTTTGCTGTACCAACTTAACAGGATTCTTGCTGAAGGCAGACCAGGATGATCAGGTATTGATGGCTGATCAGAAGAATTTGATCAGATTTCATGCTGGGAAATTCTCCCTAAACTGACTTAGCTGGATTCTTGCTACAAGTGGGCTATGCAGACCCATCAAGGATGGGAGCCAAGGGCAAGCCCTAGTACAGAAAGGGGTGCAGAAGAGCCTCACTAAAGTTTGGTCAGGGAGAGAGTCTTTGTCAGTCCTTCCTCATGTTCAAGGAAAGCAGAGACATTCTTCTTTCCTCTGAAAAATGTAAGTTCATTTCTCATTCTTTTGTTCATTAAGGACCAGTTGAACCATCGGTTGGGACTTGGTAGTACAGTATATTTGCTGGATGATGCAAACCATCAGGCATTTAATGAGGGGAAGTTACATGAAAATGAAAAGAAAAACAAAGCTTAGTGATTGGCACAGACTATACACCCAGTTTCTGAGTCTATGCAGCAGCCAGTCAAGAAGATTTCTAGATATTGGGCTCAAAGCATCTTTGGATGGTGGAGTGAGGCCAGCAGTGGCAATCCAACAGATTTCCTGGCTTGCCGTTGAACGTCTTTGGTGAGAGCATACACATTAGTGGTACACTCATGGTTGCAGCCCAGGCACAGCACAGAAGGGTCTAACTTCAGCTCACAGGGCTTTTTTAGATCGTTCCAATGAGGATCTGAGAAGTCAGGTTTCGGTTTTGTGATAGTCCTTTCCATGCACCTCTGAGACAGTCCCTTTTTGTTAGAGCAAAGCACTCTGGCCTGTAGCTGATAGCAAAGACTTTTAAGGAAAGTGTCAGAGTAAAACAATATCTATGATGACAGTAGACTTAAAATGGCCATGGTTGAAAATTTGATGAGAATTCATTTGACAAGGAAATTTGGTTATTTCTGTAACACACATTTTGAAATTACTGGCATTATAACTAATAACATTACATTGGACATACAGACAGCCAGAGGATTGACAAATTTCTAGGAAATATACAATTTCTAAAATATTTGTATTAATACCATTTACTCATGCAAATATAACCTAGGGAAGAGTAAGCATCTCTTCTTATTTGACAATGCTTCTCATACAATTTAACCTTTCAAATAAGCATAATTTCTTTTAACGTTTCTCTTTTTCAAAGATGGAAGAACAAATCCTTTGAGAATTTTCAGGGCCCTCTGAAAACCTTAAAATTATTAGGATTTGATAAGGGGAAAGCAATATATAAAAAATGTCTACAGGTCTTAACACTTAACTAAAAAAGCTCCTAGATCACTGTGAAACAATACTTAGCTACCTGTTTAACCAAGGTGACAATAAAAGATTTCAAAAGTAACTACAGGAATTGACATAATTGTTAAAAAAACTTAGCTCTTTTAAAAGTGAGAAGACTTGGTTCTTTTAACACATTAACGGCCATGTGAGTTGTATTTCACTCACGCTAGTTTTGAGCCCGGGGCCTCGTGAAGCATATGTAACTCATGCCTCTTCACCTTGGGAGCTGCAAGAACTGTTTTTCAAGTTGCATATAACTCAGGCACAGGAAACAATAAAAAATAACAAATTTTTGGTTAACTTAAAAAGGATCGTTTTGTTTTGGAAGTTTTTATTCTATTTTCCTAATTAAACACTATGGCCCCAAGGCAAAAAATTTTTTTTTCTAGTGTGGCAGTCTAGGTGTTAAATAGTCATGGGCATAATAAAGGTTAAGAAAACACATGAAAAGTTATTCTGATAAGATGCAAAATTTTTGTTTCCTAGGTGGATTACTGAAAAGGTAAAGAAAAATCTTTTATAATATTTTATTAAGAACAGACCAATAATCCAAGAAAATTTTGTTCAAAAAATTTTATAAATAAATCTATCAAATCTTAGTCAGTTTGGACCATATGAGATAAAATCCCTTTCCCCCGATTCCTTTAGAGTCTTATTCTCTTGCCTGGGCTAGAGTAGCATGGCATCAGCCTAGCTCACAGCAACCTCAAACTCCTGGGCTCAGGCAATCCTTCTGCTTCAGCCTCCCGGGTAGTTGGGACTACAGGCAAGTGCCACTGTGCCTGGCTAATTTTTTTCTATTTTTAGTTGTTTGGCTAATTTCTTTCTATTTATAGTAGAGATGAGGTCTCGCTCTTGCTCAGCTGGTCTTGAACTCCTGAGCTCAAGCAATCCTCCTGCCTCGGCCTCCCAGAGTGCTAGGATTACAGCCCCCTGATTCCTTTTCCATAAACCTTCTGCACCTTTTTATATCCATTCAGTTTTTGTTCTAATTTTTCCTGTTTGTCATTCTGGAACAAGTCATTTTACTTTAGAACAAAATTACTCTCTTTTTCCTTTAATGTATCATACATACCTTGCATACTTTGCATACATGTTGTTTTGCTTATTATTTTAATAGTTTTATTTTTATATATTGATCATAATTTTTAAACATTACCAACCTTTTTTTTAACAGAGAAAGCTGGAAAGTAGACAATTGTGAATTATCTGTCACATCTCCAGATTCTGTAGCAGACTAGAAAATTTTATGACTACATTATCTCACAATTTTCATAGGTATAAGCTTTTTCAGAGTACAGTTTTTCAATGTGTCAAAAGCACATGTCTGTTAACAGACTTAAATATATTTGGCCTCTTTACACCATGTTAAAATAAGAAGCCAAAGTATATAAACTTAAACATATGCTTTAGTAATCAATGTTTCAACAGTTTATCTTAGAAATTATTAATGGATACCTATTACTTATTTTAATTGAGAATAGGTCAAAAGTTGCAAGTTACTAAAATGATTTTGGAAACTGTTTTTAGGCAGATATTATAAAACATAATTATTGTTGTGTAAGTACCACACACTAACTGATTGTATCACTGGAGCTCCATAAAACTTAATTATTATCAAAAAGTTTCTTCATAAAACTTTTATTCCACTTACATCACCTTAATACACATGTTTTTAACAGTTATGCTTTGATTATTCATGACAATTTCATGAGATGTTAAACAAAGCTAGTCATGATTTTGAATTATTTCTCTGTTAACTATTTTTACAACACATGCATGTTAGGCAAATATCAAAATAATCACAAAAGCAAAATACCTTAAAAAGTTGAATACATGGGCTTAGTTTTATTTAATACTGTGCTTGATATACATCAAGCCATTCATCTTTATTTTTACTACAGCTTTACTTATGCACTTGTTCTTATGTTGAATTTATAATTTTTATAATTTTAAACATCTAGTAGATATAATGCTACCTTATTTGACTAGTAAGCCCAAGTAGAATAAAAATATATGCTCATATAATAACTCAGAAGACATACCCATTTTCAGTAAACCAATTGTACCAAACTAGTCTTACTCAAATCACATGAACTTGAAAAAGATTTGGGTAACTTTCTATATTTCTTGTGTAGTAGGGATATTTAATTTATATATGTACTTATGTCTTTAAGTCAATTTAGACAGCACTCTTTTAAAGGATTTTATAAATTAACTTGGTAATACCATCAGAAGGTAGAAAAATATCACGTATACATAATATACATACATAAACATACAGACACAAATGGAGACTGTAGAGCTTCTCTTCTAAAATTTTAGCCATGACTCAGGTTTATATAAAACAGGTGGCTCTCATTTTTTGAATTATATTTTTAGCAGATGAAATAAATTAAGATTACCTGCTCGATATGATGGCTAATTCTTTTTACCACTATTTGTGGTAGAGACTTTTAAGATTTTCATTTGCCCTGATATGTAATCTTATAGAGGCTGTGGACCAAATTTTGGGTGAGGAGGGACTTTTTAGAAATACCAAGTGGTTGTATGAATGTTTCCAAAACCCATCTGAGTGGGTACAATACCTAGCCTGTTTCAAATTAACTTTTTTATACCTCTTTTCAGCCTCAGGTGGTTGCTTTTGGAAACTCCTGAGTCCCTTGAGAGCCTCCTGTGGGGACAAGGGACCAAAAGTTCAAGTGACTATAGGGAGTCAAGGGGCTGGAATGGAAAGGGAAAAGTCTGGAAGGGGTGCATAGACAAATAGAGGATGTAAGGTGTAAAAAGGAATATCTATAAGGATTCAGGGGAGGTGAAGGAAAGATTGGAGGTGGTAAAGAGAGAGGAGAGAGAGAGGAAGAGGAAGAGAAAAGAAGAGGCCTTAGATGAGCCATTGTGGGTTGATCTTAAGTTTTCCAAAGAAGTTCCAAATTATCCTTAGTAAAATCATGCCAATAAGAAAGGAAGCAGACAGAGTTGGTAGAGCCTATAGTCAGGAAGATTTTGAGAAGGTAGGAGAATTTCAGTAAACTGAGAAGTTCCCGTGGGACAAGCAGAATGGAATAGAATAGAGAGGCCTCCTCAAGAGGCAGAAAAAAAATTCCAGCTAAGGAGTCAGGGAGTGAATACACACTTGAAATAAGGAGCCAGAAAAAAACTTCCAGCCCAGGAGATACCTTTCAAATAAAGAAGCTTCAAAGCATACTCAAAACCTTAAGAATCAAAATCTGTCCTTACCATACTTCAGTGGATTGTCATCTGGAACACTGGCTTCGGACTCGGACTCACTAATGACTCCCCAATCAATCCGTCAGGAGTGAGCACAAAGACTTCAAAGGAGCACATTCGGGCTCCTGGGTGAGAGGTCTGGAGGTCCAATGATAAATCCAATTCTGTCCAACTTCTGGAACTATTACTGTTAAAGAAAACCAGAGCCAGAGAATAGTTAAAGCAGTTAAAACAGATTTTATTCAGGAACTATTATAGGGGAAAAAATACCTCAGGTATAGAAGTGGGCTCAATTCTGAATACAGCAAAGATAAGTGGATATTTATAGCCAATGAACAGAATGAAGAGGTCAAAAGACAGCAAATTACTAAAAGGAGGCATCAAGGGTAAGAAGGATTCTTGCTAAACCAACTTAACAGAGTTATTCCTGAAGGTGAGCCAGGGTGATAAGATATCAAGGGTGGAGGATGAAGAATTTGATCAGATATCAGGGGAAATTGTCCCTAAACTGACTTAGCAGGATTCTTACTACAAGTAGGCTATGCAGACCCGGAAAAGAAAGGGACTATGGTCAAGGCCTAGTAGAGGAAGAGACTCAGAGGAGCCTGACTAAAGTCTGGTCCGGGAGAGAGTCTTTGTCAATATGCAGGTTGGGGCACTAAGGCAGACAGCTAGGTTGGAATTGGAGGAAGCAACAATTGCACTTCAACATTAGAAACACATTAGGATGGCTCCAAATGAAAGTATACAGGTAAAGGAAATGTTTTTTTAGGCACTAGAACAGTGGACAAAAATTGGGGCTAATTCAAAAGTCAAATCAAAGAAGGCAGAAATGAATCCATTAAAGTCTGACCTCACAGCTCAAATAGCCAACAGCACGGCAGTGTCGGGGAACAGAAAAGTGTTCCTGCTTCTGATGGTTTATGTGTTCAAGAAGATGTCTAAGGGCTGTTTAAAGATAAGCTTTGATAAATTGCAATTTTAAATAATTTATTTGAACAGACTGCAATTCATGAATCAGGGAGCTCTAAACCCAAAGGATTCAGCCCAAGGGACACAAGGAAAAGGCTTTTACAGGATAAACACAAAAGCAAGGCAAAGAAAGCATTTGATTGGTTAGAGTGAAGCAGTAGCTTTATTTGGATCATTCCAGTGGACAGTTCCTAGTTATAGGTCAGTATTTTCTGATCGGTTAAGCTTAAGTTTTGTTTTCCTAGAATATAATGGTTATATTGAGTTGAATTTTGCTTTGCTGAAGCAGGAACCCTGGTGTTAGAGCATCCTCAGTCTAAAAATCTCCTAATTAATAATTTTAACAGGGGGATAAAGGAAACTTTTGCTGTCTTTTCTATGTTCTGTGAACACAAGTGATCAAAAGCCCTCAAGATCATCTCTGGGCAGAAACTCTAGAGTCTGGATGAAGAGGAGGCTAAACAGGCTCAACTCTGTGCCCCACACCTAAACATTCCGCTTTTCCCAGCAACATTCTCCCACTTCCAGTATCCTGTCTCTCCCCAGGTCTGCCCCTAGAGGCCACTGTCATGGAGAAATGGTTCTGTCTGGTTGTATTTCTAATACCGTGTTTCCCCGAAAATAAGACTTACCCATAAAATAAGCCCTAGCAGGATTTCTAAGCATTTGCGCAATATAAGCCCTACCCCGAAAATAAGACCTAGTGATGGGCGTGGCTACGCAGCGTATCTGCACAACCCATGCATTTCTTCGCAGAGCAGTAAAGAAGATGAGCAGCCCTTCTCATCTGCCCCATGAGAGCTCTATTGCTCGACATGAGAGATTGGGGCCAATGGTTCTAAAGGAAATAGAGTCACAAGAAATTCAGGACAAAATTCGAGGTTTGGAGAGTTTCTGATGTTCCAGAAGAAGATGACTTAACTATATTTGAATAAATGTA
This sequence comes from Cheirogaleus medius, assembly GCA_008086735.1. Classification (NCBI taxonomy): domain Eukaryota; kingdom Metazoa; phylum Chordata; class Mammalia; order Primates; family Cheirogaleidae; genus Cheirogaleus; species Cheirogaleus medius. The sequence continues at coordinate 73,284,655 of VBSM01000529.1, forward strand.
GATTGTTGTACCATACTTAAAACCTGAAAATAAGCCCTAGGGTGTCTTCTTGAGGAAAAATAAATATAAGACCCTGTCTTATTTTCGGGAAAACACAGTATTACTTCATTGGACTTACTGCCACATGAGGACAGATAGAGAATGAAGCTTCACTGAGTGGCAATTGCTACATCTTGAGCTACACTCAACCTAACAAATCAATCTCCAACTTCATGCCACACCTGATTTGAAATATAAATTCCAGCCTTAGTAATCTTGAAATTGTACTTGTCATGGACCTTTGGGACTACTTAATCCAGAGATTCTCAAACGCTATTGAGCATAAGAATTCCTGGGATCCTGAGAATGGCCTATATCAAGAAATCCCAAAACAACAAATGCTGGCGAGGATGT
>VBSM01000529.1:73285147-73425389 GCA_008086735.1 Cheirogaleus medius
AATATTTGTACCCCCATTACAAGATGGAATAAAAAAAAAATTAAAAAAAAAATACCTTTGGCAAAGCACTAAAAAAAAAAAGAATTCCTGGGATCCTTTTTTAAAAATACAAATTCATAGGCCTCACTCCCAGAAATTTTGATCAGGTCAGTCTTAGTTGGGACTGAGGAATATGCATTGATAACAAACCTTCCAGGAATATGTATTTTTAAGAAGTCTTCCAGGAGATTTGGATATGTTTTTGGAGAAACTAGGTAGTCCCTGTCTAGTCAGAATTACAAGTGTCAAAAACTCCTTTGAATCCCAATAATCTGTTATCTGGGTCAAATTGAAAGTATTAGACCTATTAGAAGACAGCACAAAATTGAGGAGTGAATAATCACATGAGAATAAATCAAACTAAGGCATCTTTAAACCACGAAAATGTGGAAACAAAATTTACTTATAAATCTCTTTTCTAAAATTTAACTTCTAAGAGTTTTGCTTAAATTAAAACCTCTTATAATTGGAGGGATAGAATGCTGTTATAAAGTCAAAAATTGAAACCTCTTCTAAGGTTCCTGATTCACCACAGCCAAATGTATTTTTCAACTCCCCAAATTAAGACAATCTATAAAGAAATGTTCATTTATTAGCAAGTTGTGTTTGACAGTTTATTTCATGTCAGCCTCCAGCTTTCCTTTGCAAGCTCATTTGCATAATGTGTTATTATGTCTAAATGGAAAACTAAATGCCTCCATGTGGTCTTTAAATGACAAGTGCTTGTCAGCTTCATGCAATATTCAGAAGTAATAGATCCAAATCACAACAGCACTCACTGAGATGTTAAAAAAAACTTGTTGTGTATCCTTCCTTGACAAATTTACACTTTGGTACAGAATTGTCAATTAGACATTCCATGTGTTAAACAGTTTAGTTCAACTGTGAAGGAATTTACTGTAGCTTTATTCTACAGTGTTCTAAGTAATTACAATTCACATTACAATTTTTTTTATTATTTCAAAGCAGCTCAGGGAATAATCTCCAAATGACCTTGGCAAGATAGCTCCAAGAACTTCTGTTTAATTATTTTAGAATACATGGAAGTTTATGATGATGTTTTTAAGAACTCTGAAAAATCCATTGTGGGAATCTAAAATATCTTTGGCCTTAAATTTTATGTTTTAGAACCAGCAAAATGGTGCTAATTTTTGTTATTTAACAAGAAACACACTATCTTAAAGGAGTTTTTATTGCATCATGCCCCCCCCCATATTTAGAATAGTTCTCATTTTAACATACTGATTCAACATTAACATCTGATTTAACGATCACACCAACAACTGAATTCATGAAACTTCCTCCACTGCAAAGAAGTCATTTTGTCTCGAGGACCTTTTCAATTGAAAGACAACAAAGAAGAGAATGCAGCTACGAAATAGACATTCATGTCGCCTCTCCAGCTCCATGCTGTCTTCCTCTCCTCCTGCTTGGATGTTGCTACAAGAAAAGCTCTAAGCCTGAACTTGTTGATGACCCTCAGTAGACCAGGGTCTGGAAGATTCCCATAGAAAAGAAACATAAAAAGATAATGAAGGCCTGAGACCCCAGGTTTAGGGATCCCAGAGATCGTCAACCATGACAGAGCAGGACTGAGGCTCCTATGGGGAGACAAAATTAACCTGGACCCTAAGGAAAGTGAAGAGAAGGAGGCCTGTTTTAATCTATATGCATCACTCAGACCTTCTCCATAAACAGAATGGCCGGGAATGGAATGAGAGAACTGACAATGTGACTGATTTCCCCAGCAGATCCCTCAGGACTTGGTTGATTGGGGACTTTGAGTGATGAGAGTCTGTACACCAAGTGCCAGTTGGTGGGAAATGTGCTTTTAGGGATGTTTGACCCTCATCCTGACCCTAGAAAGTGATGATGTGTTCAATAGGTTTTGTTTGGAAGGTCCGGAGACTGGTGATGGATGGCAAATGAGTGGGCAGAAACTGACCTCAGAATAACAACAAGGACCCAGTGAACCCAGATAATAGCCTATTGAAGTCAGTTCCTAAGAGACTCAGAATGTAGCTACAGAGAAAGAATTCAAAACAGTGTGATGAAAAGTAAGCAGTTGGAGAGACTGATTTATAAAGGGGAAAAATGGTTGATCCAGAACTGTGGGAATTGTGGAATACTGATACAAAAAGTACCTTAAACATACACTAGTCCAATCTTCTTACTTTACAGATAACAAAAGAGAAGCCCCCAAAGTGATTTATACAATGATTTACCCAGCTGCTTAACGGCAGAGTGGGACCTGGGTTTGTATCATCTAGCACTCAAACATGGTTGCTTCATACCATGCCTTGTTGGAGAAAATATCAGTTTACCCAGGTCCACTCCAAAGCTTTAGTCAAATTAAAATAGACTTCATGGACAGATAATAAATATAATGTTGTTTCATTTCCTGTGTAAGGTGTTCTTGGCAGTTTACATTCTCTTATTATTTTTAGTAATATTAATGTTATTATCTGTTATAATCATAGTATCAATAAGAAAAAAATTATAGACCAAATGGTAACTGAAATCACTCTCTTTCTGGAATCCTGTCAAACTCTTCTGATTACAGTATATATCTGCTTCATTCTCCCCTATAAGAACTAGAACATAATATTCATGTTTTAAAAATTCAGCCAATATATCAATATGTATTTTTTAGCTGACATATATTATGTGTCAGTCATTGTTCTGGATATTGGAGATATGACAGTGAATAAAATGTCGCTGCATTCGTAATGCTTCTGCTCTAGAGAAAAAGACAGTGATTACACAAAATAATTAATATAGTCTCAAAAGTGGTAAGTCCAGTGTATAAAAATGAAGCTAACTAAGTGTATGGGGGCACTAGTCTACTCTACGATCACTGCTGAGTAAATTATTTAGCCATGTGGCAGGGCTAACTCACTGAAGATTATTAGAGGACTAAAACTGCATTTCACAGTATGTGACCTGTATAATACTAGTTCTGTCAGATAATAATAGGCGCTTTATGAAAAAAACAAACAAAATCCTATGGTTAAATAACTTTAAGAAATCTTGGATTAAATAAAGTAAAATAAATGTATTTCTGTACAGCTTTTCAGAGGTTATGGAATGCTAATATGTGCTAGAGCTCTACAATAAAAAATATTAGAATATTAGAGGGGGCATTTCCTTATTTTGACTTGCTGAACAAATTCTCTGTGGAAAGCATTTGGACAAAAAACGCAATGCTGTACATTTTGATAGAATGAGGATTGGAGCCATATATCTGCAAATACTTGTGACGTGTAGACAAATCCTTAGTGTAGACAAACCTTTAGTGACCCAAATATCCATTTTGTTTACTGACATGGTGGATTCAATGCTGAATTTTAAGAATTGATTGAGGCATTCAACTTTGAACATTGGTACCTGAGGAAATACCTATTGTGCATTTGCACTAAAGTGAAAAAATGTTCCTTTAAATTACAAAATATATAGTCAACTTATAAAAGTCTAAGATGGGCATTGCAAAAAGAAAAACTTCTATGGTCCGTATAAAACACTTGTTTTTGTCTGTATCCCACGCTAGGCAGTGTGCTAAAAAGACACAAACTAAGTCTGTATTGGTGACACATAATACAGTGCCTGGCGAATGGTACACAGATAATGAATACGTGAAAAACAAATGAATGAATCAATAAATGAACAAAGGTATGAAACAACATTCCAAATTGTCATGCTTAACTTATTCTGGAGTAGACATGTTGCAATACTCCTTTTTTATTATTATTGAGGTGAAATTAATATAACATAAAATTTGCCACTTTAAAGTGAACAATTCAGCAACATTTAGCATATTCAAAATGTTGTGCCACCACCATCTCGATAAAGTTCAAAAAAGTTTTCGTCACTCCAAAAGGACAACGTATACCCCTTTAGCACTTACTCATCATTCCTCCTTCCTCCCAGCCCTGGCAGCCACCAAACTGTTTTCTGTCTCTATAGATTTACCTATTCTAGATACTTCATAAATAGAAGCATTCAGTATATGACCTTTTCTGTCTGGCTTCATGTACTTAGAATATTTTCACGTATCAGTACTTCATGTCTCTTTATGGCCGAATAATATTCTATCGTATGTATATACCATGATTTGTTCATCGGGCCATCTATTGATGGACATTTGAGCCATTTCTTCCTTTTGATTTTTGTGAATAGGGCTGTTATGAATATGTATGTATGTGTATTTGAGTACCTGTTTTCTATTATTTTGAATATATACCAAGAAGTGGATTTGCTAGATCATATGGTAATTTTATGTTCAATTTTTTGAGCAACCACCAGCAATACTCTTGGTAACAAAAAGAAAAAAGAAAAAATATCAAAATCCCAAAGCCTAGGTAAAATTCCACTATTGCCCAAGGAAACAAATGGAGAAAAAGGAGAAAAGGAGAAAAAATGGGGTGGGTCTGAGGAAAAATTTTGAAGTAGACAAATATCTTTGAATTCACCTTCCCCATCCTTCACTCATTCCAATTTAGTAGTCCTGTGTTCTCCCCCAACCCCATCAAATCTTGCCTTCATTTGCACTTTATTGTGAATTTAAGTTGCTGTGTTATTTGTGTTATCTCTACCCTCACTGGCATGTAAGATCCTTGAGAGCAGGGACTTTTCCTACTTATTGTTGTTTTCCAAGGACCTAAGCAATGACTGGCATGTAAGTCAGGCATATAACAGGTGCTCAGTAAGTATCCATGGCCTAATTTCTCTAATTATGGAACACAAATAGCTTGTGCTTGTTAAAACAAAACAACAACAACAACAACAAAAAACATTTTAGACATTAACAAACTGTTGCATGTGTATAAATTGGAGATAGTTATTTAAAGGAGAAGGAAACACTGAAATACTACTACCTAGGCAGTCGTTTACTCTGTGCACAACCAGTCCTTCCAAGGAGACACCACAGTTCCCTCAGGCTGCAGCTGTTCAGTTTGCTCCTAACGATCGGCAGCACTGAGTTTTAAAGTTCAGTATCTTCCAAGTTTGGTTTAAAAAAAAAATGATGGAGCCTGCTATTCTCTAAAGTGACAGTGATCTATATGGGTGGCCCCCCAGGTATCACAGAGAAAATGAACCCCAGGATGTCTGAAGCTAATAGCAATAAAAAGGTTTCTAACGCATCTGTACATAGGCTACCAACTAGATTTAATTACCTGGAGAGGTGGCAATCAGCCTGTTTTCCAAGGTAAGAAAAAAGTGAAAGGTAATATAAAATTGTGTAAATACTGGTATTCATTTTTTAATTTATTATAAAACTGAAGAAAGAACAAATGAAATCCTTCACCTTTCTTGGACATCTTATTTGGAAATAATTATGAATATAGAGATTAGTTGCAACCTTCAAGGCAACTGTGGTGGATTTCAGTGGTTGATAAGGTCCAGCAGTAATAAAATGAAGCAGGACCCTCAAGACAACTTGGTGGGGGGCAATTATGACCCATTACTGTGTGAATCACACACTGTGATTAAACTCGTAGGAGGCACTCAGCATCCGCACTTGTTGTGAAAAGGGTCCTGATTAGCATTTGTACTATGCATTTTGGTAATCAGAAATCATTATAGAGAATGCAACATTAAATGAAGGAATATGGCAATCTCCCATGCATTAAATAGGCTAATTTTTTAAAAGAAATGACTTTATATCTAAAGCAAATAACATCATTTCTTTTCCTGCAAAACATTAACACTTGGTCAGATGCTCACTACTATAGTTCTATAAGTATTGCCCCAGCGAACATTTGATTAGCAAATTCCCCACTCTGCGTGACATAGAGACTGTTTTCATTTAAATGTTGATATGTAAGAGCTATTTTTGCTGTGTGTCTTTAGTCTTGTAGGGAGCTAAATGACGAATTAAACTAGCCAGAGATAGAAACAGCAAGTTTTAAATTCTTAAATTATCCCAACAAATTAGGTCAAGATTCAAGAAGGCTTCTGACAGAGGCATCAGAAATATTTTTCATTCTGTAAAATATTAATAACGATAAAAGCTGCTGATATAATATTTTTGGCATATTTTGACACTTGATCTATTGTCACTTCAAAAGATTCAGATCTACCCGTTGTATTAAAGTCTTAAACAATTGTATCATACCATTTTGTGTATGAATTTTAAAAGGCTTTTTCACAATTTTGTAAGTAAACATGCTCTGAGAAGTCCTTTTTGCAGTCAAATCTCCCACCCACAAATATTCAGTTCCATCTGTTTTAATTATATAGATTGTTTTGCAAAATGTTCAGGAAAAGAAGCACTGACAAGAATTGAATGGGACAAACTCCACATTTACTCAAAAGAAATTTTAAATACTTTATTGTTAGCAGGTAAAGTTTGAACTAATTATTAAATGACTATTTACTCATTATTTTATGTCATGTGATTAAAAAAACTTTTAACTTTAACTACAATGTTACCACATTAATTTACCTAAATGTTAATTGCTATATTTTAAAATACCTCTTCTCTGGCAATCATTTGGATTGATTAACCAAAGAGCAAATGTTGGCTAAAAATAATTATCACTTACCTCAAAGTGCATTAGACAATAGCTAAATAAGAAATTTCATTAACATGTATTATAATAAGATTAAAATGTGACAGTTATCCAATATTTCCCTTTGCTTGTTTTAACTAATATTATTCTAAAATTATTCTGTGGGTTATGCAGTGTTCATGAAAATGAATTCAGTGCCATACCCAAAATTGTAATAATCTTATTATTTTTCCTGAAGATGTTTGTACTGACCTACCAGCATGACATTACTGCAATGTGTTTTCCCATGTTTTATCCATATTCTATGTCTCTGTCCCACTTTGTGACCAGAAGCATATTTTTGCAAAGCTATCTGGCGTTAGGACTGTGTTCATTTCATATAAAACAGAAAGCTGGTGGCATAGTCCTATATTGAGGTTCCATAGCTTTGAGAAAGGAGGAAGGGAGAGGAAAAGAGAATTAACAATTAATGTTCAACTATTCACTATATGTACATTCTTATACATTTTTAAAATAATTCAACCTGCAGGCACATTTTAAAAGCTAAAATAAACACCACGTGTGAGAGTGCAACAGAAAACATGTGAATATAGTCAAATCACCAAGTACAATGAAAGTCATCCCCCTTGATTCTCAAATTCAGCTCATTTAGAAATTCCATCTGTCCCATAGTCAACATGAATCCAACAAGGAATATGATTTGAGTTCATAGAATGACAATGCTAAGTTAAAAAGTATATTTTGAGACAAAAGAACTGTATGTTTTACTAGGCAGACAAAAAAACACTAAGCCTTTTTTTACTTGAAAAGGTCTTGACCTAGCACTACTTTATAATAGAGGTTTCACTGATGATAGATATTTAGGTTGAAATGCTTTGCTGAAGTAAAGAGGAGAAATGTATAAGAATATGGAATTGCCTATTTATTTGGGGGAAGAAAGGACTGAACATGATACTTTTCAACTGTGAAAACATAGAAGTGTTTTCAAAGTTGTGATGAACAAGAAAACTAGGAGACAAATTTCAGCAAAACCATCAGGGATGGGTTAAGCTAGGAGAGAAGATCTTCCAATGCCCTTTATGTTTGAGACAATTTGGGATGCTCACATTACCAGAACGCAGAGGTCTCCTGAACCACTGGGCAGAGAGATTGAAATTAGCATTTAGTTGCTGAATATTGCAGTGCTAAACATTGTATTAGGTACTATAAATTTCCAGAAAAAATAAGTAAAAGTTTTACCTTCAGGGAGCTTGCAATCTAGTTGGTGAAGTCCTATGCAACATGATGTGCCAGAATAAATCACATCTCTTGATCTAGCCTAACATTCTGCCCCTTACATTGTCAGGTACTGTGCTAACCACTTTTCCATAGATTAATTGCTTTAATTTCCACAATTCTATCAGGGAGTTACCTTTATTGTCCTCATTTTACAGATAAGGCTTTAAGTTGTAGAATTGCTTAAGCTTCAAACCTTAGCCAATGTTGGGTTGCACCTTCAGGTGCCTCTTGTGTCCTCTGCATTCTAAATCCCCTCTGCCTAGGTCACACAAGCCACTCATTACCCAGATTATATCTTAGAAAACAGTAGGGGGTAGAAATCGGAAAGAGTTGGCATTTGTCCTAAAAAATTTGAGTATTTGAAGAAATCATTCTGGGTTCTTCAGATCCAGCATTTCTCTGACTGTATTCTTTTATGAGATGATCAGCCAGGTGCAGCCACAAGAGGGGACAGAGGAGAGGCTCAGGAAAACACACAGAGCCACATGGGGAGGACGGCAGGGTGGTCAGAGACAGGAGTGAGGGGAATCTTTAGGCCAGAGCCTTCTGTGTTTCCGCAGAGAAAAGGTAAGGCATGGCAGGGTTGTCTAGCTGGAATAATTTCAGCAGACTCTAAACTACAGGGGTGGTCTCTAGTTGTCTGCTACCTCAACCCAAGATGAGTAAGACAGAGAAATATCACCTCCTGTGGTGCACGGGCCGGATAGAGGAGTATAACTCTAGATTAGTTAGTTTGTATATCAAGGTCATGCTCCTGGCTGAGTCATTTACTATCTCTACAAATCCACTACCCCTGGGAGAACAGTGTCTCCCCAGCCAGAAAGCTTGGGTCTTTTGTTTTGTTTTGTTTTGTTAAAGATGTCAAAACATCATGATATACAGAAAATAAAAAATATGTATATAATACAATAGGTATCTTTTTAGTTACATATTCATACATCGAACTATTTTCATATATAATCTGAGAAAGATGTCTTGAAAGATAATTATGTATAAAGAAGGTTGATTTAACCTACTCTTCATACAGTCAATGTCTGAAATTATGTACCAAATCAGCTAATTTCCAGTGGCAAAAAAAAACTGAGTGATTGGGATATATTTCTCTGCTGAAAATTTATGAAAACTCTTCTAATTAGGAGTCATTTTATATATGCCTTGTTTTATAAATGTCTGTCTTTTATTCCTGGTGTTGCTATTGTATGAATATTGGGGTAGGATGGGAAGGGCTCTTGTTTTGCAAGGGGCTCAGAGACATGAGACCATCATTTCTCCCGGTGGGATGGGAGTGATCAGGTCCCCAGGCCTCAGGACGGCACTGAAGATCCTATCTCGCTGACTGCTCCACCTTTTCCTTATTGAGACAGGTTCTGTCAAAGCCGCCGCTGTTCAAGGGTGACAGAACGTGACCTCCATAGAACACAGGAGAATTCAAGACAAATTGAAATTTCAGGTAATTTATTTCAAGTTAGAAATGTAACAAAAGGCTTTTTCTGATAAAGAGGCTCTCACACATGATCAGAGCCATTAATCTCTAAGACCCAACTGAACAAAAAGTATTATATTATTCGACTAAAATGCAATATCCTATTAATGATGGAGAAAATGCTCACATTTGTGAAAATGGTAGATACAGAAATCATATGAACTTCAATTATTGAAAATATGCCCATTTATTGAATAACTACTAGATCCAATGCCCTGGACTAGATATTATAAGGGATAGAACAATGCTTAAATCATGGTCTTTGCCCTCAAAATACTTGTGACCTAAAAAGGGAAAGACCAAGCAAGTATACAAGGCAGAATTACCTATATTTTTCTTCAGTCTGGAAAGACCTGTGGACCTCCTCAACTCCATCACCTCTATCCTTACTTCTCTAGCACAAAAGCTCCAACTCAATTCCCAAAATTTTCTTTCTCTTTGCAATCCTCCCTACATCTTCCAAACATGGAGTTACTCCTTGCTTGCTGCTTTTCTAGTGACTTGTATTTACTTCTCTCAGAGCACTCATCATGTTATGCAAGTTGAGCATCCCTAATCCAAAAATCTGAAATCCTCTAAAATCCGATACTTTTTGAGCATCAATATAATGCCACAAGTGAAAAATTCCACACATGACCTCATGTGATGGGTCATAGTCAAAACACAGGTGCACAGCATATAATTTATTCAGCATCTCCAAAAGCAAAAAAATTACCTTCAGGCTATATGTATAAGGTACATATGACACATATATGAATTTCCTGTTTAGACTTGGGTTCCATCCCTAAGGCATATCATTATGTATATGCAAATATTCCAATGTCCAAAAAAATTCTAAATCCAAAACGCTGTTGCTCCCAAGCATTTTGGATAAGGGATATGCACTCTGTACTGTAGTGTCTGTCTCCCCTTCTGCACTCTCCTGATTAGAACTTGAGCTCTTCAAGTCATAGTCATCCTTTAAGTCATGCTTTCCCCTCCCACAAGCCCACAGTCACCTTACAGCACAGGTTCCGGTACAGGAGGAGCTCATTGTAACTTGAATAGATGGACACATAGATTATTTAATGAATTGAAGACACAGGAACTGTACAAGTACAGATCATTCTATCCAGTGGGATAGATCTTAGTCTTGCTTGTGTCCTGCTTAAATATCAGTGGCATTTTGCTTGTACCTCAGGTGTCCCAATTTCTGAGCACAACAAATTGCCCCTGGCTGGATTGCCTTAGTTGGCTAAGCGGAGAAGAACATGCCAGCTGCCCCCCAAAATTTTATCCGACAACAGAGTTAAAACAATACCTACTCTCCAGAACTGGAAAGAGTTTGCACTAGAAAGGGCAATTTTCTGATAACTTCGGATTTTAAATGACTCACATTGTCTAGACTAGCCAAAAAATGGAGAACTTCACCAAGGCACTTGTGCTTAAAGCTTGGATTTCATGCCAAGAGAAAGTGTTCACATTTCAAAGTTGCTTGGCTTGACATCCTGTCTACCTAAATGTTTTGGCTATTCAGTGAACAGCTTGCATAGCCCGTATGGTTACCATGGAGCCCGTGTTAGACTGAATGCCACTTAAATCTTCTAAATCCCTCTGTTAAAGGATTTTATCCCACTCTCTCTGCTTCGTCCAACAAAATGAAATATGAATGGTGGTAGTGAGTAGGCAACTCAGAACAAGCTATTGATTTTCAATTTCTCAATTTGTAAAACAAATGTGATCTCTCATTACATAACAATTTTGCTAAAAATCTTACCAGTAATTAAATTTTGATGTCTATAAAATACACTAAATTCCTTAGAATTAAAGCTATCTGGTGTTTCTAATTTGAAAAAAGTTTTAATTTAATATATCTATAATGAAATACAACAATAATTGCTGATAATTCTGCTAAAAGGATATTTTTAAAGCCTTTTTAATTTAAAAAGAAAAAAATTAGAAAAACCTTTATTTCTTTCCCTCTGGATTAGAAAGGACAGTCTGTGTTATTATTGTAGCTCTCTTTTTTTTTTTTTACATAATCATTGATTCATCTTTAATTTATCAGGCAGCATTTCCCCAGGGGATCTAAGCAACTACTTATTTTTAGTGTGAGAGATTTGTAATTTTTCCTATATATTTTTTTAAAATATGCAATTATTCACACACAAACTGATAAGAGATGTCATGTTGGTACACAGCTCAGCTTTACTAGCTAGAGAATTCTGTCCCCAAAACAAGATAAACAGGTGATTGTGAGAGGGCATGTCTGCCCTCCATTATGTTAACAGCAGAATGCTGAGACGTTTCCTCAAGAACTCATCGGAAATCTATCATCCATGCATGTATCTAAACCTTTTTAAATACATTTATTTCAACCTATACTGAAGGTTGAAGTAATGCATTTCCATAATCTCAATATCTGTTATATAAAGTTCTAGTGCTATTTACTTGTTTCACATGTTTCTTCTTTTAAATCTCAAAGGATGCCCCATTCAGGTGGAGTCTACAGGACTCAGTGAACAAATCCTTGTGCATTACCCTTTTCAGATCTTTCATATTATACATTTTGATTAAAACCTTTTTTGCCTTTGGACTGAAATGTTCTACTTATTTAATGTATTTCATAGTCACTATCACTGATGACCTGATAAATAGCAAGACATTAGCCCTTTTCAGTTTCCATTCTTTTTATTTCTCTGCCACATATGACATTGTTGATCATATTTACTTTATATTTCTTCCTACCTTAGCACCTGTGACATACTATTTACATTACCTTAGTGTTGGCTCCACTATTTATTCTTCATTCTGTAAATATTCTTTTTTCTCTTCTTGGCTGCAGCTCTTCCTTCATGTAATCTAAGTTTAGAATTTGATCCCCATTCTTCTCAGCCATCTATTCTCTCCCCAGCCTCTTCAAAGATGCCTTTAAAATTGACCTCAGGAGTCAATCTAGAATGAATTTTAAGTCCTGAATCGAAAATGAGTAAGTTCAGGTTAAAATAACATGGGTATATTATTTTATAATTTCCCCCTTTGTCTCTACTGAAAAATGAAACACTTTACAGCCTAAACAGTGTCAATAATTCTTTCCAAAGTTTATGCACTTGTTTATCTTTCTATATTTGGTCAAGCTGAGTGCTCTGTGCAGAATTTGAGGTTTTATTACCCTCTTTTCTGTTTTATTTACAAATGTGTTAAATAAAATAAATTCCAACCCTAATCTTTGGGAGGCTTAATAACTTATATATCCCCAAGTTATAGTTTCTTTCTAAAAGACATTGATGCAACATTCAGCAAACTTCACTTATTAATTGATTCTCTTATGTTAATTGTGAAGCAGGGTGATGGGACATTATCTAATACATGGGATGTGGGGGAGATTTGAACATTCAGAAATTTCTAAGATAACTCAAACCTATCTCCAAAACTATTAATATATAAATAATTTTGTATATTTCTAGAAAGGAAAGGTTGTTAACATTTGATGCAGTAATCATTATCACATCTGTAGGAATAGCTTTATATTTGTGCCATCTCTCTCTTTCTCCCCTATTCCAAAACCTAATTACAACTTAATTTGCTAGGTGTTATATTAATAGGGTCCTCCAGAAATCCAGAACCAATAGAATGTGTGTGTGTGTGTCTACGTATGACTTATTTTGATTTTTTTAAATGTTCATGCCTCAGAATCTTTGCATGGGTATGACTTGTTTGTAAGGAATTGGCTCGTGAGATTTTGGAGGCTGAGAAGTCCTACTATGTGTCTTCTGTAAGCTAGAGATTCAGGAAAGCCAGTTTTGTAGTCATGAGAACTAGAGAGTTGATGGTGTACATCCCAGTCAAAAGCAGAAGACTGATATCCTGGCTCATGCAGTCAGGCAGAGAGAAAAAAATTCTCCCCTTTTTCTACCTTTTTGTTCTATTCAGGCCCACAAAGGATTGGATGATGCCCACCCACGTTGGAGAGGGCAGTCTACTTTACTGAGTTCACTAATTCAAATGCTAGTCTTGTCTGGAAACACCCTCACAGACATACCCAGGAATAAGGTTTAATCTTGGCTCCTATCTACCAGTCAAGTTGACACATAAAATTAACCATCACAGGTATATACCAACAAATAAAATATTTTTACTTAGTTTTTTCATTACGATCTTTAAGAAACAATTGTGCATTCCCAATCAAAACCCTGGTAGTTGTATGTGTATTGATAAGTTGATTCTAAATTTTAATTTGAAATGCAAATGGCCAAAAGCAATAATTATGAAAAAGAGCAAAACTAATGGGCTTACACTATCAGATTTGAAGATTTATTATGAAGTTACTGCAGTTAAAAGTGTGGAATTGGTACAAGAATAGACAGATGGATTAGAGTATATAATTTTGACAAAGACTCAACCATATATAGCTACTTTTTAATTACCTATAACAAAATTCCATTACAGTGCACAGAAGAAAGAGTGATCATTTCAATAAATGGTACTAGGTTAATTTATATTCATATTAGTAAAAGTAAACCTTGACCCCTATCTCATATCATACAAAAGAAATCAATTTTAGATGGGCCCTTAAATTAAATGTGAAAAATAAGACAATAAGGCTTATAGAAGAAAATATAGAAGAATATTTTCATGCCCTCAGGGTAGGCAATGATTTCTTAAAACACAAAAAGTACTAATAGTAAAAAAGAGATTGGCAAATAAGACTTCATTGACATTGAGAGCCTCTATTTATTGAGACACAAGAAATTAGAAAGCCAAGACAAAGAGTGAGAGAAGATATTTGCAATATGTACATCTGACAAAGAACTCATCTCCAGAATATATAATGAATTCTTACAAATCAAATAATGAAAGATAAAAAACTCAATTTTAAAACTGGGGCAATGTATTTGGACAAGCACTTTACAAAACATGATATACAAATGGTCAAAAAATATATGAATTTTTTTGCTCATATGAATGCTCAATATCATTAGTCATTAGGGAGATACATATTGGAATCACAGTAGATACCATTTCACACCAACTGAAATAGCTGAAATTAAAGACTGGTAATACTAAGTATTGGGGTGAATCTAGAGCAATCAGAACTCTCAGACTGTGCTGATGAGATGTAAATCAGTACAGCTACTTTGTAAAACTCTTCAGCAAAACCAAAGGAGGTAAACATACATCTACCGTATGACACAGCAATTCTATTCCCAGGTATATACCTTGTGGAAATGAATGCATAGGTCCACCAAAAGACATGTCAAGAATGTTCATACTGGCTTTATTAATAAGGGCCAAAAATGGAAAAAAATTCAAATGTCCATCAATAATAGAGTAGATAAATACATTGTGGTATGTTCATATAAAGAAATACTATGTAGCAACAAAAATGAACACATTATAGCTGCTACATGTAATAACGTGGATTAATTTTATAGACCTAATGTTGAACAAAAAAGCCAGACACTAAAGACTTTCTAATGAAGTTCAAGATCAGGCAAAACTACCCTACAGAGATTGGACTATTGGACTCAGAATAGTGATTGCTTTTTGGCAGTGGTATATTGACTGGAAGAGGACACAAGGGAACTTTCTAGGGTACTAGAAGTGGTTTACATTTTGATCTGGTTATGGTTACCTGAGTATACACATATTTCTAAACTTCATGGTGCTATATGCTTAATATTTGAGTACTGCATGTGTGTTACACTCAGAAATAGTAGAAGGAGCAGGAAGAGGAAGAGAATGGAGAGGAAAGGGCCAGAAGCCAGGGAGGGAGGGGATGAAGTGAAGCTGGAGCAGAAACAATTGTGAAAACTCATGAATTCAATCTGCTGCAAAATAGTTACATTTATGAAAGTATAAATATTTGCTTCATAAAACCATCTTGCATGTCCTTATTTAGATTGGATTTAATAAGAAAAAAGAAAATTTAACATGGAAAAAAATTTAAGAATGAAAACACTTTTCTTTCTTTGATTAAAAAAAAGTCCGCAACCAGTTACTGTTGCTTTGTTCCTTCTCCACTCCCACTGCTTCACTTGACCAGGAAAAGAAAAAAGGTAAGGTCACAGATTATACCCTAACTTTCCATAATGATTTAATTTGCTATTATCTATATTTATATGGAAAGGATTTTATATTTTTTTAATTTTACCATCACCTCATGCATCCAGCTATTTAACTTTTTTCTATAATGTCAAACTTAGAAAACCTGAATTCATAGTTCTAAAGGTTATACAGTATATTTACAAATATATAAAGCATATTATTTTAAAAATTCAAATTTTAAATGACTAGCCTTTTTATTTATTAAATTATACTGCTTTCTAGAAGTGAACAGTTATTGGCGTTTTTATTCAGATCTATTTGTGATAGCAAAGTCATATTAAATCAGTTACAGATATGATAAGCTAATTAATACCTTTATGGAATATTAATTATAACACTAAAACAATGCACTCTTAATACAGCACACGATTAGTTTATTATGCATTAGAGACCATATAAATTATTTGAATGGCATTATTTGATACCTAATTTGACATACACTTTTAATGTACTCCTTAGATGCATTTGTTTTTCCAGATCACTTACTTTTAGAATCAAATCTATATGGCCACATCTATCTGAGCTCTCCTTATAATAATTTACTGACAGTTACATTAAATATTTATACTTGCATATTTGACAATGAACAGTAAAGATTTCTTCCAAAGAATGAATATTATACATTAGTTTTTAAATAAGTAGTTTGAACCTAAGGTAGTAAGAGTAGTCAATTAAATCTAGTCCTTATCCTTAATATATTTTTTCAATTTCTTAGGAAGAACAATGAGGCCATTCAGTACAACAGTGCACACAGTGACTGTCTTTGAGCTGGACTATCTTTTTAAGCATACTTGTGTGGCAAACAGCCTTACAAGAGATAGCGTCTCCCAATGGGACAAAGAGCAGGTTTGTTTACTGTCCACTGTAATAAAGATAATGTCTCCCTCCAGGGCAAAAGTCTGGCAGGTTTGCTTTCATTCTAGTACAAAAGATTAGGGTCCCCTGAGCTCAGGGTTCTTCATCTGTGACACAATCCCAGGGCACACATCTATGGGGGTCTCTCAAATTACAAGGGAAGCAAACCAATGTGAACATTAGTCTCATGTTAATTTCTGTGCCATGAGTAGTGAGTAACAAAGGCCTTTGTCTTGTATGCAGGAATTTTGTTTCTGTTTTGTGTCTTTATCCATGAACCTGTAATAGGCTCACTGGTTAGCTTGCAAGTAATGTTCTTGAAAATCTATAGCTTGTTGTTTAAATAGGCATTACATAATCAAAGAGAAGCTATTTTCCTCAGGCTTTGCCTTAACCTATTCATAGTATTGGACCAGAGCAGAGCTAATATTATCATTTGGAAAGATCTGATGAGGGGTACTAGGCACTGCAGCCTAACGCAGCTACCTCTAAAATCAATGGAACTGATTACACCAATCAAAACCTACCCTGACATTTTATCTTTCCTAATGCTGGCCTGGGAATAGCTGACCATGCCGCACATTTGCTTAAATACTTCTCTCTACTTCCTCATTTTTTCCTCAAATGAAATCATTAATGTGGCTCATGGAGCCATACTTAATATGGGCAAAATCTTTCCAGCTTTGTTTTCTTTTCCTTCCTCTGCTCCAACTTCTGCTTCCTTAAACTTTTCTCTGTTCCTTGGATGTCGCCAGTCTTCTCGCTACTAGGAACTTCTGCACATGTTTTCCTTTCCCTTACAATGCGCTGCTCTATGCAATTGGTCAGAAATACATTTTGAGAGACTGCTATGGGCCAGTGACTCTGCTAAGTGGACAACAAGAAAAGCTCCTATTCTCGTGGAGGATGCAATCCGGGGAATCCTCTGGTTTAGCGAACTCTGCTTTGCTCATTAAGACCTGGCTCGAATCATGTGCTCAGAGGAGCCTTTTCACTCTTTCCCAGGTATACTGGATCGTTCTTTCCTCCATGCTTCCACATGATATTTGACCCATATCACTGTTTGACTCTCTGTTTCAAGGCAGGGACCACACTTCATTCATTTTCTATCTGTGTTATCTACCTAAGTACCTGGCATATACTCAGTACTTAATAAATGTTTGAGGTAGAAAGAACAGAAAGAAAGAAGGGATGGACAACAAAAAAAGAATAAGTATAGATGTTGTCCAATGTTTAGTCTGCTCCCAGGCTGAGGCTCTGAGTAGCAAAAGATTAGGATAGGCTTTGACTCATGTTTGACTTCATTTATTTGTAGCCTGTGGCCTAAATGACTTAAGGCATGGTTCAAAGCCCAGAGACGAGGATCCATCTCAGCACAAGTCCTTACTTTTTACCCGGAGAGTTACAGATAACCTTTGATTAGGACATACAACCTTGTGCAATGGAAAGGGCATGTGATTTAACAGAAGCTGATTAAAGGCTGGGCCAGCTGTGCAGCTGCCCTGAGACTCCAGAATATAAGGGACACCAAGACATGAATGAAAATGTAAAGAGATGGAGAAAATTGGTGTGTAGGGCTTTGGTTTCTATGGGAGACATGTCAGTTTGAAGGCAAAAGAGGAAAAGCTGGGCATTGCTATTAGGGATCTTTCTCCTCCTTCCTTCCTCTCCCCAAATCTCTCAGCATCTCTGCTAAATAAATAGTTCAAGAACTACAATTTGATGGTGAAAGTGAAGAGGAGCAAAGCAGTTGTTTTATTCTGGACTTGTGCTTTGGAGAGACACAGACCTGTGTTTAAATCTTAATTTGGGGAAAGAGGCAAGACCAGGTACATAATTTGCAGGGCCCAGTACAAGAAAGAAATGTGGGGCCCCTTGTTCAAAATTTTTTCAAAATTTCAAGATGGTGACAACCAAGCATGGAGGCTTCTCTAAGTGGGGCTCTGTGTGGCTGCAGAGTTCACACACCCATGATACTAGCCCTTTCTCTAGGCTTCAGATTCCCCATGTAAAAATCCTTGATAAAAATGACTCCCTTGCAGGGCTACATGAGTTATATGGTGAAAAACGCCTAGCTTGTAAGCATTCAGTGATTATTGACTGTCTTCTTTCCTTTCCCTCCCCTCTCCTTCTCTCTCTTTACCCCACTCTCTTTATTATAATATGGATAATATGTTAAATACACCTCTGCTATTGGTTAAATTAACTGTCAAAGAAACAAATATAATGTACATGTGGATAATGTTAGAGATAATTTTCTATAATAACAAAGATAGTACAGGATGATTGAAATCCATGAATTATCTCAAATTATCTCCTAAGCCATAACATAAAACTTCTCCCCATCAATTACTTTCTAATGAGAATTAATAGGAATCAATTTTTCTAGTGCCATATTTTATAATTACACAATATAGTGCTCAAATTAGAATAAAGATCTTTTCTTAGTTCAATTACATATATATTAAAACACTCTCCTTTAGTTATCTGAAAATTCACTGCACATTCACAAAATGGTGTCTCCTGTGTGTGTATTTTTAACAGACTATAAATCATAAGAATTGGTTTTATTTTGTTTATTTTTTATAGTCAGTCCAGACAATAGCAGATATACACTGCATACCAAGTGTTCTGAATATGGAACTTAAGTATTTTATATGAAGTTCTCTCCTGAAAATATTGTGAAAATGCCAAATCGTCTGTTATATAAATTAAATATCAGCCTTGGGCAGCTATGAGTTATGGGTCATTCACATTATACAGTAAAATGTTTTACTTTCTCTTAACTAGCACAAATTCCCTCAAGACCTAAAGTAAGAGTCTCTCACAATCACATATTAAGTACAGAAAATGCAAATGACAATGCCTCTTAAATCCAGTCATGTCACCAAAGAATACATATTTTACAAACATTGCAAATTATATTTTCACATCAATTTTCTAATGCTTTTGATTTAATTGTCAAAATAGTTAATAATGCTTTTCTTTAAAATTCTTATGCCTAGGAAAGATGTGTTATAAAACTGAATTAAATTTTAAGAGTAAGAAAATACCCAATGTATCTTATAAGCAAGTCCATCTTTTCAGTTTATAACATGGTTCATATACCAAAAGATTAACTCTTGGCCGGACGCAGTGGCTCACGCCTGCAATCCTGGCACTCTGGGAGGCCGAGGCGAGCAGATCGCTCAAGGTCATGAGTTCGAAACCAGCCTGAGCAAGAGCGAGACCCTGTCTCTACTAAAAAAATAGAAAGAAATTAGCTGGACAACTAAAAAAAAAATTTATATATATATATATGTATATATATATATATATACATATAAATTAGCTGGGCATGGTGGCACATGCCTGTAGTCCCAGCTACTCGGAGGACGGAGGCAGAAGGATCGCTTGAGCCCAGGAGTTTGAGGTTGCTGTGAGCTAAGCTGACGCCACGGCACTCTAGCCTAGGCAACAAAGTGAGACTCTGTCTAAAAAAAAAGATTAACTCTCTTTATCTCCATAAAACATAACCAATATATTTATACTATATTATAAATCACATATATTATATGTTAGTTAATATGAATACTTATACATTATAATATACTTTATATTATTAATATAAATCATGTTGATTTATATTAATAATATATAAACTATGTATCAATATTATACATTATGTAAAATAATATAAATATATTAAAAATATTTAAATAATGGATGTATATCTAAGAAGAATAAAATATCCTTGATGTTTTTCTACCTATTGCCTACTGAAATTTAAATAGCCCAAAAGTCAGGTAGTCTTTTGTTCTCCTCTGATGTTATATAATGAAACCTTCTTTACTAACTTCATTACAGGTAGGAGTTGAGTGGTGTAGGAGCTTCTCCAAACCCTGCGAATATAAATGCAATCACGTCAGTTTGTGTAATTCGAAACGAGGATAATAATTCCTATTCTGCCTACGTCTGAATGTTGTGAGGAGGATCAATGGAGATAAAAAGTAAAAAACCTTTCTTCAAGCTCTAAAGCTTTTTTATAAGTGTGTGGGAATACAGTAAAAGGGTGATATTGTCATTTCTAAATATTGTCAAACACCACTTATTAAATGCATGATTGCTTGTAACACTGTGCCAGGCATAAAGTGCTGAACTAGAACAGTGGCACCAACGTTGTGTTTTATAAGTTGTGATGCTAGAGTTTAATTTAGAAACTGTAACCTCCTCATGGAGTGTATTGATCCTTCTACCAAGTACCCAAAGGAAGGTTTGTTACCAATACAATGGGTGAAAAGATATTTATTTTGTTTTACTTATAATATAGAGCTAGTACTGTATCTTTTGTCATGGACTAGTTAATTTCACAATTTCTTTTTTATTAAAAAAAAATCACTGCTATACAATGAATATCATAGTGATTTTTTCCCAATGTTTCTAAAAGGCCTATGATGTTCTTTTACAAAAATAATTTACAAATATATTTTATATATTTGTGTTTGGTTTTAAACTTTTTAACTAAAAATATTAGTTTAAGAATCCTTAAGTATTTCCTAGGGCTACACCAAAATTTTAAGTCATGTATGTTCAATGTTAAATACTTTAACCAAAGTACTTTAAATATGTATATTTTTAAAATATATAGTTATTATCTTGCTACTTAAATGTGTTTTCCATGACTGTAGTTTATTATTCAAAATAGTAAAAATAGAGCATTTTAGAATATTTTCCATTTCCTTCTCTGCCAGACCAAGTTTTTACATTTTGTGACCAAGGAAGTCTAAATGTAGAGGAAAATACTTCTGATTTTTGGATTTTGCTTAGCATTTGTTTCATATAAATTTATATTTACCAGGAAGCATATTCTCAAAAGTTTTCACCCTTTAATAGGCATTTAACTCCAATGACTGATTAGAAGTTATAGATGCTTTATAGTGATATTCACTGTGTATAATCTTGAACACATAGTTATCTCTGAGTTTAGTAACACAAATAATGGATATTCATTTTGGTGAGGAAAATAAAACTACATTCTGAGGTTAATGTATTAATATTTGAAACATCAAAAAAAAAAGCACAGAAAATTACAAATTTGTCTCTTCCTTAGTCTTACTCTCTCCTTCTCTGGAATGAGGATTTTTGGGGGACATTCCAGGTTTCACATTCCCTAATGGAATGACTCTAGTTGGCCTTTGCAATTGGATTTTGACAATTCAAACAGATAGTGTTGCTCTAGGAAATCACACCTGGACTTTGTGCTTTAAAATCTCAATTCTTGGAACTGGTCATCTGCTGACCACAATACTAACCACTATGAGATATTTTAATTTTTGTATGACAAATAAGTGTTGTAGGGGAAGGAGAAATAGGGAGGACTTAATGTGTATTGAGTGTCTACTATACTAAATATTGTATTAAGTGACATATTGAGTATTTATTTACAGAGAATGAACCTCCCAAATATGTAAGAGACAGAACACACACTACCAAGGACTTATTTCACAATTGAATGTAGACACAGACATATATGGCAATACTACTTAGTGTGTTCTTATCAAAAAAAAATTACAAATAATGAAGAATTATGTCTACAGTAATCAAGACAGTGTGGTATTGTAGGTAAGATAAACACATAGATCAATGGAACGATATAGAGGAACCAGAAATAGATCCATAAAAGTATGTGCAACTGATTTTTGACAAAAATGAAAAAGTAATTCAATGGAGAAAAGCTAGTCTTTCCAATAAATGTAACAATTGCATGTAAATAGAAAAAAAAAAGAACGTTGACCTAAACCTTACCTTTTACAAAATTATTAACTCAAAATAGATTATAAATCTAAATGTAAAATGGAAATCTATAAAGCTTTTAGAAGAAAATAAAGAAGAAAATATTTGTGACCTAGTGTTACATGAAGAACTCTGATATATGATGCTGAAACAAGGGAAAAAATTCAATAAACTAGACTTCATAAAAATTAAAAACTTCTGTTGTGTGAATAAACCTGTTAAGAAGATGGGAAGATCAATGACTGAATGGGAAAAAATATTTGCAAATCACATATTTGACAAAGGATTTATATGACCAATATATAAAGAGCTCTTTAAACTCAACAGTAAAAGAACAAACAATCCAGATAAGAAATGAACAAAAGAGTCGAACAGACAATTCACCAAAGAAGATATGCAGATGAAAAATAGACACAAGAAATGATGTCCAATATCATTAGCCATTAGGGAAATGCAAATTAAAGCCACAATGAACTATCATTACATATCTATCAGAATGACTGAAATGAAAAATACTGATAATTTCAAGTACTGGCAATGATGTGAAGCCACTAGATCCCTCATCCATTGCAGGGAGAATGTAAAATGGCATAACTACTCTGGAAAACAGTTGGGCAGGTTTGTATACAGTTAAACATACATTAATCATGCAACCCAGCAATTACAGTCTTGGATATTAGTCATACAGAAATTAAAATTATATCCACACAAAAAGCAGTATGCAAATATTCATGGCAGAGTTATTTATAATAGCCCCAAACTGGAAACAACCCAAATGTCCTTCTATGGGTGAATAGATAAGCAAGCTGTCCATACAATGGAAACTACTCAGCAATAGGAGGAAATGAACTATTAATACAACAACATAGATAGATTTCAAGGGTTTTATGCTGAGTGAAAGAAGCCAGTCTCAAAAAGTTACATACTATAGGATTTAATTTATATAACACTCAATGACAAAATTACAGTGATGAAGAACAAATCAGTCATTGCCAGAGGTTAGGATTGGGAAAAGGGTATGACAATAAAGGGTTGGCATGAGGACTTTCTTTGTAGTGACAGAACAGTTCTATGATCTTATTGTGGAGATGGTTATATAGATCTATACATGTGATAAAACTTCATAGAATTATACATACAAAAAAAACATAAAGAAAGGAATGCATGGAAAAACTGATGAAATCTGAACAAGTTCTGTAGTTTAGTTAATAATATTATACCAATACCAATGTCCTGGTTTAATAATTTAGTATGATTATGTAAGACGTTATTGGAGAAAGCTGGGTGAAGAATGCACAGGAAATCTTTGTACTATTTTTGCAACTTCTTGTCAGTCTTAAGTTATTTCAAAATATGTTTTAAAAAATGTATGATGTTACTGGAATGTAAATTGATTGCTACCTGCAATTTCAATATCTATTCTGATAAAAAAAAAGAAAACAAAAGCAAACAAAAAAATAACTAAAACCTAGGCACTTCTTAAATGTTCAAATCTATAATACAAATGGTTTGTAAAGAACCTGTATGTTATTATTAGTGATATATCTAATAATAGTCTTCTAGAAACAATGTTTAAAAACAAACAGGGAGAAAAGTAATGATTCATGGAGGAAATTAAGGGCTGGCAAGTGCTTTGGAAGTGAAAGAAGGAAGGAGAAGATTTGAAGCTAATACCAGAGGCTATCACTGGAGATAAATTCAGGGGAAATAGACACAGGAAAATTATAATTATCAGGAAAAGTTCAGCTATGAGCTTGATTAAACATTGAGTTTCATTTAGTGAGGTTAAAGCCAAATATTACAATTTTGACTTCAAATTGCAGTTTCTGTTATTTACTATCTTTTGAAGTTAATAACTGTACTACTTTGAAATTTAAAGTTCGAGTCTTTTTTTTTTAAACATAGAAATTCTTATCTATTTCATAAGGTGACTTACGGTTTTTTAATTATGCCATTATTAATCTCTAAAAGTTTCTCTCAAAACTCAAGGAGTTGCTTTGCAAGGTACTCTGTGATTATAGCAGGGTCTTCATTTATGTGAAGTTGTTTACAAATTGTCTTAGCATCTTGGAAATATAATTGACCTGGGCTCATGATTTCAAATAATTCTCCTAACTAAAAAAAGTAAACTCCTCCAAAGTTACAGTATGGAATAGGTTACAACCCCTCTAGATAGCATTATTTTTCTGAAAAAGATCTGTTCAAATTCTACATTCTTCCTGTAAATTAAAGATTAAGGTAATGACAGAAGAAAATTAGACATTTGCAATATGGAAGACAAGGATCAGTTCTTGGTTGAATATTCAGTGCCCCAGTTTATAGACACTGATGCAGCCACCATTGCAGCAAATGAACTGCAACTACATATTTTGAATTATTGAAGCAGTGGATTGAAACTATTCAGTAGATCCGATGTATTGCCTTCCTTCATGAGATTGATGAGAATTCAGCTCTGCTTGCCACACTCCAGTGCAGAGGACCGGAGGGCATTTAGCATGCTGAGAAAGGTCAAAATAAGACTGTATCAGTTTCTGAACCTAAAAATTCCAAACTCCTTGCTACCCATTAAAATGAATGAAGAAAAGCTGTCTCTTGATGTGTAGCATCCCAAAGACTTGCTTGAGGCATAAAGGAAAGAAACCCCTGTGCTTAGACCAGGAAAGGCTTGTTTGCCATCTTCCAGAGCATATCGATGGCTCATTCCTAAAACCTTATCATCTCTAAAGTTATATGCAGCTTAAATAATGGAGATTTCGACAGAAAAAATACGTTACTATGTTTGGCCCTTCTTTTTGGCAAATATTCCAGAAAAAAACAGCAAAGTGTTTTTGCTATTTGAACTGATTGTGAAATGGATTTTTCACACAAAAAGTTGGAGTCAGATTTCACTGTAAGCAAAAGTCTACAAGTTTAAGCAAAATACAAATTATGCACAATACTAGGCTTCTGAGAAAACATTTGTTTTCAAGTTGGGCTTAACTCTTTGATGGAGCCACACAGCTCCAAATTATATGACATGGTTTAACATGTAAGGAATATCCTTGGTCAAACCTGTTAAATGATTGTTCTTAGAGCTGAAGTAGTGGGAATTTGATAAGATGGAAGTTGTTCCCCACCCGCCTTTGCTTATTTGCTTCTTATTTGCATGTCAGATTAATCAGGGCTATAAATGTACCTCTCTTTCCCACAATTTTTTCCCCTCCTCTGATTCCCTTCAGCATCAGAGATCACAAAGATTGTGACACATCTATTGAATAATTTCGCTTCTGGAGGAAGAAAATATGATAAGAAATGTATGTGTACACACAGACACACACAATTTCTTCCCTTAGAGTTTATATCTGAAATTTTTTCTACCATCCTCAGCCAGTTAAATATAAGGCTCAAAATAAAATCTTCTTTGAGATCCATGATTTTCAATCTCCTGGTGAAAGGAAGAGCAGTATTTTATTAGTAGTAACTTAAAATATCCATGGTAACAAAAACGGGTGTTAGTCAATTAAGTTTCTACTCTGTCTTTTTCAATGATTAATATTTTATGCATATGTAAGAATATATGTAACATAAATTGCTTATAAGGCACAATGAGTGGAACAGTTACAAACTTATCCATCAACTTAACATTACCAATAATGTTGTACCATCCAGCGTGTCTCTTCCCTGTACCCTTTCTCTGTCTTCCCATGCCCCAAGAGGTAACCATGATTCTGACACTTGTATTTATCCTTCCCTTGCTTTTTTCCCCTCTTGGTTTTGAATCACAAATTTATTTAAGTTTAAACAATATACTGTTTGATTTCTTGGTTTAGAGATTTGTAAAAATGGTAACCTACTACACACAGTCTTCTATTATATACTTTGTTCAAGCAACATTTCGTTTCAAGAATCCATCCAGGTTGTTGCATATAATTGTAGGTCATTCATTTTCACTACTGTATGAAATCACATTGTGTAAATATTTCCACAATTTAATGATTCATTATCCTGTCAACAGACAATTGGGACACCAGTTATCCAAGCCCTTATCATCTCACATTTAAGGTTGGGTAATCCTGACCACCAGTAAGTTAAAAAGTTCCTTTAGTTAGAAAAGGATTAGCCCCTTGGTAATATATAGCCCTTTGTAAGGAATAACCTAACAGGCTTCCTTAGGTCCTTCTGATTTGGGGATATTTAGCCTTTTCGTAAGCCATATTATTGGTTCTAATATTTATTTCTTCTCTTTTTTTGTATACAGGTTTTGTAATACTATATCTTTCTTCCTGTTTACTTTAGATGAACATGGTCTCGGTTTTGGAATCTTGAAAGGTGAAATATTTTCTATGATGGAAAGAGTTTGTGTTTTGGATTGGGTCACATCTGGATTTAAATACTGATTCTACCCCTTTCTAACTATGAGATCTTGGATACTTAACCAGCTTTCCTTGAGTTTCAGTTTCTCCTTTGATAAAATGAAAACAGTAATACGTATTCATGAGATTGCTGTCATTATTAAATAGGGGAATATATTAATGTCTAGAATAATGTCTGGCACATCGAAGGTACTCAATAAGTGTTTGCGGAATAAAAGGATTAAAAAATGAATAAGCAAAGGGGTAAGCAAATACCTACAGAGCAAAGAAGATAACATTAGGTATGAGAAAATATTAACTACATAGCAGTGGGCCCTGTTGCAATGAGAAAACACATGTCCCTTATCCACAGCGCCACCACATTGCGCACGTAGTGCCCTCTGGGGCTATGCAGCCTGGCAGCCCTGCTGTAAGACATTTATATGTCTTTTAAAAATATAATATGGTCAAAAAAGACATATCTGAAGGTGATTAGCCTAGATGACAATTATTCAATTCCTGGTTTCTCATCTGGGGATGCAGGAATTATCTGTGACCAAAATGAAACTAATGTCTTTTGTGTGCCTACTCTATGCCAAGTGCCCATCTGGGACAAATAAAATAAGAAAACACTGATGGGCAAAACCTCATTGCTTTTCTTAGGAACCTAAAATTCATACCTTTTCTCTTAGGACACAGTTTCCTGGCACGGTCAACTTGCTTGAGAAGTCCTCCTTGTCTCAGATCTGCTTTGTGGAGTCAGTCCAGGCCAAAGGGCTTTGAACACCTAACATACCCTTCAAAACTGCAAAGCACATACACTTATAAAACAAAATAAGCTTGCCAGCTTCTCCACTGCAGGGATGTACTTGATGTTCGTTTCTATCTCCTTTTTCATTCCTCCTATCCCCTTGCCCTTTCCTAGTATTTCCTGTTTCTTTCATTTTTTTCCTTAAGTCCTTTTCCCTAAAACAAAGATGTCTGGGCAGCCCATCTCTAATTCCCTTTCTTTCCTACATCCTAGGAATAATCCCAAAGAAACTATTATTTTATTTTATTAATTGATATAATATTTCAGTATAAGCTATATTTGTCTTATACATATTATTTATAGCATTAGTATGATAAAATCTTTCTCTCCCACACCATTATTAATTCAAATAAGTATGGCTGACCATGCAGAATGTAAAACCTAACTGAGTATATTTCAAAGGCCAAGATTTACTGAAAAAAATATTGGCTACCTCCTACCAGATTCTGACTTGTAATGTATATATTGAACATGAAAAGTATCGATCATTCTCCCTTCTTTTCGCTCTTTTTAAATCCTAATTTAAATCCTGACTTGCCCGTTTTGTAGCATTTGTATGACCAGGATAATAAGGAAAAAATATTAACACACAAATTAGATATTATGTGATAGATGACATATAAAAGTTGCAAAATTCCAACCTTTGGGGAGTGCGGTGCTTTATTCATAACAGATGCAGAAATGGAAAGTTCTACTCTGGCTTTCCTGCTGCCCTCTGTGGCCTGGCTTCTGGTACAGTCAGTTACTCCTGATTCTTCTCCCTCCAGCTCCTCAAATACGACCATCACCTACCCAGTCTTTCCAGAACCATAGGCAACCGTTCTGCTCTATTATTTCTTCTCAGTTTTAAGCTCCATGCTCTGGATTACTATGATATCCACCAGGAATAATTCTTAACCTTTGAGGAGGGGATGAGGTAAAACTCATTTCCTTTCTAAGAACAAGTGTCCCCTTGTCATTTCTCTTTTGTGTTGCTAGTACCTTGGCTGCTTTAGCTTTTGTTCTCATATTTACAAAATAGATAACTACACCTCCATACATCACATCTGTGTTCCGGGAGGGAAGAAAGCAAAAGAATCATATGCTATTTACTCAAAAGGCTTCTCTTCTGGGCATTCCTTCCCAAAAAGTCTCTGTTTACATTATCATTGACCAAAACTGTGTCTTATGGCCAGTGTAGTCTGCAACCATGGTTGATAAATCAAGTATTTTAACTTTCCAGCCCTTAAAATAGAAGAAACAAATTTTACAAACATATTACCCCTTTCATTGAAGGTTAAATCAGAGAAATTTTCTCCAAGTTTAAGGAAATTGTATTCATGAAATGTATACACTATATATCAGTTACATTTTTTTTTTTTAATTTTTTTTTTATTCCATCTTGTTACATTTTATTGTGGTTTTGACTAGGGTCCTTAAGGCACTGTATGAGTAACTCTCAAATGGTAAACATTTTTGAAGAATAACTAATTTCTTAAAAATCCTACTGCAGGGCCAAAAGTATGTGAAATGAATAGGAGGAAATGAAAGGGAAGGGACAATAGAAAAAGAAGCACATTAAGAAATAGAAGAGAGAAAACTGAATCGAATATGATGACAATAAGTTAACAACCATCCTAAGTGCTTGTTTCTCAAAATCAAAGTCAACTTGCACTCAGTCTCATCGTCCCAGGGTGTTGATGAGAGTGCTTCAGGGAGAGAAAAACATCCAGATGTTCCAGTCCTCCATAAAAACACATATGCAATAATTTTTAAATAAAGAAAAAATACTGATTTTATAATACTACATAATAATATTAGACCACAGGCTAAAAAAATCCCAATGTTCTCTCTTTTTTCTCTATCTGAGGAATTCAAAACAATAATAGACTTCAAAATGCACTCAGAAGAAATTTGCTAACAATATGCTATGTATAGAAATTAGAGTGAGTCAAAGATTCTTTGCTCATTGTCTTTCTCGTTTTTCTCTCCATCCCTGCTTTTTCTAGTCCTCTTTCTTTCCTTTGCTCTCTCTTTCTTTATATACATGTACATAAACATACACACACAAACTAAATTCAAATAATATTCCTCTATAGTGTTTTAATACAATGTATACACATTTTCATAACAAATATGTATATTTGTAAATAAAAGTAAGATATTAAAATATTAGAGCATATGGTTAAAGTTAAGGAAACAAATATTTTCAAATTTTTCCCTTTAGTTCTTACACTTTTTTAAATTGAGACAAAATATGATGGTAATAACATATTCCAATGTCTAGTTCTCTCTTTTGTCCTAGCTTACATACTGGTGCATAAAAATGCAGATGCAATTTGCCACACATTTATTATGCAACCTTGAAATAGTTGCAAAAAGTGTTATTTCCATTTAAGATTTATGTCTCCAACATCTTAGTACTATATCAATAGCTTTCACTTTCAATAACACCTCAAAACCCACTTTTATTATTAATATTTATACATATACTATGATTCCCTAATTGTGAATGTTTTAAGTTTATAATATGCTTATGTTATAATTAGTGTATTTAATGAAAATCCCATGAATAGTATCTAATGCCCAGTAGGATAGTCACGTTTTGAATTCATTTGACATTTTTTTTCGAGCACCTGCTATGTGCCAGGTATTACAATTGTCTCTCTACTCTGTATCCCATTCTGGAAAGACTGGAGGCTAAGCACAGGCTCTGTCTTATTCTCCACTCACCTGCTAGCATTTAACTTAGTGTCTGGCACATAGTTAGTGTTGAGTAAACATTTGTTGAATACATGAATTGGCCTTCATCTTAAAAACGTGTTTCTGTTTTCTGATCTACTTCTTAGTCATTGTGAATCTACCTCCTTTTCAAAAGAGTAATCCTTTTCCTGATAGCAGAATTTCAGGTTTGAATAATGGTTCCGTGTATTTCACAACCACCTACGCATGTGCCAAATGGCTTGGGGTAGTACTTGCGTAAATTCGTAAGGCATCACTCTTGCTCTTCCCATTCACCATTACCTGAGTGGAGATTACTAGCCAGCAACTTCTTGGCTATCTTCTCAGAGACATTCCGTTATGGAGACCAAGGACTTTTAAGTGCAGGTAATACTGAATAACCCAAAAGGCTACTCAACCAAAATTAGCCTCCCCACAGGGAGCAAAACTTCCTTGAATGTCCTCTTCAGGCTCATTTTCTTTAAAAAGGGTAAATTCTACTGGGGGAGTATATAATATTAAATTCCAGTAATTTAAAAATAAGTAGGCTTATCAGGTTGTTTTCCACTCTGAGAGAAAATACCCAGGGCATGCTGTGAGGACAGGGAGTTTCCACGTAGTTCTCAGGGAGTTTATTAATCCAGCTTGTCCATCTACATTTAACAATAAGCCACAATATTTTATGTAAACTGTATTATAAGGTAAATGGTCATATAAAATGAGTCTAGTGAATATTTTCTTTCTAAGAAAAACATTTTTGATGTGAAACACATTTACTAGATTATGAAGGTTACAATGTGACACACTGAGAATATGCAAGTTTCTGGTGCATATTATACATACTTTATTAATGACTTTTTGAATCATTTCAGAAAAGTATTATAGAGTAAAAAGTTAAAAATAGATGAGAAATGTCTAATTCCATATTTAGGACCAACTGTCAACCCACCATGACCTAGGTACCTAATTTTGTGACCAATTATGAAGTTGATAAGAATTATCTCATCAAATTCCAGATCAGTGGACTTCTAACTGGTTCCTAGAGCTACTTGCTCCTTCATGAAATTTATGGGAACCCAATGCCTGTATATGTTCTCAGAAGCTGTGAATTCTATTCCTATTCTATCACTAACTTCTTTGTAATCCTATGTTGCTTTCCTCCCCCAAATTTTCTTCCTACTATAAAAATGGATATTAATATAATAGTTTTCTCACAAGGACATTGTGAGATTTAATTAATTAATATATGTAGAATAGTCTAGGAAATTCAGAGAACTATTGTATAAGTATAGAATATTATATGAAAGTTTTGAAACTGACTTAATTATACATCAATGCACATTTTCAATATGGATATTTTGGCACTATAATCTCTGTAGCAATATTGTAATCTAAAATAATTACAGTAGTTTCACTTTCCCAAAAAAAAAGAAATCTTTTTCTTAGACTACCCAATGCCTCTAGTTTTTTGTTTTGTTTTGGTTTTTTTGCTATGGTTAAAATGATAGCCTTAGTAGTTTTCTATTAGGACCTAAAAGTCATATATAACAAATTCAATGAGAGCGAAGAAAATGACTGCCATAGTTGGTTTGGTCTATAGATGTTTATAATGACATACTGACACCATTAGTGATGAATTATGGTTCCAAGTGTGGGCTTACAATGGTTCTGCATAGAGAGACAAATTTGAATTTAAAGCAAAACTTGATGAAATAGTGTCTATGTGGAAAAAGGCAACAATTTTAAGGGGTGGGAAAAGCTCCGAATGTCACAATGACAACCCTAAATTTTCTTTTGTTTGCTCTACCAAACTGAAAGCAATAACAAGCCATCATCAACCTATTATGTATTAAGTCCCATAACTTGTCAGCTGCTAAAATAATTGTCCAACCACTTAAATATTTCCAATATGTGCCAGCAAGCAATGACAGTGTCAAATTCCCCTAAAGTATAGAATTTATGATCTTAGAATCCACTTCCCTCTCCTACTGAATCCCTCATGCATATATATTTAAAACCCCACTTCTAATAACAGAATTATTTGAACTCATACTGCCTGTCATCCATTATTCTCAAAGTACTTTACTAATAATAAATAATTTGTGAAATTTGTCTCTGCTCTGAGTATTACTTCTTGTGTTTCAGCAGCATGTCCCTGAAGTTGGTCCTGTTTATTACTGCCAAAATATCTGATTAGAGTAATTAGGAGTGGAACTAAAGACCAGAGCCAGATTGCAAGGTGGGTGGCTGGCTGGTGGTTCTGCTGCTTCTTTGTGCTATACTTGTCAAAAAAAAAAAAAAGCCCAAACATTCCAGCTATGGTTCCACACAAGAATCAATCTCAAATCTGACTCCCTAGCAAGACAGCAGGTGCAATGAAGCCCAGCAGAACAGCGGCAGGCCCTAATCTACACCTGTTTGTAGCTCCTTTATCCTGCACTTGAGTCACTGCTCCTTGCTCTAATGTTTTTTAGTTCCTTTCATTCGAGAAGCCAACAGAAGTCCAGAATGGCCATTCACTTTGTCTGAGATGATCAAGTGGAAATAATAATAATCTTAGAGCATTGACATTAGGGGTAGTATGTCTTGCTTCTACTTTTTTGTAGTAGCAACACTATCGAAAAATAGAGTTTGAAAGAACAATAAATGTGTAAGGGGGGGTACAGGATGGTCAAGTGATCCCCACAAAATAACTTAGTAAAGATTTTTTATTTCAAATATTATATAATACATATCCTCTTGGTTGTTGTTTCTTTTTTGTTGTTGTTAAATCTCTGATCCTGAGCATCTGAAAATTATGAGTTCATTATTACTATCTATTCATGAGCATTTGTGGATAATGCCTGAGCAACACTGTCACCATTTTATTTGTTTTAACTAATTTTTAAGCCACTTGGCCATTTTTTGCAGACTTTCTTTAACCATTTATGCAGATAAACACACAAATCTTGTATGGAGATAAAAATGTCCTGGATTTTAAGAAGATGTCAGGTGTCATAAGCAAATTCAGAGGCTTCAAAACTAGTATTAGTCCTGGAATGTAGTCTTTCTTTATCCAAAATGTGAAAGATCCTAGATTAATTGCTGATTGTTCAAATGTGAAATAAAGCATCTGAGCTCACGTTTTATAAACTTCCTTCCCCAATTCCACATGGTAAACTTTAAGAGTGGAAGGATCCACATCAGCGCTGAAAGTGGTTAAGAACACTGCTTGCAGACTGTAAGTGGTGATAAATTTCAGAAGGACAAAATATGGGTGAGATCATATTCAGGGTGCTGACCACATAGCACCTTTGTAAAAATTAGGAAAAGATACCTTCTGAGGAGATAGAATCCTGAGGGCACATTCTTCTCTCTCTAAAAGGTTAGTTCTTTACCTCTGCTCTGTTTACCCCTATTTATTATATAATTCTCACCTCTTTAAATGCCATCTTAGCACTGACAGCTAAATTTGTACTTTCAGCCCTACCTGCCTGCCTTAGCACTTGATTCAAGTATCTTTCGTCCATTCAGCATATCCTTCTTGATGTTTAATTGGCCTATCAATGTTAACATGGCAAAATGTTAAGATCCTCATCCAAACCTGTTCTTAAAATTTTCCCATCTCAATTAATGTGACTATGCATCATACATATATTCAGCCCTAAATCCTAGAAGTCACTCTCAATTATTTTCTCTTCTCCTACTGCAACCCTTCGGTATTCTATCATGTTCTATCAGCTTGATTCATTATAAATCCTGATTTAAATCATTCTCACACCCTCTGTTGTGACTAACTACTATAAACAGCTATCATCTCTCATCAGGACTTCTATCATAGCCTCCTAACTCTTCTCTCTGCTTCTATTCCTGCATTCTTCACACAGCAGAGTGATCTTTTCAAACTACAAGTTAGACCATGGCATTGTACAGTTCAACCTCCCCCCGCCAACAGTTTCCCATTACAGTTGGAATAAAATCCTAACTTATTATCATGGTGAACAAAACTTTATTTACATAGCCAGTCACTCTCTAGCTCTCAGACCTCGTCTAAAACACTCTACCTCTTGCTCTCTGCCCTCTTAACATTGCTCTTTTAGTTCTTCCTCCAAAATGCCAGGGTTGTTCCTGCCGTAGGGCCATGTCTTAATCCATTCAGGCTGCTATAACAAAAATGCCATAAACTAGGTGGCTTATAGACAGTAAACATTTATTTCTCACAGTTCTGGAGGTTCAGAAGCTCAAGATCTAGGCACCAGCAGATTCTGTGTCTGGAGAGGTCCCATTTCTCATAGGTGGTGCCTTCTTGTTGTGTCTACACACGGTGGGCAAACAAGCTCCCTCAGGCCTCTTTTATAAGGGCTCTAATTTCATTTGGAGCCCTCATGACCTAACCACTTCCCAAATGTTCCACCTCTTAATACTATTACCTTGCTGATTAGGTTTCTACATATTGATTTTGGAAGGACACAAACATTCAGACCATAGTGGGTATTATACTGTTCTGGTCATCCAGAACACTCATTGTACACATTTATTGAGCACCTCTCATATGGAAGGTTGTTTTATACATAGTGACTGAAGACTCTGCTCTCAAAAAGTTTACATTCTAGTGCCTAAAAGAATGCTCTATCATCTCTCATCAGGACTCCTGCAATAGCCTCCTAACATGTCTCTCTGCTGGTATTTTTGCTTCCTTTAAACTCCATCCTTGACACAGCAATCACAGTGTGGCATGCTCCATAGAGAGGCTTTCTCTGAAGACTGTATCTAAAATAGTGCTCCTTTCTCCACCCTAGGTCACTATCACTTTTTATTCTTAACTTTCTTCATGGCCCTCATAGTTATCTACAATGTTATTATGGATCTATTTGCTTATTTTGTTATTACCTATTTCTTCTACTGGACTATAAACTTCACGATGGTAGGGAATTTGTCTTTTTCATCCTCAACTTCTTGAACAGTACCTAACACATAGTATAGATTTATAAATATTTGTAGAATGAATACATTAAGAAGGATGTCACAACATACAACATGCACAGGAAACAGGTAATTCCTCCTGGAAGTGCACATGGACATTTCCAAACTTAGAGTTATCAAATATGTGGAGTGGAGGAAGCTATGAGGAAAAGCGAGTTTATTTACTAAAGGATTGTCTACAGGATACTTGGGACATTAGACCTCCATCACTTAAGTGCCTCATACAGAATGAATTGCAAAGTGTCCAAAACTAAAATCAGAGAGTTACTTTCTAAAGAAAGTGAAAACTCCTCTTGGCAATATCTAGAACTCTTACCATAGCTGATAATACCTGAGAGAGAGAGAGAGAGAGCAG
Organism: Cheirogaleus medius; assembly: GCA_008086735.1. Classification (NCBI taxonomy): domain Eukaryota; kingdom Metazoa; phylum Chordata; class Mammalia; order Primates; family Cheirogaleidae; genus Cheirogaleus; species Cheirogaleus medius. The sequence goes on from VBSM01000529.1 coordinate 73,320,333, forward strand.
AGACTGAGGCAAACATGGGCCTTTAGGACAAAGGAGAAAAAGAGACAAGGAAGGCAACTTTGCCCCAAAAAATACCTTAAGTGAAACCTGCCTGTTCCTTTCTACATGAACATCTCCAGCCTGCTGCTCCTCCATCCCTGTTCCCCTAAATGGAAGCTTGTTCATCTGTAGGCCATGATTGTTTACATAGAAGTCAGCTATCAAATGTGAAGAAAAAACTATTTGGATATTGATCTTCACAACTGTAATTAGAGTTAATATTTGCATAGAACTTGCCATGTGCCAGACACTGTTATAAGTGCTTTAATTGTGTTAACTCATTTAATTCTTACAACTACTTATTCTGTGAGGTAGGTACAATTATTGTTCTTCCCATTTTGCAAATGATGTATAGAAATGGTGAAGTGATCATCCCAAGACTTCACAGGTTTTAAGTGGCTTAGTAAGAACTTTAAACTGGGAAGTCTCACTCCATGGTCTAAAATCTTAACCACTACTGTCTTTGTGGAAGAAACACATGTCATTTCTCTATGATAATCAATTTTTTTCTTCAGAATATTATGGGGGTAGGGTGGTGGTGGTGGAAAATAAAGAAAAAAAGAAGAAGAATATTATGAGGGTACAAATGTTTTGGTTACACAAATTGCTTTTGTACCATTTGAGTCAAAGTTATAAGGGTGCCCATCTCCCAGATAGTGTGCATTTTACCTGTTAGGTGTGAATTATAGAAAGGAACAATAAGGAAAACAAGACAATTGAGGTAAATATACAACACTTAGAAGAAGAGCCAGTATGTTCAAACAGAAAAATTATGGAAAACAATTAATTCAGGAAAATTAACTAGTAAAATTCTAATAGTATCCTTAGAAAGATTCAAGAAGCCTGATCAGGCTGTTCTGAAAAAAGAACAATAAGAAAATAAAAAGTTCTTAGAAACGTAAAATATTGTTGCTGAAAATTTTTTAAAAAATTGTGCACTTGAAGAATAAAAGGCACACTATGTAAGACCTACCAATGATGTGAAAGATAATGGTAAGGAAATTTCAAGAAATATAATAAAAAGATATGTATATTTAAAATATGATCAAATTAGTTAATAAGCATAAAGAATTGATCCAGAATGTCCAACATCTATCTGTTAAGTGCTCAAGAAAGACAGTGAGCATGAGATAGAAAGAGAGAGAGAGAAGAGGAAGGGTGAGGGAGAGAGAAGAAAAGAAATGAAGAAGAAGAAAGGAAAATGTAACAAAGATATATTACTAATGGAAGACAAAGCAAGAAATGACATAATTAAAGTAATAATAGCATAAATAAAGGCATGAATCCATATTGAAAAGGCTTAGGTTTCAGCAGGATAAAATTTGTAAAAAGACATATATCAGAGAAAAGTCATGAAATATAAAAACATCGAAGATTATGAGGAGATTCTAAAATGTTTCAAACAGAAAAAGCAGATGCTCTACAAAAAAGTGAGAGTAACACTTGTATCAATAACTCTGCATATTAGAAGACAAATAGAGGAAGGCCTGAAAAAGTCTAAAATTAAAAACTAGAATTCTAAACCTAGTCAAGGATCAGACGCATGCATGAACTCAAAAAGTTTACCTCTTGCATATATTTTTGTAAAATTTCTAGAATATGTATTCCACAAAACAAAAAAGAAATATTACAAAGAGTTAAAAATGTACTTAGAAGAACTATAGAATTAATACAGAGTATAAAAGTAAGAAAATTAAGAATGGCAGCTATATGGTAAGACTAGAAATGACTGGTCCAGAACTCAAGAGGGCTCTATGAAACATAACAGTATAAAAAAAAAAAAGTGGGTTCCTTTCAACAGAAACTTCACTCCAAAATGTGAATTTCCTCTGTCAATAAAGAAAAGGAAAAGCAGTAAGAAACTCAGGAAAATATAAAAAGCTGTACAAGAAAGACATGGTTTAAAATAAGAAAGAAAATGTAGTATGATTTTCAGTTATTTATGTGCTATAAGAAAAGAACTCATGTCATGTAATGTTAGAACATTCAATTTGTAGCAAGACAGTTTTAACCACCTACAATTATATTTTCTTCTCTACAGGTAAATCACACAATTTGGATATCAGCATCTAATATTTTATAATTCTTATAAATACCATTTTTAAGTTTATAATTTTAAGATTCAGCCATTGTCAAAAATCACAATATCCTTGAATATAGCTTTATTATGATTCAAATTAAACAACCCCTTATAATGTGAAAGAAATGATAAAAATGACAGAAATTGGAGGTGACATGACAAGAGGCAGAGGGTCAAATAAAGGAGATAATTCCTCATATTATATGAAGAAAATGCAATAGATTCTATCTAAAGGTGGTAAATCAAGAAATGCAACATTAAAATTATAACAATAACCACTAGAGTAATCGAAATAATAAATGGAGAGGGAGAGGAAGAGGGGTAATTAGGTGGTAGTATAACTGTGGTCACTTTTGATTTGCAACACTGATTTAGTCAGTATTCTCTAAATCAAAAACGAGTGGTATAGAACACTATTTAGAGACATAACTTCCAGAAGAACCATTAATAAGTAAATAGCTATATGAAAATCATGAAATTCTTTGTACCAGGTGACCCCCTGGCTAAAATATTGCCCAGAGAAGTTAGTCTTCGTGTCATCTGGCTCAAAAATAATAAAGTGCTATTACAAATTAAAATTATATATTTATTTTTATATTCTTTGTTTTTAAATTTTTTATTTTTAATTATTATGGGTACATTATAATTGTATATCTTTTTTGTACAGGATGTTTTGATACAGATATACAATGTGTATTATGCGAATCAGGGTCATTGGGGTGTCCATCACCTCAGGCATTTATCATTTCTTTCTGTTAGGAACGTTCCAATTCCAGTCTTTTAGTTATTTTAAAGTATACCCTAACTTATCGTTCACTACAGTCACTCTATTGTGCTATCAAATATTGTTCATTCTATCTAACAATATTTTTGCACCTATTAACCATCACCACTTTATCCCCCTTCCCGCTTTTATATTCTTAAAAGAATGAAGTGTGCGAGCTGTGTAAATTCATTTTTAATGTAAACTATGAACCTTCCTTAGCTCAACTAAAGTGTAAGGAATTTCAGATAAAGAAAGATGAATAAATAAAATGTTACATGTATTTAAATAAACACATTAGTTTTGCGGCATAACAGCCGAAATATCAGTGGCATTCAACAATAAGCTTTTGTTGTTATTATTATCATCATTATGATTTCACTTAGCATAGGAAAACAGCCTGTTGCATGGCCATTTTGAAGCGAATGATGTGTGATTCCTGCATACCAAGGTGTTCCCATTGCATAAATAATCATTTTTAAAGAAACAATGCCTATAGCATAGATAACTCCCATAAAGATGTTTATCTAATCTCTCCAGTGGTCACAAGTTTCACAAGAAAGTCTGAGGCGTGGCCAGCTGCACATGTTTTACCAAAAACGGTTGCAGTATAAAGTTTATTTCTGGAGGGCCTCTCAGGGATACACGATCTCATTGCCACCCAAGATATTGCCTCCGTTTATTATTATCCCTATTAAATTATTCCTATGAAGTGTTTCTTTCTGAGAAACTAGATTTGTCAGCCTCTTTCTCTGGCCTCGACTCTCCCTTGGCCTTTTTGGGGTAGGTTTGCATATACCTGTTCACTGTGAAACTCTTTCGGGTCTGCAGGTTGGGTAAGGCAACTTCAGGATTTAAGGTCCACTGTCCTGACTCAGTGCTATAGTCCCATTCAGGAACTCAAGCTGATTGGGGCCGCCGCTATATGAAAAACGCTTTTTTCATGATAAAGATTGGAAATTTTTTTCCCCCACCCCTTGCTGCCTCAGGACCTTTGCAAGGACTGAAGTTTCTACAGGGATAAGTGAAAACACCTGCTGCCTCTTAAGATCTGAGTCTGATCTCAACATCAGTGAGGCAGAGAATGTACTCTTACCTTGGAGCTGGGGAGCAGAATAAATATTTTCTAAACAATAATCAAAGCCACTACATACACATAGATAAAATTATTTCTTTCCTTTGAACCAGAGCTGATTTCATTCAGAAATACATTTTAGGAAGTTATTATTCCAACCACACTTTACTTATATTTGTTTCTCATATATAAACAGGCCACTAAAAGGCTGATGAGTCAAGCTGCCAGTAACATAAAGTTAATAGAGCAATATATAACCAAGCCATAATTTATCATCTCTCTATAAGCAGACAGTGAAGAAAACTGCATGATAAATTGTTCTCAAAAATGAAAAGTATCATTTGTCCATTGTCTCAGCATACACATTTATGTGTACATTATATTAATTCTAGAAATGGAATATGCACCATCTGTGTGAATGAGGGTATATATAACATTGAGAAGAAATGCTCATATTGTTCTAGTGAATAGCAGTATCATTTGGAATATTGAAAATAAATTGACACATTGGACACAGCATAGTCTAGCGAAAGTTTCAAAAGTAACAACAGTTTTTGAAAAAAATTTCTTAGTATATATTTGGAAACTCTCCAAATATAGGAAATATAACTTCTAAACAAAAAAAAATGATCATATGTGACTTACCTTGTTTTCTTTGATCTATACTAAAAGGGGAAATGTTATTGTCTTTATTTACTTTTTAGACTTTATGTTTTTGGAGAAATTTTATGTTCACAGCAAAATAGAGAGAAAAATACAGAGATTTCCCATATATCCCTGCTCCCATACATGCATAGCCTCTCTCATTATCAATATTCCTACCAGAGTGGTACATTTGTTACAATTGATGAACCTCCAGTGACACATCATAATCACTCAGAGTCCATAATTTACATCACGGTTTACTACTATTGTTTTATATACTATGAATTAGGACTAATATATAATGACATGTATCCATCATTTATATATATATATATATGTATGTATATTTTAGGGCAGTATTTTCACTGCCCTAAAAATACTGCATGTTCTACCTATTCATCTCTCCTCCCACTTCTAACCTCTGGCAACCACTGATCTTTTCGCTGTCTCCATAGTTTTACTTTTTCTGGAATGTACTATCGTTGTAATCATACAGTATATAGGCTTTTCAGATTGGCTTCTTTCACCTAGTAATATGCATTTAAGGTTCCTCTATGTCTTTTCATAGTTTAGTAGCTGATTTTTATTTAGCACTGAATAGTATTCCATTGGCTGTATGTACCTCAGTTTATTCATTCATTCACCTACTGAAAGACATTGGTTGCTCCCAAGTATTGACAATTATAAATAAGGCTACTATAAACATCCATGTGTATTATTTTTATGTGGACATAAATTTTCAGCTCTTGGATAACTACCAAGTAGCACAATTGCTGGATCATATCATAAGACTATGTTTAGCTTTGTAAGAAACTACCAAACTGTTTTCCAAAGTTGCTATGCTATTTTGCATTAGTACCAGCAATAAATGAGGGTTCCTATTGCTCCACATCCTCACCAGCGTTTGGTGTTGTCAACTTCCCAGATTTTGGCCATTATAGGTAGATAGCATAATCTCATTGTTGTTTAAATTTGCATTTCCCTGATGACATATGATGTGGAGCATATTCTCATATGCTTATTTGCCTCCTTCATATAAGGTCTTTGGCCTATTTTTAATCATATTATTCATTTTCTTGTTGTTGAGTTTTATGAGTTCTTTGTATATTTTGGATAACAGTCATGTATCAGATGTTTTTTGTGCAAATATTTTTTCTAAATCTGTGGCTTGTCTTCCAATTCTCTTGATATTATCTTTCACAGAGCACAAGATTTTAATGGAGTCCAGCTTATCAATCATTGTTTTCATTGATTGTGTCTTTGATGTCATCACCAATCCCAAGGTCATCTTGGTTTTCTCCTATGTTATCTTCTAGGAGTTTCATAGTATTGCATTTTACCTTCAGGTCTATGATACATTTATAGTTAAATTTGTGAAGTCTGTAAGGTCTGTCTAGATTCACATTTTTGAATATGGATGTCCAGTTGTTTCAGCACCATTTGTTGAAAAGACTATCTTTGGTCCATTGTATTGACTTTGTTTCTTTATCAAAGATCACTTGACTATATTTATGTGTGTCTGTTTCTGTGCTCTCTATTCTGTTATATTGTTCTATTTCTCTGTTCTTTCACCAATACCATACTGTCTTGATTACTGCAACTTTATGGTATGCCTTGATAACAGGTAATGTCAGTCTTCCAACTTTGTTCTTTTCTTTCAAAATTGTATTGGCTATTCTGTGTCTCTCTGATGTACTTTAAAATCAATTTACCAAAATCCACACAATAATTTGCTGTGATTATGTCTTTCTATCTATGAACATGGATTTAGTTCTTCTCTATTTATTTAGTTCTTTGATTTCATTCATCAGCATTTTATAGTATTCCTCACATAGATGTTGAATATATTTTGTAAAATTTATACCTAAGTTTTTCATTTTAGGGGATGCTAATGTAAATAATACTGTGTTTTTAATTTCAAATTCCATTTGTTCATTGTAGGTATGTAGAAGAGTGACTGACTTTCATATATTAATATTGTATTTTTCAATCTTGCCGTAATTGTTGGTTAGTTCCCAGAGTTTTCGTATTGATTCTTTCAGATTTTCTACATAGATAATCATGTCATCTGCAAAGACAGTTATGTTTCTTTCTTCCCAATAAATATACTTTTTAATTTCCTTTACTTGTCTTATTGCATTAGCTAGAACTTCTAGTACAAAATTGTACTAGAAGTACAAGGAGTGATGAGAGGGGTCATCCTTCCCTTATATTTGATCTTAGTGGGAAAGCTTTGAGTTTCTTACCATTAAGGATAATGTTAGCATTAGCTTTTCTGACATTTATTGATCATGTGATTTTTCTTTTTTGGCCTGATGACATGATTCATATATTAATTGATTCTGAATGTTGAACCAGCCTTACATACCTGGGATAAATCCCATTTGGACATGGTGTTAAAATTCTTTTTACTCATTGTTGGATTCAATTCGTTAATATTTTGTTGAGTATTTGTCCATATATGTTCATGAAAGATATTTATCTATAGTTTTTTTTTTTTCATGTGATACCTTTTTCTAGTTTTGGTATTAGGGTAATCCTGGCCTCATAGGATGAGTTAGAAAGTATTCTCTCTGCTTCAATCTTCTGAAAAATATTGTAGAGAATTGATATAATTTCTTCCTTAAATGTTTGGTAGAATTCACTAGTGAACCCATCTGGATCTTGAACTTTCTGTTTTGGAAGGTTATTAATTATTGATTCAATTTATTTAATAGGTATTAGTCCTATTCAAATTGTCTATTTTTTCTTGTGTGAGTTTTGACAGATAGTGTCTTTCAAGGAATTGGTCCATCTCATCTAGGTTTTCAAAATTTTGGGCATGGAATTGTTCATTATATTCCTATTTTATCCTTTTAATGCCCATGGGATATGCAGCAATGCCTCCTCTTTCATTTCTGATATCAGTAATTTGTGTCCTCCCTCCTTGTTTCTTAGTTATTCTGGCAAGAGGATTATTGATTTTATTGATTCTTTTCAAAGAACTAGCTTTTGATTTTGTTGATTTTTCTCTATTAATTTCCTGTTTTCAATTTCAGTGACTTCTCTAATTTTTATTTCTTTTCTTCTGCTTGCTTTGGATTTAATTTACTCTTCTTTCTCTACTTTCCTAGGGTGGAAATTTGAGTTATTTATTTTAAATCTTTCTTCTTTTCTAATATGTGCATTTAATGTTATAAATTTCCTTCTATGTACTGCTTTCATTGCATTCCACAAATTTTGATAACTTGTATTTTCATTTTCACTTAGTTCAAAATGTTTTTTAACTTCTCCTGAGACTTCTTCTTTGACCCATGTGTTATTTAGAATTGTGTTCTTTAACCTCTACCTATTCTGGTATTTTCCAGTAATCTTTCTCTTATTGATTTCTAGTTTAATTCCATTATAGTCTGAAAGCAAACATTGTATGATTTCTATTTTTTTTAATTTGCTAAGTTATACTTTATAGTCCAGAATGTGGTCTATCTTGGTGAATATGCCATGTGAGCTTGAAAAGAATGTATATTCTGCTGTTGTTCTATGTCAATTATATCTAGTTGAATAATGTGTTATTGAATTCAACTAAGTCCTTAATGATTTTCTGCCTGCTGCACCTGTTCATTTCTGATAGAGGCGTCTTAAAGTCTCCAACTATGATAGTGGATTTATTTATTTCTTCTTGGAGTTCTATCATTTTTTGCCTCATGTAGTTTGACACTCTTGTCAGGTGCATGCACATTAAGGATTGTTACATCTTCTTAGAGAATTGACTCCTTTATTGTTAAATAATGCCATTCTTTATTCTTGATAATTTTCTTTGCTTTGAAGTCTGCTCTGTCTGAAATTAATATAGCTATTCCTGCTTTCTTTTGATTACTGTTAGAGTGGTATATTTTTCTACATCCATTTACTTTTAATTTATATGTGTTTAATATTTAAAGTGGGTTTCTTGTACACAACATATAGTTGGGTCTGGTTTGGGGATCAACTCTGACAATCTCTGTTTTTTAATTTGTGCCCTCAGGCCATTCATGTTCAAAGTGATTATTAATAAGTTTTGATTATATCTACATATTTGTTATTGTTTTCTATTTGCTGCCCTTGCTCTTTGTTCCTATTTCGTCTTCCACACTTTTTCTGCTTTTTTGTGGTGTTGAGTACTTTATATGATTTCATTTTCCCTTTCTTTACATATCAGTTATACTTCTCTTTTTGCTTTTTTTAGTGGTTGCCCTAGATTTTGCACTATACATTTATAATTAATCCACATCCAATTTCAAATAGTACTATACCAATATACCTTCATGGGTAGTATCTTATAATAACAATATAAAATTAATTCTTTCTTCCCATCCCTTGTATCACTATTGTCATTATTTTATTTACATGTAAGCATACATAAGCATATACATATATGTGTGTACATAATATATGTGATATATACATATGCATAATACATGATCAAACATCTTGTTGCTATTATTTTGAACCAACTGTTACCTGTTAGATCAATTGAGAATTTTTTTTATGTTTTTATTTTATGTTCACTTACTCCTTCTTTGGCACTTTTTCTTTCTTTATGTAGATCTGAGTTTCTGATCTATATTGTTTGCTTCCTCCCTAGAGAATATCTTTGAACATATTTTGCAAGTCAGGTCTACTGGAAGCAAATTTCCTCAATTTTTGTTTGAGAAAGTCTTTATTACTTCTTCACTTTTGAGGAATAATTTTGCAGGCTACAGAATTCTAAGTTGGCATTTTCTCTCAAAACTTGAAATTGTTCACTCTTTTTGTGTTTGCATAGTTTTGAGAAGATGCAATTCTTATCTTTGTTCCTCTATAGGTAAGATGTTTTTTCCCTCTGACTCCTTTCAGTATTTGTTCTTTTTCTTTGATTCTCTGTAGTTTGAAAATAATATGCCTAAGTATAGTTTTGGAGGCATTTATTCTGCTTGGTGTTCTTAGAACTTCCTAGGTCTGTGGTTTGGTGTCTGACATTAATTTAGTGAAATTCTCAGTCATTGCTTCCAGTAATTTTTGTTCCTTTCTCTCTCTCTTCTCTTTCTGGTAGTCTCATTGCACATACATCACACCTTATATAGTTGTCCAAAATTTCTTGGATATCTTGTTTTGATTTTTTGTTTCTTTCAGTCTTTGTTCTCTTTGTTTTTCAGTTTGGGGAATTTCTATTAATATATCCTCAAGCTCAGAGATTTTTTTTTTTCTCAGCTATGCCCAGTCTACTACTAAGACCTTTCTTTCTTTCTTTCTTTCTTTCTTTCTTTCTTTCTTTCTTTCTTTCTTTCTTTTTCTAAGACAGAGTCTCAGTCTGTCACCCCAGGTAGAGTACAGTGACATCATCATAGCTCACTACAACCTTAAACTTCTGGACTCCAGCAATCCTCCTGCCTCAGCCTCCAGAATAGCTGGGACTACAGACACCTGCCATGACACCCAGCTAATTTTTCTATTTTTAGTTGAGATGGCGTCTCACTTTTGCTCAGGATGGTCTTGAACTCCTGAGCTCAAGCAATCCTCCCACCTCCACCTCTCAAAGTGCTAGGATTACAGGTGTGAGCCACTGCACTGCTCAGCCCTCTTTATTTCTTTTATAGTGTTTTGTTTGTTTGTTTGTTTGTTTTTTACCTCTAGCATTTCCTTTTGGTTCTTCCTTAGGATTTCCAGGTGTCTGTTTACATTACCTATCTCTTCTTGCATGCTGTTTGTCTTATCTGTTAGAGCCCTTAGTATATTAATCATAGTTGTTTTAAATTCTCAGTCTGATGATTTCATCATCCCTACCATGTCTGGTTCTGACATGTGTTCTGTCTCTTCAAACTGTGTTTCTTGCTTCTTAGTATGCCTTGTAATTTTTTCTTGATAGCCAGACATGATGTACCGTAAAAGGAACTGCTGTAAACAGGCCTTTAGTAATATGGTGGTAAGGTATGAGGGGAGGGGAAGCATGCTATAATCCAATGATTAGGTCTTAGTCTTTTCATGACTCTACGCCTCTAGACTGTGAACTTCACAAATGTATATCATTTTTCTCTCCTGCATAGGTGGGAGAGGATGGCTGGAGCTGTCTAAAGTTGAGCATTTCCCTTCCTCTGGTCAATTAGGCTTTGATAATACCCAAGCAAAGCAGGTTAGGCTCTGGTTAACTAGTGTTTTCTGAGGTCAGGCCTTGTTAAGAAGAACAGAGTGCTCTGGCATATTTCATGATGGTTTATTTTCCCCTGCTCATGCTGTAAGCATGAGGGAATTTTTCTCCAACATTTACTGTGATTAAGTGGTGGAACTTCTGGAGGTTAATATCACAAAATTGCTGGGCTCCCCTGTGACTGGGTCACCCTAGAGCTTTTAACTCTCAGACTTGTCCACACTGTGCCTCCAGCAATTTTTCAGTTACAGTTTGGGTTTTCCTACTCAGGCACGGGAGCCTGTAGAATTTCCACTTGTGTCTACTCTCATAAACCAGTAAACCGTGACTCCTTGTATTGGCTTATCTATCTTTCCAATGTTTGGGGAAGCAGTTTACTCTTTTTCCTCACCTTTCTTATGGATCCTAGAAGAGTTGGGTTTTTTGGGGTTTTTTTCAGTCTGATCAGCTTTTTATTTGGTGTTAGCATAGAGTGGCAACTTCCAAGCTTCTTATATGTGGAGCCAAAAACTGAAATTCCTCACCCTGTTATAGTCTTTTAAAATAAACATTGATTACAATTCCACAAATCAAGTGTGGCTAACTATTAAGATTTTTCCCCATTATTTACACATTGCTAAAAAGAACATCAGTATGGGGGCTCAGAGACATTATGGCAATATCGCCTGGATTTGGTTGACTGGCATCATATTCAACAACCTGAATTCACTTTGGAAGAATTCCAAATGAGTTAGCAAGTAAAACTCTAAGCAGAGACAACAATGGGCTGAATGACAAGCAGGCAATCTTTCTCTTGATCTTTCTGTTTCTCATTTTTATCTCTGTTCTTTATTTCCAACCCAGAAAATAGTGTCCTAAGGCAAACCTAGTTGAATAGCTGCTGTTGGCTTGCCCTGGCTTCCTGACTCTTCCAGACCCAACAAAATTTCCAAACTGTTCAGACTTATACATATTTTAATGATTAATACTAATATACATGCCTGTACTGAATACAATAAGAGTCCTGCAAAGGCTGGCATGATCCTCAAACTCTAGGGAATATATTAAAGAAAAAAATCAATAAATTTTCACTGAATTAAATAGTTCAGCAAAGCCCTTTCCTGGAGTGAATACATATATATATATATATATATTCATATATAACTTATACATGTATATCACCACAAACTTATACAGTACACTATTTTCATGATATTCATGCATAAAAACATCTCACTAAACCTACCTTAAATGTATTCCTGACTTATACTTTAAAGAAAAATCAATAATTTAGAGTAGTAGTGTTAGTGAGTCAAAAAAAAATTGTCCAAGAAATATATCCAGGAGTGATTTACTTTATAAATTCTTATTCAATTTTTTTAAAGAAGGAATTAAATGCAGATATTCATGTTTTCTTTTACTATGTGATGTTTCCAGTGTTTTTGAGTTAAACTTTTGTCTGTAATGGTCTTTCAGATCTCTTCTAGTCAAATCTCTCATTCCTATAATTGCAAACTTTTAAATAAGTACATAATTTGGACTTGACTAAGTCAGATTGGCCCATATCTTCCACCAAAAGGCCAAACGGGTGATATTTCCTTGTATTAATACATAAATAGGGAAAGTGGAACACTTAGCAAACAATGCCTGGCACATATTATAATTGGTACTCAATAAATCTTTGTTGAATGATTAAATGAAAGAATTCTATAAAACCAGGAACTGAAAAAAATATGTGGCTTTTTTTTATTATTTCACAAAATTTCAACTCAAAAACATAGAAAAGGTCACTTTTTGAAAGAGAAAGTATATCTAATTCCCTCTGCATGAATGCCCAGAAGATTTAAATACAAATTTATAAGATGAATTATTCCTGGATGTATTTCTTGAACAATCTTTTTTTCCTCCACTAATACTGCTGCTTTAAATTATTGATGTGTCATTGAAGTATAATTCAAGAATACATTTAAAGTAGGTTTAGTGAGAGACAATTATGCAGGAATACCATGAAATAACATTCTCTTTAACTTTCTGAGTATATAAATGAATACATTTGTGGGTGGAAAATCTAGACTTTAAAATAATTTAGAGAAGTTTATTTTGAGTCAAATTTGAGGACCATGGCTTGGAGTCACCCCCAAGAAGACTTGAGCAAGTGGACTTGCTGTGGTTGGGTTACAGTTTGGTTTTACGCATTTCAGGGAGACAGGAATTACACATAAAGTCATAAATCAGTACATGGAAGGCACATGTTGGTTTGGCCCAAAAAGGCAGGAAAGGTAGGACATATAGAAATGTTATTGATTTTTTTCTCTTTAAAATCTGCTCTAGTTTTTGAGAATCCTGCAGACCTTTATAGAACTCTTACTGTACGCAGCATAAATACATATATTAGTATTAACCATTAACATATGTATAGCATTCAACTTAACAGTTTGGAACTTTTATTGGGACTGAGAAGGAAAGCAGGGCAAGGCAAGCCCAAAATAGCTATTCTACTAGGTTTGTATGAGATGCTCCTGGGCTGGAAATGGAGGAAGAATTTGAAAATGAGAAAAAGCAAAACATGGCCTACTGTCATTTGCCTATTGTTGTCCCTGCATTTGAAATGCTTTTTGTTTTTAATTTAATTTAATTGTTTTCAACTTACAATAAGTTTATTGTTAACCCCATAAGTTAAGGAGCATCCATATATCATAACTATACTTTTTCAGAATATTATGGGAGCACAAATGTTTTGGTTACATAAATTGCTTTTGTACCGTTTAAGTCCAAGTGTGCCCATCCTCTAGATAATATGCATTTTACCCGTTAGGTGTGAACTTACCCATCTCCACCTTCCCTGCCACCTGCTTGATTTCTGATGACTGTTACTCCATATGTGCACATAAGTGTTGATTGATTAGTTCCAATTTAATGGTGAATACATGTCATGTTTGTTTTTCCATTCTTGTGATACTTCTAAAGTGAATTCAAGTTGTTACACATAAAGGCCAATCAACCAAATCTAGGGGACATTGCCATTATGTCTTAGAACCCCAAAATTTTTTTTAAAGCAGAGTTGAAATTTAGCTAAAAACAGATAAGTCTTAGTGGTGAGCCTAGCTTGATTTATGAAATCAAAGCAAAAATTATCTCTAAAATATCTTATAAAACTACTTTATTTTAGTAGAGGTCAAAGAAAATTAGACTAGTCAAGGTATGACAATTTTTTTGTCAAATAAGTAGTATTTATGTCTAAAGAGCTCTCAAATATATGTTTATATGTTAGTTAGTTTTAAACACTGCAGTATACTCCAATTTAACCTTCACTAGGCTGGAAGCAACCCTCCAGATGTGCTTTGTTTATCTGATGTAACAATTTTTTTATGTATATAATTTTACATCAAGCACATTTCATTAAGTCATTATATTGTTGTTTTCTTATTATAAACATGAAAATAATTTTAAAAGAAAGCTTAAAACAGGAGACTAGTAAGTTGTGTGACCTGTAAAAACATTAAAACATAACATAAAAGCTATAATAAAAAGTACTTTAAATTGGTTGACAAAACAGAAAAAAAAATTATTTGAAGTCATTATAATTATATATCTGCATAAAAGAAAGAATATCAAAGAAAAAATCTCTTAGTATAAACTATCAAGGGACACTACTGAGACATCTGTAAGACATACTAGAAAAAGAAAAAAATGTTGCTGAGAATTTCAAAAGATGTGAATAAATGAAGAGTCCAGCTAGTGTTGCTCAGAATATGTGTGGGATTCATTGGCCTGTGGAGGAAGCCACCACAAAGACCCTCCAAGGTAACAAATGCCCAGGTCCCAGCCACATCACAGAGCTCCTTCACAAGTACAAGGCTGGATTCCCTTGTCCCAATGGGAGTGTCTTTTGGAGGATATCACTACTATATCTCATTGTGCCCACCTATTTCAATGCCTCTGCTTGGCCCTGAAGGAGTGGATGTGGGGCATAATGGAACTATGACGTGTGCAGGGGAGTTATGGCATAGGCCAGCCACACATCCTTCCAAAGGCTACTGGCAGAGATAAACTCTGGGTTTGAATAATAAGATCCATAGTTTACATCTTTCCCTGATTGTAAATTGATTGTCTCTCCCAAAACCATTCCTGGTAGAATATAAATTCCTCAGGGGCAGATATCTGTGCAGGTTTGTTCACTGTTGTATTCCAAACACCAAGAATGGTGCCTGGCACAGAGTAGGCACTCAAAAAAATAACTGTGTATTGAATGAATATATCTCCCTTCCTTGGGAGATGGTGAGACCCTTTGGAGCAAGAACTATGTTTATTGCTCTTTGTAGATACAGCATCCAGTTTATTGACTGAGATCTCCTTGACATAGTGAATACTTGTTGAATTAATTAATTGATTATTTAGAAGTAGAACTAATAAAAGAAACATTTTCCTTCCAATCTAGAAATAGTACATTGGAAGCTAATTTGGAGCCATGCGTACTTGGCTTTTGTTTATCAGGTGTCCTGCAAACCCTTCTAGCCAGCTATGAAGTTCAAGGATAAGAATAAGAATGTAATTCACTTATCTATGGAATCCGCAGAGAAGCTGGTGCAATGCTTAGGACAGAGCATGACCTAGAGCAGCACTTCCCAGACTTCAAGCATTCAAATATCACTTTTAGTGTTGCTGCTTATCCTGTACCTCACTGCACTGTTATGATTTTTAACTATTACAGAATAATTTTAGATTTACCGAAGAGTTGTAAAGATGGTACAGAAAGTTCCCACATATTCTTTACATAGTTTCCCTAATGTTGACATCTTACATAATCATGGTCCATTTGTCAAAACCATGAAATTAACATTGGTACAACACACTAAGCTACAGACTAAATTTGTATTTCACCAGTTTTTCTGTTCTGTTCTGTTTTTCTGTTCACCAGTTTTTCTGTTCTACTAATACATTTTTCTGTTCCAGGGTGCCACATTGCATTTAATCATAATGTCTCCTTAGTCTCCTTTAACCTGTGAGCCTTTCTCATTCTTTCCTTGTTTTTCATTATCTTAGATACTTTTGAAGATTCTTGATTAGGTATTTTATAAAATGTCCCTTAGTGTGGGTATATCTAATGTGTCATGATTGAAGTTATAGATTTTTGAACACCCCAGATTACAGAACACCCCAGAGGCGAAGGGTATTTTGTCCATTAATTATAAATATTCCAAATAATATTGTTGTTTTACAAAGCAGTGTGAGCATTTCATATCACATGGAACACATGTCAAAACTTAAACCAGGTTTTTGTTGTGCTAAGTCTAGATATCCTGGTAGAGAGTTCTTTTGTTGACCGGAAGAATTTAATATGCATTCTAGATATAAAAAGATAGGCTGGGAGCCTAGCCTGGAGTTGGGGTTAAGGTCAAGTCCTAAATTAAATGAGTGAAAACATCTGCTCCTGTTTTCTGGTCCTTTAGAAAAACATCTGGTCCTTTAGTTACTGATCCCAGCAGCCACTAATGAACAAGAAAAGAAAAATCAACTATTCAGTGGACATATACACAAGTTTTTTATATTGATATCATGGAGGATGACATACTGTATAGTATTTGGCACATAGTAACTGTAATAAATATTTGTTGAATGAATAAATAAATGAATGGCCAGGCCACAAAAGCACATCTCCTGGTGCCAATGACAGAATATTGGGCTCTGGGGACAATAGATTTGAACCTGACAATCTGACAGTTTTTCTCTTTAGATGTCATAGTAACCTGCCAAAATTAGCTTTATAATAGATAGTTGAAGAGAAACTGCAAGAAAATCTCATCAGAGATATATGGTTAAGTATAAAAGCTAGAAATTAGGTTGAGCCACATATAATAAGTTCATTTTTGCTTTCTTTTTTGAACCAAAAAGAAGATCCTAGAAAAAAAAATTTTTTTTCATTATTTTAATATGTGTCTAACAACCTTAAATCAAGTCATTTACATTTTTTACAACTTTAAAATGCTGTATTATGGGTAAAGCTAACAAGAATTTTTCTTTCTTTTGCCATACTTATCTGTAGTTTATATTATTGGCAGTATTTTATTTTCATTATTTTTAAGGGCTTTACTTGGAGAAATCCAAAAATGCACACATATCACTGAAAAGGCAGTTTTTCTATTTCTGAAATAATTCCTCCTTAAAGAATGTGCAGGGCTTACAGGAAATTTGGAAAAGGTTTTCTCTTTGAAAAAAAAAACTCATATGATTGAAGAGATTTCACCTTCAAAGAGTTTTACTCCAGAGGGAGCCCCCTTTGAGAATTTTAAGCATTGCATGGGAAATGTATTCTTTGAAGATTTTCATGTTAAAAAACAGTTGCATGACTCGGGTATCCTCTTTGAAGTTTTTTTAAAAACAATTGTTAAAGGATTTCCCCCTTTCAATACTTTTCTGGTACTGAGTGCTATGTTATTTTTCTGGAAAATGTTACTCTCTATTCAAGTAGTTTGCTTTTCTTTTCATACCCCCCCCCCATTATTACTATTCCTTTAATTATTTTGTTCTAATGAGGCTGAAGATTCTACTATGTCAGGACTCCTCCTATTTACTATGAAACTAAGATTGGACTTCCCAAGCTCTCCCTGCATCAAATCAGATTGAGAAATACTATAGAAATTATTATTACTACTGTATCTGATAAATTATGCAAGGAGCATCATAAATTGATTATAGGTAATAGAGAACACCTCAATTAATGATTTCATCACCATATCCCTAAATCAGATACACCTAAAGAAGAGAGAAAGAAATCTTTTAGGATAGTTTGAGAGAAGCATATCTTGACTAGTATCAGGTTTCTTTCATTTGACTGCCTTATCGTGAGACTCTATTACGTCCTAAGTTCCACAGAAGACACACAATAAATAAAGTACCGACCTTCCTCTCAAAAAGTTTATAGTCTTCCAAGGAGCCTAAAATATATGCAAATAGCTATAATATAAATGCTTGTGTTAATAAGCATATCAGCAGTAAAAAGCCCTTGTCAGAGTTAGAGAAAGGAAAGGCTGTTTCTGATTAGGGATATAAAAGTCCTTGTACTGGTGGGGGATGTTTTAGATAAGCACTAAAGCAATGCTTTCCACTATTTGGAGAATAGTAATCCACAATTAGGTCAAGGAAACAATTCGATGGGATGAGACTATCATTTTCTTTTAATGAAATAGGATGGCAGTGAATAGAATAGAATACAATAAAGAAGAAAACATGAATGTACATAACACAAAGTAAGAGAAAATGTGCTTTCATGAAAATTTTGTTCCATTTTAAAATTTATGTATATGTGTATGTGTTGGGTTACAATGTAAAAAATATTTCTTACAGTGGGTCTCAGTAAAACAGAACAAAAATTTTGAAAAATATTTGAAAAATACAATGCTAAAAGATGGAAAAGATTCCAAGGAGAAAAACGAGGTAGGAGAATGAACACATTTTTGGCAAAGGCAGAGGTCAAAAGATGAAAATATGTTGAAGGACAAAGTAGCTCACTACCTGAAAGAGAGAGTTCACTAGAGGAAGGATAGAAGGCTGGAAAAGTAAGATGAGATGAGGAAAGTGGTGAACTATTGGGGGCTTGAATCCAAGCCAGAGATTTCAGGTGTTCTAACATAGAGGGGAGCCAATGAAGACTTTTGGACAGGGGAGTAACAATATCAGAGTTACGCACTAGGAATATTAGTCTGTCAGTGATAGATGCAGGAAGTAGAAATTAGAATTGAGTGAGAGATTAGTGGCATATTATGATACTGACTGAGCAAGGATGATATTTGTTATTTTAAAAATAAAATATATATATGAAAAATATAAACTTTTAAACACTAACATAGGATAAAGCATCATTACTCTAGTCTCAAATAGAGATGTGGTTTCTTATAAAGAAATAGGGTTATAAAAAACTTTCTCTTTAATTTTGTTCTTTCAAATAAGAAGAATAAAAAATTACTCTATAGCAACACTATTCCATCACTACATACAAACATATAAAAATTGGAAATTAATTTGTAGGCCTTTTTTCTGTTTTCTTAATATTAGCATTAGGCTATTTTTTTTAGTCATTTAAAAATAATAATTTTAAAGTTATTCACTCTCATAACTTATAAATATACAGTATGCAGGTGAGATAGAGAACCAGCAGGCCCTGCTCAATAAGGAGCCATAAGACCTGAACCAAGGTCTCTGATAAAACAGGAGGTGGTAGAGAAACTGGCCCACACCAGCTAGAACGAAAATGGCCATAATAAATGTCCTCACATTACCCTCATTGCTTATTATAACCTGCTTATAATGTATTAACATGCTAAAAGAAACTTCCACCGGCACCATGACAGTTTATAGATGCCATGGCAACTCCTGGAAGTTACTCTACATGGTTTAAAGAAAGGAGGAGCCCTTGGTTTAGGGAACTCCCCACTCCTTTTCCAAAAATTTTATGAATAATCCTCCCTCTGCTTAACATAAAATTAAATAGAAGGTATAAAATCAGTCTCCAGAAACTCGCAAAGTGCTACTCTCTGTTGCTCTGAGAGATAGCTGCTGCTCTGTCTATGGGGAAGCCACTTTTCTTTCTTTTTTTTTTTTTTTCTTTCTACCTCAATAAACTTGCTTTTGCCTTACTCTGTCAGCTGACTCCTGAATCCTTTCCTGTGTGAAGCCAAGAAAAACTTGGCCTTCAGGCCAGGCCCCAGTTTTGGTGTCCACTTTCTTGTACCACAGGTAGAATTTAAATGCTAATATGTCTAAGAAAGTCCATAACTCAAGGAGACCCCTCAAAGGCCAGAATCATGTCTGTGTCCCATTGTATTTCAGTCCCTAGCACAGCGTCTGATGTATTATAGGTGAGGTTGCCATAACTGGCAAATAAAACTACAGGATTCCCACTGAAATTTGAATTTCAGAGAAACAATGTATATTTTTTGGTATAAATATGTCCCATTTCAGACCAACAACAAATAATTTTAGTATACATATGCCCCAAATATGACACGGGACATATTTACTCTAAAAAATTATTTCTGAAATTCAAATTTCACTGAATATTCTGTATTTTATCCAGCAACCCTAATAATAGCTGTTCAGTAATGTTAAATGAATGAGTGAATGCTTATGTGTGTGTGTGGTTTTTTATTGTGGTAAAATATATATATATAACAGAAAATTTAACACTTTTATCACTTTTAAGTGTCCAATTCAGTAGCATTTATTAATAGTACAGTCACAATGTTGTACAACCATCACCACAGTTCATCTCCAGACCTTTTCATGATCCCACACTGAAACTCTGTACCCATTAAAAAATTACTCCTCATTTCCTTTGGTAACCACTATTCTGTCTCTGTGACTTTGCTTATTCTAAGTACCTCATATAAGTGGAATCATGCAATATTTGCCCTATTGTGTCTGGATTATTTTCACTTAGCACAGTGTTTTCAAGATTCATTCATATTGTATCATGTGTCAGAATTTCATTCCTTTTTTAAGGCTGAATATATATGTTTTTATCACAGCATCTTGTTAGCATGCTGTCATAAAGACTCCTTGTAATCCTCACATAGCCTTTCAAGCTTTGCCCTAATCCCAGCCCTTTGTAGGCTGGAGCTGCAATCCTTCCTTTTGCCCATCTACAGGCTAACAGCTTTCCACCCCCTGTAAGGAACATAGAGGGATGGGAGGGCAGCACTCTCTACAACAGTCTACAACAGAATCATTCAATGAGCTCATCCCTTTGTCTGCCCCTGGGTGCTGCTATATCCAGCTGCCACAACTCCCCCATCTCCTGGACTCTTCCGGAGCCAACCACCTGAGTCTTTTGGCTTTGCGAATTTCCTGAACTTCTAACACTTTGACCATAGATTCCTACCAAAGCTTCCTTTCCAACTGTTGCCATGTGCTGGGGTGATAACCCATTACAGTATATTCAGCAAGCAATTGCAATAAATATTGGCTAAGATGAATTCAATTCTTTTAGATAATTTTGAAAAATTTACAGTCACTGACACGTGACTGGGCATTTTGAAATCATATTTGGTGACTGTACATTTAAGTCCCTAGTAAAACTTTAAAAAAGTCTTTGGAAATATGTTTATGCAATAATATTTTTATATAGCTGAGATTTGTTTAATTATTAGCTCTATTAAAGCAATTTTATACCATTCCATATATATGAGATAGTTGCTAAGGAACTATTCAATGTAAATATCAAGTAATTCAGGTTTGGGCTTCAAAGGGCAAAGATCTAAATTTGAGAGATCAGAGGAAGTTAACAGCAGTTTGTTTTCTTTTCTTTCTTTTTTCTTCCTCACTTGTAAATGCATAGCAATATTCTAAAGTCTCCTTTGTTCTTGTGCAAGATGAGTCAACTATGGCACCCTGTACCTCACCCATCACAACACTCATCACATTTTATGATGATTGTCTAACAGTTTTCCTCTGTGCTATGCCATATACGGTGTGAGAACAGCCTTGTGTTCCCTCTTCAGTTCCCTGATACAAATCCAGACCCACTGTATACTCTTAATAAATATTTGTTATTTAAGTGAATAGAGGGAAAAAACTGGCTAGACAATGTCTTTGATTTTTCCCAACTTTACTTCTATTTCTCTTTCTTCTAGAAGCAACACCTAGGTGTGCAAATGATCTAGTGCTGGCCAATCCAGGTAATCCATCCTTCTGACCTCACCCTAACAGTAATTAGCTCAAGAATGGGGCTATTATCCAAACTTGCACAATCAAAATCAATTTTGGATTTTTTGCTGGAGTTTGTGGGAAAAGGGAAGCCTTTTTTCTCTGGGGTTGCTAAACTAAGGGATGGTAAGCCTAGATCTTCAAGGGGCTATCCTGTGAAGCTCAACACGGTGGAGAACAGAGCTGGCAGACAGAATGACTGGTACCTCCTGACAAATCTTAAATCCCTGAATCCAACTCTGCCTGACCTTTTCTATCTTTGTGCTTTTCAGTTTCATTAGCCAATGTATTCCCTTTCACTATTTAAAAGAGTTTGAGTTTTCTGTTACTTGCAAATAAGAGTCTTGCCTGAAATAGCAAGTTTTAAACTAGATGACCTATTTGAAAAACAATAGTAATTCTGAGCAAAATTTCCCATTGTCAAGGTAATTTTAAACAACTCTCAAATTTGCCTGTTTTTCCTGTTTGTTGTTGTTGACTGCATAGTAGGCATTGTTGGTCTCTTTCCTAGAAAATATTACATGGCTTCACCCTGTGAAGTTTTTTTTTTTTTTTTTTTTTTTTTTTTTTTTTTTTTTTTTTGGTCTCACTCTGTTACCTGAGTTAGAGGACAGTGGCATCATCACAGCTCACTGCAACTTCAGACTCCTAGATGTACACGATCCTAATGCCTTAGCCTGCCTAGTAACTGGGATACAGGTGTACACTATGCTGCTTGGCTAATTTTTTCTTATATTTTGTAGAGATGAGGTCTTACTATGTTCCCCAGGCTGGTCTTGAACTCTCGGCCTCAAGCAATCCTCCTGCCTCTGCCTCCCAAAGCGCTAGGATCATAGGTGTTTTAGCCACATGCCCAGCCTAGCCATGCATTTTTAGTAGGAGTCATCTCACCCCCTATTCCTACTCATGTAAGCACATGGAATTCTTTAGCTACAGTGATTAGTTTGAGGATAGACATGTGATCTTAGTTGGTTCAATCAGAAGCAAAAACCAGAATTTTCTTTCAATGATTGTGGGAAGAAAAACTTCCTCCCCTTCTGAATGATATGCTGTGCAGATATATGGCCTAGAGTTGCTGCAGCCATTTTGCTACCATGAAGAAAACCAGTCTGAGGACAGAGTCAACACATAGAGGAAGATGAAGCTATGAAAATCGGAGAAAAGAAGAGTCTAATTTCTAATCAATCCTACTCTACCTCTGGGTTTTTTAGTTCTATGAACCAGCTTGTTCTCTTTATTGTTGAAGCCAATTGAATTAAGTTTTCTGCTAATGGGGTTTGAAAGTATTCTATTACCATGTCTTAATTAAACTCCCAATCAGTCAACTAATAAAGTAAACTCACCACAAAGTGTCTTATTTTGCTAAAATATCTCTTTTGCTGAGCCAAAGAATCTAGTATAGGGCATGGCACATAGTAGGAGCCCAGTAAATGTTGATAGAATTGGAAATGAGTATCATTTTTAAGAATAGCTATCATTTATCAAGTTGTGCCAGGCTATGCTAAGGACTTGACATGCTTTTTTTTTATTAAATCCTCACAGTTATTGTCTATTATTAATCTTCATTTTATACAGGAAAAGACTAAGGATTCAAGAAGTAATTAGTCAAAGATATTCTGATTTCAGAGCTCTTGTATTTAATTTTTAAGCTATTACATGCCATTTATAAAGGGTTTTTATTTTCTGAAGCTTGGCTGAGTAATACTAACTCATATTTGAACTATAAGAGCTTTGAAGGCCAAAGAGGGCACATAAATTGACCGATGCCATACAGCATATTTGACAAAGGGTCCAGATATTTTAATAAGTAGGAGCTACTTTCATTTTCCCAAAGTCTTTAGATCACTAAGGAGAAGGAATTAAAAGGAAGGAGTTTACTGTCAAAGAAGTCCCTGAGTAGAGTGGTGGTGAAATGTTACCAATTAAATCCCTATTGCTTTCCTCTTGCTCCTCCCCACTGAAGATCCTAGCAAATCCCAGACAAGTGGTTGTGGGCTAATTAGGTAAGAGGAAAAGAGACCTGGAGTGGAAAGTGGAATGGGATTTATATGGCCAGTGTTAATAAAACAATAAATAAGTAAGAAGCCTTGCTCCTAACATGCAACTTGGAAGCACCTTCAGGAAGCTCTAGCAGTTGTGGTATGTTTTCTGCCAACTTGAACATGATGTATATATGTTTCTGCTTTTATTGTAATCTCATCTAGCTTTGGTTACTGACTTTCTTTTATGGTTTTAGCCGCCTTCCTGACACTCATTCCACTGGGTAGCAAAATAGTCATCAAAGTGCTAAACATTATTAGAGCATAGATATGGATGTACAAATTGTGGTAGTCAGAATAATGCCCCCACTCACCCAAAGATGTTCATGTCCTAATCCCTGGAACCTATGAATATGTTACCTCACATGTCAAAAGGGACTTTGCGCATTTGATTACGTTAAGAATCTTGAGATAAGAAAATTATCCCAGATTATGAAGTTGGGCCCAGTGTAATCACAAGGGTCTGTTTAAGAGAAAGACAGGAAGGTCAGAGAAATATAGGGGATGTGGGTGGAAGCAGAGGTTGAAGTGAGGTACTTTAAAGATAGAGGAAGTGGCATGAGCCAAGGAATGCAGGTAGTCCCTAGAAGCTAGAAACCGCAAGGAAACAGATTCTCTCCTGAAGGCTCTAGAAGAAGCACAGCCTTTCCAACACCTTAGTGTTAGCCCTTCAAGACTCATTTTGGACTTCTGACCTCCAGAACTATAAGAGAATAAATGTATGTTGTTTTAAGCCGCTAAATATTTGGTAAGACATTAAGTTTGTAGTAATTTGTTATAGTAGCAATAGATAACGCCAACTAATCTTAATGGATGCTGGTCATAAACATCAACACAGCAATAATAGTAGGTAGTGGCTGAATAAAGGATTGTCTGGGGGAACACCAGTCCCTATTCCAGGAATACAATTCATGCCTGAGCCAATGACCACATCAAACTCCAATAGCTGCAATGATTGTTTTGGGGATGGTCACGTGACCCAAGCCATGCAATCAGAGTGAATCTCAATACTTTTGCAGGAGCTACTGAAAAAGAGGTTTGCTTTTTTCCATTGGACTTGAAGTTATAACGTAAGCCAGAATCATTTCCAAACACTTAATGAAGGTCCTGGCTAAGAATGGTACCAATACAGGAAAATCAGAACTAAGAGTTAAAAGAAAGGAAAAGCAGATCTTAATGTAACTTTCAAGTTACTGTGCACAAATTTTTCAACTGTGCTATATTATTTGTCTGTTGTATAAAAACAACCTCAAAATGCAGTGGCTTAAAACAATAAGCATTTATCATTGCTCATGAATGTATGGGTCACCTGGGTAGTTCTGCTGATCTAGTCAGGCTGGCTCCTTTTGACCAGGCTTACTTACATGTATGTGGTAATCTGGGATCTGATTGGTCTACGTCTAGGATGACTTCATTTACATTAGTTGTCTGTAGGCACTTGTTCTTTTATCGTCTATCAGGCTAGCTTATGCTTGTTCACATGACAATGACAGTATTTCAAAAGAGATAGCAGAATTATACAAGGACTCTTTATTCTTGTACAAGGATTCCCACTTTAGCCAAATCCTATCGGCCAAAGCAAGTCACAAAGGAAGCCCAGATTAAAGTAGTGCTGAAATAGACTCTGTGTCTTGATGCAAGTAGCTGCCAGGACATACTGGAAAGGGTGTGAATCTCTCCTTTAGAGAGAGATGAAGAACTGGGACAGTTTTTAAATCAGTCTACCACATGAGCCTAAAGTGGGCTCTACTCTTAGATGTTTCAGTTATATGAGCTGATAAATTCACCTTTTAATTGAGCTTTAGTTTCGCATCTCTCACATCCACCAGAATTCTAACTGCTACAGCAATTGTCTGACCTCTGCTGCCAGATTTTGGGTTCCTATGGCTGAGGATCAAATACACATTTATGCCCCTCAAATTTACTCTGGGGGCTGGGCATGGTGGCTCACACCTATAATCCCAGCACTTTGGGAGGCCAAGGTGGAAGAATTACTTGAGTCCAGGAGTTCGAGGTTACAGGTTACAGTGAGGGTGCATGGCCACTTTGCATAATGTACAATGTGCCTTAACATTAACTAACTGCACAACATGAGGCCAACATGATGTGTTCTGGAAGTTTTGCTCACTGATGTCTGAATGACATTGCTTTCAGTCAATTCTTAAAAATAACTGTTTCCTCTGGCCAGAGCTTTGAAAGTTATTGAATAACAGTAAATTGAAGATTAGGACATCAGAAGAGTACCTCTATTGAATATTACAGATTAAAAACAGACTCGTGTTTTAACAGTCAGTCAGAGAGGGTAGGATTTGCATCTTCTATTAATAGAATTAGCAATGTCTTGTGAAAATATTTACTATTACTTTAATTGTAGGAAAATAGAAAAAAGTAATCTCATTTATGTGAATGATAATTTGCAATTTGCTTATGAAAGAAGGTCGTTTAACTGTGACTTAATAAAATGGTGCTTCATATTGTTTCATTATAGCATTGAAAAACAATTGTACTTGAAAGGTTAAATAGATTTTAAAACATTAAATGTTATTTTTATATATAGCATTTCAACCAATAGTAACTACTTCCTTTTCTTTCTTTTCTGATCCTATAATATCTTTGTATTTAAAGATTATCTAAATATAAACTGCTTATATACTTGGTGGACATAATTGGTTCTGCTTTTTATCCTGACTGATAATGTCTGCCTTTTATTTGGATTGTTTAAAGCATTAATATTTATTGTAAGTATTGATATAATTGGGTTTAAATCTACTACCTTACATTTTTGTTCCTATTTATCCCATCTGCTTCTTCAATTTTTATTATTATTCTCATTATTATTATTTTCTTGCTTTCTTTTGTATTGAATATTTTTATAACACCATTGTTTCTTCTCTTTTGGCTTTTTGACATAACTCTTTGTTGTATCTTTATAATGGTGGCTGTAGGTT
Organism: Cheirogaleus medius; assembly: GCA_008086735.1. Classification (NCBI taxonomy): domain Eukaryota; kingdom Metazoa; phylum Chordata; class Mammalia; order Primates; family Cheirogaleidae; genus Cheirogaleus; species Cheirogaleus medius. Next base: position 73,346,744 of record VBSM01000529.1, read on the forward strand.
TTAAAAAACGGATCTTTGACTAATCATAATTTTCCTTTAAATAATATTATACTTTTCACATATAATTTGAGACCCTTACAACATTATCTTGTCATTGGTCCCCTCCCATTCCACATGTTATTGCTTTCATATATTTACTTCAACATACATTATTTATATTTTTTCACTATAACATTGGAAAACAATTTTACTTTGAAAATGAAAGAGATGAAAATATCATGTTATCATTTTTATATAGCATTTCAACCAATATTAACTACTTTCTTTTTTCTTAAAACTTAATAAGTTGTTATTAATTTTTGTTTCAAATAATCAATCATCTTTTGAAGAAATTTAAAAATGAAAAAAAAGTTTTTAAATATATCTGCATATTTACTTTTTCCAGTACTCTTCTTTCCTCAATGAGCATACAATTTCCTATTTATAATTTTCCTTTTACCTGAAGAACATTTTGCTTATGGTGCAGATCTTCTGATAAATTTCCTCAGCTCTTATTCATCTGAGAAACAATTTATTTTTTTCTTAATTTTTGAAAGATATTTTCTCTGAATATAGAATTCTGATTTAACAGGATTTTTCCCGACACTTTAAAGATGTCACTGCATGTCTTCCAGAGGGCATTTTCTTTTTTCTGGTGAGAAGTCTGTATCATTCTTATTTTTATTTTCTTTGGTTTCAAATAAGGTTTTTTTCTTTAGCACTGGTTTTCAGCAATTTGATTGTAGTGTGGCTTCATGTAGTTTCCTTTGTGTTTATCTTGCTTGATGTTAGTTTACGTTCTTGGATCTGTGGGTTTATAGTTTTAATGGAAAATTTCATCATTATTTTTTTCAAATATTATTAACCCTTCCCTCCAACACCAGAATTTCAATTAGACATGTTTGAGACAGTTTAATATTGTCCCATGGAGCACTGAGGCTCTGTTCATTATTTTCAATCTTTTTTCTTTCTTGTATCAATTTAGTTTCTGATTGTTGTCTGTAAGTTCATTGATCTTTTCTTTTGCTGTGTCTAAACTCTACTAAGCTCATTCAGCAAATTTTCCATTTCAGATATTGTTTTTCTCAGCTCTAGAATTCTCATAATATTTCTTTTAATATTTTAGTTACATATATAATAAAATTTTGTATACAATAACATTATATCTTATATTTCTGTCCTCATTATGTTTATGTTTTTCTTTATATCCTTGAGCATATTTATAATATCTACTTTAAAGGATCTGCTAAAACCCATCATCTCTATAATTTTTGAATATATTCCTATTAATTGATATCTCTCTTGGTTGAGTATCATTTTTCTGCTTGTTTGAATGTCTTGTAATTTTGTACTGAGTTTTGGACATTGCAAATGTTATGTTGTTGTGTGTCTATCTTTTCTTTTTTTATAAAGAGTACTGATTTTGTATAGTAGGCATTTAAGTTAGTTTTGGATCAGTCTGACTCTTTCAAGATTTGTTTTGTAGCTTGGTCAGAGGAATCTTAACACTAGGACTATTTTAGCCCTACCATGAAGGTGTGACCTCTCTGAGGTCTCTACTGAATATCCAGGGAGATTAACAAGGACTCTCCACTAGGGCTTGTTGAAATTCAAATACCTCTCAATCGTGTGTGAGCAATGGCAATTTCTCAGCTTACAGCTCCTCAGTCATTTTTTACTATCCTTGTGGAGTTTCACCTTATGCGTGTGCAGTTCCTTATTCACCAACAGACTCAAAGGTAATCCTTTTAGCAGATATCTGGAGCTCTTTTCCCACTCACCTTCCCTTCCAGTTCTCAGTACTTCAAATTTCAGATGACTTAGCCTCCCCTAAATCTTACATCTGATATCAACTCTGCTTTGCTTAGCTCTCTCCTCACCATATTCCAGAAAGTGCCTTTAGACACAAAGCTGGAGAGATCAAAGGGCTCACCTCATTTTTTTCCCTTCTCTCAGTCCTACATTGCTTGTTGCCCAAAGTATGAAAACAGTTGTTTTGTTACATTTTTTCAAGTTATCTAGTGTTTTTAATCTTAATGTTTCGAAGGAATTCCGATCCCATTTACTCCCTAATGGCTAATAACAGATTGTACACTAGAGCAAATAGATTGCTCATTACAGTCTAGCCCAGATTCCTTTCTGGGATCAAGTTGTCCTGACTACTTACTAGTGAAAATTCTATTTTCCCCTCTATGTGCTGCTGCTGTATTAGTTGAGAACCCAGATTTCACCATAAGGAAGTATACTCAGTGTGATCTACTTCTGAGAGTTGGAGATAGGACATAGAGATCTTAGAAGAAAAAAATATACAACAGCCTACTCTCTGTGACCATTATTTCTGCTCTAGCTCAAGGATCTTGTCCCTACCAAAGCTGGGCCAGATGCCCAGACTATGGTGAGCCTTATTGCTACTAGGGACTCACTCAGGATCTTAGCCATTATTTTTTAACATAGGTAGTATCAATTTAATTAATATTCTTTAAATATTTATATATTCTACCTATGAAATATTTCACAATAAAAATTAAGAGTTTTGCTTACAAGAAGGTTGAATTTTGGAATTATGAAGTTCACATTTTATATTTAAGCCTTTGCCAGGTGAACATATTCCTGTGGACACACTGTTACCAGAAAACAACAAGCAAGCAAACAAATAAACCAAGAAATAAAAATCTATTTGCCAACGTTTCATCAACAATAAAGAAAAGATAGCCAGAGAAAATCATATTAATAATGCTATGAGGAACCTGATTCAATATATTTCAGTATTGCAATATAATAGAAAGTTGGCTAATATAGGTGAATAAAGTGTAGTTTCTACACTCAAGGACCTACAAAGTATATGTGGCAGTAGAGTCAGGAGGTGCAGGGAGAGCACAGGCTTAAAGAGAAAAGAAATTAACAAATGAGAATGGGTGATGGAGAACCACAGGATATTGTTACAGTACAAAGGGAAAGATTTTTAGGTAGAAGTGACACATTAACTGATTCCAATAAAGTAAGCAGAAATTAATTAGTCAAAGGGCATGTCTGGTGTGGTGTACTGCAGTATGGGAAAGTTGGGAAGGGCATAAACAAGGGCACTACAGCAAGAAATGGAATGGTGGGTGCAAGAACTATTGATGTTCTATTCATTAGAGCATAAAGTAAGAGACTGGGAGTGCCTAGAAATGAAGCTCAACACTATAAAAAGTTTGCATACCTCGTTAACAAGCTTGAACTTTACCTATAGGGAAGGGGAGTCATTAAAGGACTTTAAGAAAATTAGTCCCATAAACAGATTTGTGTTTTACATACAATGGAGTGTGAAGTTAATATGGACAGGAACAGGAGATAGAAGAGTGGAAAAATCATTATAATAATTGAGTTAAGAGACGGTGCCTGCCCCTAAACAGCGGTTAAGAATAGAAGAGAGGGAGTAATTGACGGATAAAGGACACAGACTTGCTACTCAAGCATTACAAAACTGATCCATGTAACCAAAAATATTTGTACCCCATTAATATTTTGAAATTTAAAAAATTAAATTTTTAAAAACAGGACACAGATTCTATACCACCAATGAACTGGAAGAGGTACCTTTCATTTTCAAGACTAAAGGAAAAGAGTGTGAATGCTTTATTTCACAGATAAGAGATCTGCAAGTTAAGAGAGATTACTTTATGGCATCAGTTTTCTCAATGAAAGTAGTTGAAATAAGTGGAGCATTTGACAAGATGTGTGCAGATCTAGAGTAATAGTTGAGGGAGAGGAGGCTAAGTATCCAAAGAATTGGAGAAGTAAATCAAAGAATTAATAGGAGCTGAGGATACAGCTGAGGTTTGAAAATAAGACTTTATGGCGGCAGCATCTATAAGACTGGGAGCGGCACTCAGCTGTTCAGGTGTAGGAAGGAGAAGATGACAGATTAAAGCCCTGATTGGGGGTTTTGTTGAGCTGAGTTGGGAGGACAAAGTTTCAGAGTTTCTCTGACAAGTAGTCAAAAGCTTTCTTTAGACGATCAAAACTGACCTTTTAAAACTTCTCTCCAATACTTTTGCAATGAGGGGGAAATTGTGTTTTTCAGAGTTCCTCTTGGGAAGAATAATATATAGTATTATTTGAAAGAATTATTTCTTGGAGTTGAGGGTGAACCCTTCAAAGGCATGTTCAAATAAATAAATAATGTTCACTAAAATAAGATGCAAGAGGAAGGGAATTTTACTCCACAGAGAGGGGAGAGTACAAAATCAAGAAAAATGGAAGAGAAAGAGGTTGCAGAAGTCTGACTCCTACACAATATAACTCCTCATTGTCACCCCTAAGTATTTGGGGACAACCTCATGAATACCTGTATAAACCAATTTTTCATGTAAATTAGACAAGGGACTGAATTTCACATGTAAGGTGTACAAATGTAAGATACACAGATACAAATGAAACCGTCTAAATGAAAAAGCAAATGTTAACCTCTGAAAATACTTTGAATAGAAACACAGCTAACCACTAACCTGCCTGCCCTTTCACCCACTTTCTTATAGTTATTTACACTCTGCCCTTTAGCCCTTTTCTTTATAATTGCCTACCACCTGAAAGTCACATAGATCCTGTCACAAGGCACTAACTTACCTTCATCATTTCAATAACACCTTAAATGTTAAAAAACGTCAGGTTTCCCATTTGAGATATTTTCCAGATCGTGCATTCCAATGGGTCCACGGACACCAGCCAGTCTCAAGACTCCTGCCAAGGACCTACTCAGCACAGGTATCTGGTTTCTTCATCTCCTTGTCCCACGACTTCACCCCTCACCTCTTGTCCAATCAGCAATGCCCAGCTCCTCAGTCCTTTACCTGCCAAAATTCCCTTAAAAACCCCAGTTCAAGACTCCTGGGGAAGGTGGATTTGAGGTTCTCTCCCACCTCTTCACTCGATGGCCAATCGATTATTAAACTCTCTGCTACAACACCTGCTGTTTCGGTGTACTGGTCTGTTACCGTGCAACGGATAATCAAACCTGGTGGTCCTATAACACGGGAACTGGAGGCAGAGTGGATCATGACAATTTAAGCTCCCAGGAGTGAACACTGATAATTCACACTAAGTTTACCTTCAATGGTAGGAAGGCCCCCACTACAGCTTTTCAAAAACAGGATTCAAACTGATTTCTCTCTGAATCCCCTGACTGCTTAGCATATGCCTTACACAAAGAAGCATTCAATAGATGAAGTCTATTTTGAGGCATCCTTTCAAGGATGCATGCTATCTTTTTTATAAGAGGAACTAAAGAAAAGAGTGACTGGATCTCTGACCTTTCACTGCCTCTGAATGAACAATTCAAAGCACAGCTCAGTACTGTCATTTTCATATAACAAGGGCATGACTTTTTCAAACATCAAAATGCTATGATAGCACATGAAAATTTTCTGAGTGAGATTGAATAACCAAAAAATATGAGCATTCAGTAACTATTGTACCCTCCTGTGGCTGGGCTATAAAATCAAGTCACCCTAATAGCAACCATATACCAAAAACCATAGGCATATGTTCCTAAAGGTAAGCGTTGCCTCTTAGGTCTCTTCTGGCTGGTCCAGGAAGGTCATTTGAAAAAGCTTGTCAGGTTGGTAATTATAATGGCTAATGTTGGATTAATAACTTATCAGGCTAAATTTGTGCTTAAGATGCCAGCAAAGCGGAGCTGCCACATTTTTGTTTTTCAACGAAAAGTAGTCACCATAGTGAAATGTGTTGGGCAAGGAGAATTCTTTTGATTCAGGATTATTGTAACTGAGTCCAAACTCCTATGTCTCACTGCACAACAGTCAATAAATTGAGAGACAAAGTATGGGGCAAGAAAAGTGACTTTTATTCAGAAAGCCAGCAAACCGAGAAGATGGTGGACTAATGTCACAAAGAACCATCTTAAGTTATTTTGAACTTTAGCCTCCTTTTTATGTTAAGGGAAGGGGGAAGAGGTGGTGACCGAGGACTGCAGACATCTGGGCATCAGTGAGGATCTGAGGAGGTTTTGAAACTTCTTTGTTCTTATTCAGTTAACTTCGGATGATGTAGACCAGGTCACGATTTTCCCATAAATCTTTTTATAGCACTGTTACTTATGTACATACTTTCCTTATCTGCCCAGGAGTTAGTTTTGGGAAAGGGATGATTATAATTTTTCTTCTAAAGTTGAACTACAAACTAAATTCCTTCTATAATTAGCCGGCCTATGTGCAGAGCCAAGCAGAAGGTTTTAACCTAAGGGATATTGCTGCCGGGGGTCAGAGGCAAATATGGAGTTAGTCATGCTAAGCCTCCCTTCCACTGTTACATTATATTAGGAACTGGACAGATAGAAACTATACTTTTGTCCATAATTATATCTTCAAAAATTATTCTATGGCCTCTGTAGGTGGATGTTATCAGCAGACATAACAGTGTTGGGTCTTAAACAAAGCGATATGAAACAAGTTAAGACAGTCACTGAGGAGGAAAAGGGAAAATGTTCAAGTTCATCTGATGAGGATGAATGGCAGAAAATATTTCACAATTTTGCCTTCCTCATTCAGCTATCAAATCTTAAGTAACTCAAACTCTTAAAGCTAATAATATGTTGACTAATAGAAGTCCTTAGGGGACTGATTTAATGAATAGATAACAATTATTCATAAATTAATTAAAATTAGCATATCAATTGTATGTAAATCCACTACTTCTGAAGTACTTGACAGTGTTGAAGGTGCTTAGAAACACTTTATAGTCTACATTATTCTAAACATTCTACTTACAATTAAATTATGTTATCTGTAAGCAAAGAATTATTTTGGCAAAGATTAACCAGTCCAGGTGAACCTCAGAAATTGTAAATAATCATAAAATCTGAATATTTCAGAGTTTTTAAAAAAGATTTTATTGTAGTTTTTAAATTTTCTTCTTCTTCCTCTTCCCCCTCCTACTGTTTTTCTCCTTGCTCTTCTATTGATATTGGGAAGAAAATCCAGAACATGTACCTATACTTAACATGAGTAAAAATACGGTCCAAAGGTAATTTATAAAATTATAAATTAACACCTTATCTTAAAACATACCATAACTGGTCATTTTGCATTCCACATCAGAGTGGTTGGGTTGGTATTTTCTATTTAGCTGTAGCCATGTGACCAATGGGACAAGGTTTTGCTTGTTGTTGCCAAAACCCAACAAACTCAAGGAAAATATGAAGAAAAAAAAAGATAGTATTTGATGAGATATAAATAAGCTGTGTTTCTTATAAATATAAAAAAGTATTAATCCAATATATTAACCAAGGCAAAGTTATTATCATAGTATTAACTTTTTTGTTTATTTGTTTTTGAGACAGGGTTTTGCTCTATTGCCTGGGCTAGAGTGCAGAGGCATCATCAGTGTTCACAGCAACCTCAAACTCCTGGGCTCAAGCCATCTTCCTGCCTCCACCTCCCAAATAGCTAGGATTATAGGCATGCACCATGGCTGGCTAAGCGTCAGCATTAATGTCAGTGGTGAAATATCCTATTGGCCTATTATAGAAACTTCACATCAAAGATTGTTTCCGGGCCATACTAAGTATCCTTAAAGAGCAATTAACATAAATGTCTTGGAACTTAATATTCTCTATTCTTGTTGACATTAAAGAGAAATGTAAATTCATTATACTGCACACCCCTGCTTCTGAGTGATCAAGTCTTAAGTAGCCAACTGTTTTATGAAATAGTCCTGTAATTTTAAAAAAAGTTAAAATCCCAAGTGTCTACTTTGAATCTCTACTTAAATATCTCCTATACCTCCTGTCGTCCTGCTGCTTAAAATCCTCCAACAACTTCCTATTGCATTTTCTTTAGGATAAGGTTTAAATTTATTAGCATGACATATGCAGACATTTAAGGAACAGGTTTCCTGTTCATTCTCCATTCCTTACACCAAAATTTTCAACACCATGATTATCTCTCTATCTATAGATTCCAAGCACTTCATCCTCACTCATGACTCCCTGTCTTTTCACATGCTACTTTCTCTACCTGTAATGTTCTTCCCTGCCCCACCTACTGGCAACCTGACAGTTGATTCCACATCCACTCATCAAAACTGATCATGTATTCCCAACCTTCTCGAACTCATATTCTGAAAAAATTGCATAAGGGTTCTCCTTTGTCCTTCTCCTGGTTATACTGATGCTACAATGAATTATACTCGTGGATTTCCTTATCTTTTCTCTTTATCAGAAGTTGAGTTACTTAAGGTTGAAGACAGAAGGGTTTGTTGTTGTTTCATCTTTGTAACTCTTCTAGTACATCACACAGAGATTGAGATATGGTAGATTTTTAATAAGCATATGTTAAAAAACTTAATTTTCAAAAATTTTGAATAGCTACAGTTGATTTATTTCCATATCTTTACCAGCCTGGATTATTACACCTGTAGTTTCATACTGTTTTCTTTATTTTTCATTAAGTCTCTGCTTAAATGCCACCTTGTCAGCATAGCCTTTCCTAACCTCCCTATTGAAAAATATCACTCAATTCTCACTAAATTACCTCTTTCTACCGTGTCTTGTTACTTTTATATATAACAGTTATCATCTCCTAACACACATACACTCATATATATTAAGATATATATTTTTTTCCCTCTGTTTTTCCCTTTGGAATGTAAGATCCTTGAGAGCAGACAGAGTCTTTGTTTTGTTCTCTGTTGTATTTCTAATTCCTAAAATAGTATTTGAAACATAAAAAGTATAAAGTTCATTCATTTAGCAAATATTTATTGAGATCCAGCTTCTGTTCCATGAGTTTGTGATACACTGGTGAGCAAAGTAAGCACTTGCCCTGTGGAGTTTACGTTGAACAGCTGGAGTAGGGGAGTGATGAGAAAGAAGGATAGTAAAAAATAACATAATAAATAAGGTAATTATGAACCATGTTGGAAGACATTGTGAAAAAATGAAAGTAGGTGATAAAGATCAAGTGTAGTAAGGGGGCAGATTATATCATTAAATGGGGTCAAATAAATATTTATGAATAAATAATGTTTATTGAATAAATATGTTTTATGTGAACAAATATTTATTATTTGTTTAATGAATGAATATGTCTCCTATTTGGCCAGTTATTTTATACATATATATATATTTTTTTTAACTTGAATTAAATAACGTTGGATCACTAACAACAATATGAACGGAAACTTCTGAAATGGAAACTTAAGTTTTGTTTGAACTGGATATTTCAGTTTATGTTAAAATAATTTGGAAATTTATATTCTTAAACAAGGTAACCTGATCATAGAACCAAGTTAGAAGTAAATTTATATACCTCCTTGTGATGTCATATCATGTCATTTCTTTTAGTGAAGAGAGGCTAAGTGTTAGGTCTTACTCAGTTTAGGCAGATGGGAAGAGCCAAGTCTCCAAAACTACCAATCTAGTGTTACATCAGTCTGATTCAAATCAAAACTTTCATCGCTGAGTTGACCTACTAGCCTTGTATAAAGGGAACACATGTTATGTCTTTAGTTAAAATCAATTTATTTTTCTGTATTTCAGTCTCTACACTATAAAAAAGGATAAGGAAGAAAAGACTTGCCATCTGCTTTGCAGGCATGTCACCAGAAATAATGTTCGAACTTTCCTCCAACTCCCAACTTTAGCTCATTTGTCTTTTATATCTAATTACTTATTTCATATATTCAAACATTTTTATTGAGTACCAATGCTGGTCCAGGAACTGTGCTAAGCACTGTGTAATAGAGATTACTAGCACTTGACAATTTCACAAATTATATTCATTAACTCATTCCATAATTATTTGTTGACTATTTACTTTGTGCCAGGCATTGTTTTAGGTGTTGGAAGAAAAGCAAAGAACCAAAAAAGCAGTCACTGCTCTCATGTAGCTTGTGTTTGGGGAGGTGGGAGGCAAGACTAATAATAATCAACTAAACATATACAATAATAACATTATGTTAAGCTGACAATTCCTAAGAAGAAAAATAAAGTAGGGAAGGGAATTGATAGTGATTAGATAGATAGTTGCTATTTTAAAAAGAACCATCAGGAAAGGCCTTTCTGAGTGGTCACTTGTGAGCAAGACCTGAATGAAATAAGGAAGAAAACCTTGCAAAGATGTGGAAGATGGGCATTCAAAGCAAAAAGTACCTGACCTGCTTGGGCAGCATGTTCTAGATATAACAAGGTGGCCTATATGAGTGGTGTGCTGGATCAAACTTGCACACACCCTTGAGGGCCAATTATGTGCACTTTTTCTAACTTCATGATTAGTCAAATTTGTAGCTGGAAATTGGCCGTGGTGGGAGTATTTATATTATGCAAATCAGCAAACACAACAAATCGGTGCTTTTCTCCCAAAGAGGCAGTTGTTAAATTTTTACCTCTGGTCCAGTGCAGTGCAGGGGAGAGTAGTAGAGGTGAAATCATCTCCTTAGGAGCTAGGTCTGACTGCTGTGAGCCCAATTCACATGGTACAGACCTGGTCAAATGCTTGTGCTTGTTTCCTCATGTATCCTTACAGTCTCCCACACACCAACACTTGAGGTTACCTTAGTAACTGCTCCTTGTAATTGGCAAATGGTGTCAAATAAAAAGCTCTTCTTCCCCATTCCTTACCTTATGTGCCATCCCTGCTTTTAAAAAAATGTTTAATTATCACATTCTTAATACCACCAACATCTGAACTTGAAAGAATGAAAGGGCTAGGAAAAGGCCAGGAATCAAAAGTACTAATACCCCCCAAAGTGAATAGGACATAATAATGGTTTTAAGTTATCCAAATAGAAATGTATATATGGTACATTTGTTAAGTCCCCAAATACTCAACATTGTAGACTGTTAAAAATTTTTTTAGAACTTTGTGTTAGGTATTAGTATGATGCTAATGATGGTAAAGCAAGTAATGCATCGCAAGGAATAGCATGACTTTTTTTCAATTAATTTATAGTGTATGCAATTACAATTAATGTGTAGAGATCTTATTTTTCCTCTTTTTATATGCATGATAGAAGATTTCATTTATTAACTCAGATCCTTAAATACAGATAAACAGAGGCTAAAAGCAAACTAAAACGTTTCTTGGTTGTGACTCTTTGGTTGCAAGTAACAAAAATAACTTGACTAGCATAAGGAAAAGAGAGAGAGAGTGAAAAACAGACAGAGACAGTGAGACAGAGACTCAGGGGCAAGATTACCCCTGGGCCTTAGGAAATACTGGAACCAAGAACTGGAAAGCCATTATAGGTAGCCAGGCAATATAGTCTCTGTCATGTAGTTTTGTTCTTTCTTTGCATCAGCTTCATTGTTTTATTTCTCCTTTAGTTCTTTCCCCTCTTAGCCCACATTGTAGAAGAAGGCTGTCTATTACTTTTGAAGCAATATGTTACCTTTCCAATCACAAAAGAAAACCAACTGAGAATCTTTTCTTCTATCTTCAAATTTCTGGGTAGAAGAATCTGACTGGCACACGTTGATGAACTACCCATTTCTGATATAATTAGCTATGACTTCAGGGATTGGGGTGACCTAGTAGAAATATGACTGCTGAAAGCTTCTCCATGTGGAGAAGGTCAAGGAGTCAGGAAAGAGATGATTCATACAGAAAGAGAATTTGTTTATGGGCTAAGCGGATATCCCCTAAGTGGCCACATCAAAGAACTTCATAACAGATTCTACAGTAGAAAAATTACCAAGCCCAGTCTATTGCCCAGTAAAATGATCTCTTCTACCGTCTCTCTAAGAGAAGCATTCAGCTTCTGCTTGAACACTCATAATAGTAGAGAGCTGACCAAAGCATTAGGCAGCTCATTCCAGAGTGAGGCAGTTTTATTGTTAGAAGGTTCATTCTCAAGCTGAGCTGAAATTTGCCTCTTTATAATTTTAATGCATTCTGCTTTGTAGAACAATAAACAACATGCCTAATTCTCTTTTTATAAGACAGCCCTTTATTTATTTGAGGATAACATGTTCTTCACTGGTTTTCTCCACGGTAAACATTTCCAACTCCTTCAAACATTCTTTCTCTGATATGCATCCCTTATCCTTCACTATTTTAGTATTTAGTTTGTTATCAATTGTCTAAAAAAGATTTTCGTATTCTAGATGTATAAAGCGTAAAGGAATCACCTTGGCTCACATCAGAGTCAATCTTCAGAAGGCGGATGATCCAGCAGCTCAGTTACTCATTCATCCTTTAGCAAAGGTGTAGGGAGCATCTGTGCCAGGTACTCATGCCAGACACTTCAGTTACATCAGGGACAGAACAAACTGCCCCAAATTCTAGAGCTTATATTCCAGTGGAAGGAGACAGATAGTAAACGATAAATGTGAAAAAAAAAACCCAAAACCCCAATTACATAGTATGTTAGAATATAATACATGCTTTGAAAAAATAGTAGAGCAAGGAAAGGGGGGTTGAGATTATCAGGAAGGAATAGCAAGTGGATTGTTAAATAGTATGATCAGGGTACCCGACATTGAGAAGAGGAGGTTTAATAAATACTTAAAAATGAGGGAGTTATCTGGGAGGAGATGGGAGCAGGGAGGTTTGAGGGAAGAGCAGAGAAACAGCTTAAGCAAAGGCCCTAAGGCGTGACAAGTGTCTGGCATGTTCTAGGAACAGCAAAGTAGGACAGCATGTTGGTGAGCAATAAGTGAAGGGGAGAGTCCTTAGGGATGAGGTCACAGAGATGACAGGGGACCAGATCACATAGGGCTTGTAAACCTTTGTAAACCATTTTAGGATTCTGAGCAGAGGAGTGATGTGATCTTACATTTTAAAAGGATTTCCCTGGCCCCTCCTATTAAGAATAGATTGTTGAGACACAAGAGTTTCTTTCTGTCTTTCTGCAGGCTTTATGTTTAGGTAAACTCCTTTTGCATTTTAGTGTGGCTGCCAGCATTGATCAGAGCTACATGCTTCCATTGAATACATCTGTGTCCATCATCCAACATAGATTTCATGCTTATTGACTCACCTCCTGGGTTCAAGGGAATGCCGTGCTTTGATTGAATTTAGGTCTGGATTAACTGAAACTATCCCTATGGAAGAGGATAATTACTTTGATTGGCTTACCCCTGGAGCTGGGAAAGAGGGTCAACCTACCCAAATTGCACAACTGCTCCACAAGGAGAGAATAGAATGAACACTAAGCTGCAAACCATAGTGCCCTCCACAATTATCCTGATATAAGGATTATTGTTTTCTTAATATTTATTCTAATTCAACATGATCTGTGGTCAAAATTTGAGTAGACTACAATGGGTCTTTAATTGAATACTTTAATTTTATTGATAAAACCTAAGATTGTTTTGGGGTCAATGCCTCATGATTTCTTTAAAGGAACTGTTACCAAGCCACACATCCCCTTATATGTATTTATGCAGCTACTTTTTTTTAGCATAAATGAGAAACTTTACATTTATATTCACCTTATACTCTTTGCAATACCATTTTGAATGCTGATTCTATTTTCCCAATATAAGCTGTCATTTACAAATTTGGTAAATATACTTCATTGTAAATATTAAATAAGAACAAAGTTATATTCCCTTCCCCTTTCTTAAAAGGATTCTTCCTTCCTTCCTCCCTCCCTCCCTTCCTTCCTTCCTTCCTTCCTTCCTTCCTTCCTTCCTTCCTTCCTTCCTTCCTTCCTTCTATTCTATCTCTCCCTCTTTCTTTCAAAATGGGGGTCTTACTCTGTCACCCAGGCTGGAGTGCAGTGGCACCATCATAGCTCACTATAGTCTCAAACTCCTGGGCTGAAGGGATCCTCCTGCCTCAGCCTCCTGAGTGGCTGGCACCACAGGTGCACATCACCACTTCTGGTCAGTTTTTCTTATTTTTTTTAGAGATGGGGTCTGGCTATGTTGACCAGTCTAGTCTCAAACTCCTGGCCTTAAGGGATCCTCTGCCCTCAGCATCTTAAGTCACTGAGATTACAAATGTGAGCCACTGTGCTCGACAAGATACTTTATTTCTATAATTGAAAATGAGTGTAGGGGGTGAGGGGATCATAGACTGAAGTGACAATGCTCCAACAGATACCTATTGCAAAACAATTAAGAGACAACTAAATAGGAACTATTTTCAGGTCTCATTTTCCTTTTTTTAAATTCTTCATTGCCATTGTTAAAGATTCAAACTACTTTGAAAACTTTAGAAATATTAAAAGATTTGGAAAAGACTGACAACTTCCATTTGTTATGTGGTTCCTTTCTTTGTGAAGTTATCAAAGAATTTAATTTGGAAGAGTTACTCATTCCAGGTATGAGCTTAAAATCTGTATGTTGATTTAAACTACAGTATTTTTTATTTGCAAGCCATTTGTCCTTAGTTTTCATTTATGTGTCTATTTGCATAGGGCCACATACATTATGATGTGGATTTTATAACATTTTTATATTTCGTATTTTATAATATTATAAAGCAAAATGATGTTGTTTCCTTTGTATTTAGCATTTTTTCATCTTTTACTTTTCTGTGTATTTTTCTTTACTTTTCTCATTTTTCCCCTAGTTTAGGTCTTTATGTATGATCATTCTAAAAACTGCTGATCCACTCAAACTATTGTGTTCTCTTCCAAGAATAATCTTTATTATGTGCACAGTATAGGAAGGACAGCCAGCTATGCTGAGCTTTTTTCAGTAAACATGTAGATAAGCAGTCACCATTGCTGAATACAAAAGAGGCAATGTTTGTGCTAAAACACTCTTTTGCTTACTGCCATCTAATCCCTTCTCTTTTTTAATGTAAAATTTATTTTTATCAAAGTTAACATGCACATGGCTTAAAAAGTAAATAGTTCTGGAAGATTTATCATGACATAAACGAAACTCAAAACTGTACTTTTCTGTCTCATCTCTTATCCTCCAGTACCATGCTCCAGAAGCAACCACTTCCAATTCTTCTCCCTGATTCTCTCAGTATTTACCTCCATGCTTCTGAACAATATGCTCATTTGCCATTTCCTCACCTATCAGTTCTAGACATTATCTATTGACTTTCCACTTTGGAAGGTGAAAATTTATAACTCCACCAAACACATGTGCACACATCCATACTTCTATCCTCCTACAAAACTGTTCCACAATCTTAATTTTATTGATATTCAGTGCTTACATTATTATGAAGATGCAACTATTTTTACAACTGAACCACAAAGTGTGTTATAATTATATTTCCTTACAACTTTTTATTTATCCTGGAGTTAATATTTTAAAAGATTTCCATGTAATTTTGATTAATTCTTTTCCTAAGCTTGCCAACAGCACCATAAACATCTGCTCAATCTATTCAGACTTTTTTAAATGTATAAGTTCCATATTTTTCTTGGCGACATCTTTCCTGGAACCCTCTAGCCTCATGTTCCATTGGCACTCTAGGCCTGCTGTATAGCTGTTGGCTTGGGGCTTCTTTCACCAACATTCAATTTCCTTCTCTATGTCAGATCTCTGGTTTCCTGGATCCTATTTCTTCTTCATTCCTGATGTATTCCCTCATTTGGAATTACGTCTTCCAGAAGATTCTAAAGAAAAAAATGCATATGAAACAAAGTTTTTGAAATTTAGTGTATATAAAAGTATCTTTATTCTATTTTCACATGTTATTGATAGTTTGGAAAGGAATCCTTTTTCTCAGTACTGTACACAGAAACTGTGCTATGTCTGCTGGACGGGGTGTTGACAGGTGACCAAAAGTATCTTAGTGCAGTTTTACCTTGAATTTCTATGAAGTGAGGCTGAGCATATGTTTTTACTTTTCTGTGATCTGTTAATATTTGATTAATATATGCTTTATCCATTTTTCTATTTGGTTGTTGGCTTTTGACTTTTTTATTCGTAGGAACCCCTTTAAATTAGGCAGTATCTTCCTTTTTTTAAATGATAGGAATTGCTAATATTTTTCCCCAAGGACTCAAACCCCATGAAAGGTAATTTAATAGCATCTTTTAAAATTAAAAATAAACTTTATCCAGTAATTTTATTTATATATTTATCCAGCAGATATTCACACATGTCAAAAATGGCTTAGAAATAAAGATATTCACTGAAGAATTATTTGTAAATAGCAGAATTGTAGGCCACCTAAATGTCTATCAATATGACCTAATTAAATAAATCATGATCTACTTAGTGGACTACTATGCAGCCATATGTAAAGAATGAGGCAGTTCTAAATGTACCGAAAATCCCTAAGATATATTTTTAAGTTAAAAATAAGTTGCAGAACAGTGTGTGTAGTAGTTACCAGTTTTGAATCAAAAGAAAAACTATGTATGTAATCAACATATGTATCAGAACATCTCTGAACAAATAGCAATAAACTGGTAAGATGAGTTGCCTCTGGAATATGGAACTTAGTAGCTGCGGAGCAGGAGTAGAAGGTATATGATTTTTGTTTTTGTAGCAGCTTTATTGATATATAATTTACATACTCTGAAATTCCCCAGTATTGTTAAATTGATGAATTTTGATATATTTACAAATATCATAACAATCTAGTTTTAAAACATTTTCATCATCCTAAAAAGAAACTTGTTCCCATTTACGGTTATTGCCCATTCCTACTCCCAGCCCTAGGCAAACACTTTTCTAATTTCTATCTCTACATATTTGCCTTTTCGGGATACTTTGCTTTTATACTTTTTGGATTTTTTTTTTCTATTTTGAATTTTTATCACATATTCAATAATAAAATATTATCTAATTGATCCTATTATCATTCTCTCTTCCCATAAGAAGAAACTATAACTCCAAAAAATTAAATAATGTCTTTGGTACTATATGCAGACAAGAGGTGGGGTTAAGAATAAAATCAGAATGTTATGAACAAGATCCTACTTCTTATTTTTATTGCATAAGTATTAGACCTCATTTTGGCTTAGCATACACTGAAATTTAGGTTTAATCATTGTTCGTATAACTGTAAATCTCTGTAAAAGGTCAAAACATTTACCATTCAGATGAGAAAGAACAAATCATTATACTGCAAAAAGATATCAGTATGAAAATAATACTGTACAGGCACTTCACTTTTTATTGCCTTATTTTGTTAGGAATCCATAAACACTAATATAATCTTGTCATATATTACAAAGGTTGGCCATCTGCTAATGTTGAGATTAATAATCTACCCTATGGTTAACTCATAAAATCATACAAATTTAGATTTGGATGGGGCTTTAGAAATTTATCTATGACATTTTCCCAGATTTATTCCTCTAGATATCAGCCAATCTAATTACTTTAGTGACATGTTTAACCTTTGTGAAAATCTGTACATAGATTTATTTATGTGAATATTGTTGGCTTTTAAAATTCAAGAGCCAAATTTGTGGCCTATTTTTTCCCAAATGAATAATAATAGTAATAACAAAAGTAATAAGGATGATGATAGTACCCTTCATTAAGTATTTACTGTGGCCAGTTAAGGAGGTGCTTTACATACATTAAGGCATTTAGACCTCAGAGCAATCCAGGATGAAGGCCCTATCTTTAATCCTATTTTCAGTAAAGGGAACTTTTTCCAGGAAAGGTTAATGAACATGCCTAATGTCACACAGCTATTAAATGAAAGAGCTCAAATCTGAACCCAAACTTGTATCAAATATTCCCTGTATCCTTCCAGTTGTGTATATATTGTTGCATTAGCCTCAATCCTGACTCATGTTATGCTTTGTCCTCTTGTTTTATTCTTATTTCACTTCATTTTTTTAATCTAGTACTTTATGTGCCTTAACTTGTAAACTCCCTTACATCTTTTCTAGAAAGTGTTGGCTTACATAAACAAGCATATTAACTATTGCATGTTTGTAGTCTTGTACTTTATTAGGAGAAAAACAAATAAAGAAAAGTGTGTTTTTGTGAACACTATAATATCTTCTGCCACAGGACAGGCTTCCCCCCTCATGGAACAGTTTGTCTTTGCCAAGATAGAATGAGAACCAATCAAAATCGATCAAGTGAATGTGAGGAATACAGAGAATTAATGCTATAGTTCCTGCCTTTTGGTAGCTTACGTATTTAATTGTTAAGTGAAAATACATGTACAAGCTGGGCGTGGCGGCTCACACCTGTAATCCTAGCACTTTGGGAGGCCAAGGTAGGAGGAGGGCTTGAGCCCAGGAGTTTGAAGTTAAAGCTATGATGATGCCACTGCACTGTAGCCCGAGTGACAGAGAGAGACCCTGTCTCAAAAACAAAACAAAACAAAACAAAAAAGTACAAAACCACAAATATGTGAAAAGCGATTATTAATGGCACTGAAAACAGGTCCTTTATGTATCGTAAGTCAATGGTGAAGGTGAAGGGGAGATATTGTAAGAAGTTTGTTTGATTTCCTTTTAAGGACTGACAATTTGTGGGGCAAATCAAGAATTGTAAACGTCTGGGTGCTTTGAAGAGTTCCATACCAAAGTATTTGGATAAGATGCTCTTCAAAGTTTTGTTCAATTTAAAGTAATATTTTAAAAATTATACAGACATTATGATTTAGTATGGTGAGTTTCCAATTAGTCAAGAGTAAGAGGTTTGTCTGAAGGAGACCTGGGAAAACACAGAGTGGGTAACGAGAACAACTGGAGAGTTACTGGGAATATTTGTAATTTCTCAGGACTGGAAACACGTTTGTGTGTTGGGAGGTGGGTGAAAAGTGCCTAAAGGAAGGGTGCTGGCAAAGAAATCACTCACTGAGCAAATTTTCCAAAAATGGTTGCCTTTTCAAACTTTGTTGAGCCTCTGATAAAAATGTTAAAGGAAAATGTTCACTATGCTATTAAAATTAAAATTGAGACCGTGAGACATTACAGAATAGGGAGCCAATTTGCGTGGCCCATTTTAATATTTCTACCCTCTCTCGTCAATGAAGAAAGACTCAGTTGCCTCCACACCAACCCCCACTTTCCTTTCCAAGCCCCCCACATGTTAGCCTCCAACAGTTGGTAGTATTTTAACACATCGTTCAACCTCTGTCCCTTTCCACCCAGGAAAGTGTGAGTATTTTCTACTGGTGCACAATAATCATCAACTGAGGCGAGAAACCCATTTTTCTCTATTTGGGGTAGTACTACTACAGGTCTGGAAGCCAAAGCCTCTATTTCAGTGTGATGAGTTCTACTAGCACTAGAAAGTACTATTTTTACTAAGCAGTGGTCTTGTTCAATGGGATAAAGATTTTTGTTTTTGTGGATGGAGTGGGTCTGCATAAAAGATGGCATAGGAGTAAAGCTATACTATTTTTTCCTTGGCCCTCTTAGGTCGAGGGTAGCCAAGCTGGGACTTGGATTGGAGGGAAAAGAGGAGGTTGCCTGGGGGCAATCCTGTAGCCCCAGGGCCACCGTCCTGAGGTCCAAGGCAGACGGGGAACCCAGGACGCCACGCTCAGCAGCAGCAGCACGCCAGGTCCCAGAGGGCGGAGGGAGCCAGGAGCACGGCGGCGCGGAGGAGGCGACGGCGGCGGCGGCGCCCACTCCCCCTCGTCCACGCGCCCAGCCTCTCGCCTCCCGCTGCCGGGCGCCGGCGCGCTCGGCTTTTTCCGTCGCTGCCGCTGCCGCGCGTTGCCCCGTGCGCCTCGGCACCTTCGGCAATTTCCGTCGGGCCCTGGCCGCCATTTTCTCGCCGCTTGTGTGGCTCGCTGGCTGCGTGGCTCGGTTCTTGTGAGGGAAGCTTTGTCCGGTTCGGCAATGGACGGGTATGTAATCGGGCCGGCGAAGAGGTGTGTGTGGGAGAGGAGTTGGACCGTCCTTCGGTCCCGTCCGGGATCGGGCAGGAACCCTCCAGCCGCCCCTCCCAGGGTTGGGCTGCCGTTACCCAACCCCCGCCCCATCGCACACACCCCTCCCTTTGCTTCCCCCGGCGAGCTGTGGCCGAGAAAATGAGGAGAAAGCGGGCTTGGGGGCAGGGGACGCACTGGGGCGATGGCGGGGTGGCACGACCCCGGAGAGGGAGCGGGCATCGGCTTGGCGGCGGGGGTGGGGTGGGAACCCCAGAGCGTCTCTCTTGTCCCTGCCCCCCTCTCGGAGCCATTTCGATCCGTGCCCTGGGACCCGAACCCTGGGGTAGCGGCGCCTGTGGGAGCGAGTGAGGGGCAGAGGCAGGCCTGTGGCGGGGGAGGCCCTAGGGGAGGAGGAGGGGGGCACCGCTGTGGACCCCAGCCGTCCCCCAGCCTGACGGGCCTCGCCCGGCCCGCCTCGGTGGGGAGAGATGCAGGTGGCGGGAGCTCAGGGGAAAGCCGAGTGGGAGCCGCTGGGGAGTGGGGGGAGGGCGTGCGGCGGCGGGAGGAAGGGGGAGGGCAGATGTCATACTCCTTTGTTTTCATTTGGGTCTGGTAGTGGGGGCGGGAGGCAGAAAAAGATGCCTTTTTGTGGGACATGAGAACATTCAAGGCTTGGCAAAAGGGCCCAGAAATTAAATCATCTAAAAAACCGAAGTGTTTGAGGTCCACATCAGTCACATGGGCAAAGGCCAACGGCCATGGCAAAAACAAGAGCAGATAGTCAACACAGGGCCATCTTTTTTAGCTACTTTGGCCAGTTTCTGGAAAAACAAAAACTACAAAAGCGAGAACCATGCTGCATCTTTGAGAGCCTAAGAGTGAAGATAGAATGCTGAGGTGAGGCCAGGGCTCTGGGAAATGATACGGACCAATGTCTCGCTGGTGCTAACGCTCCACATCTGAACACACTCAGTAATTTAACTCATCCTTGGAAAGGGAGCACGCTTTAGAGCGAAAATACAACAGTAAGCCTGTTTGGTGGTATTAAAACAGTACCATTTAACAAGTACATTTTTTAAAATCAATGAAAGTATTTGAAGAGTCAAAAGTAAAATGAGTTTATTTTGCTTAAGCATTGAGTTTGGTGGGTTTTTTAAAAAGATATTAAAAATGAAGATCTTATGAAAGTAAACAGACTTATGGACTTTAAATCTTCCTAGAGGTTATCTAGAAATTATTTTTTTGGTGACATAACTCCAGAGAAGTTTTGTATTCCTCCCGATCAACAGAGAAATTGATCGCACTGGAATTCATGTTTCCTGATTCCTAGATTCTATCCAGACTACTAAAGAGTTTAAGTGTCGAATTATTAGTTTAAGTGTACTAGCATTGTAGAAATGGCATTATAGTGCGTTGGATTTTGTTCTTTTTGCTTTTGAAAGTGTTATCAAAAAAGGATAGCATGAGTTTACTGAATTTCATTTCACATTGAAAGTTATTTCTAGAAAGTCAGGTTGATAATAGTACTAAGAAGTGTCACTGACTATGTGTGTGGTTTTTTCCATATGTATTGTGTCTGAAGATTTATGAACGGTGAAAGCTACCTAAAAAGTTTTAGAGTCAAACAGTGATCAGTAGAAGAATAATAAATTCAAAACTATTTATTTTTTCTTTTCAGAATTGTCACTGAGGTTGCAGTTGGTGTGAAGGTAGGAAAAGATTATGTTTGAAACTAATATGAAAACTGGATTGTTGGATCTACTCTTAATGGAAAATTTCAGTTAGCTTTTGAAAACTATAATGTAGCTAATAAACCCAAATGTAAAATGTTTCCTTTAATTTGTAAAGTTGCCTGTATAGTTAATAATCTACATAAACAACTAAGTTTTTCTAGAACTGGTAATCTGTAAGAAAATTTTAAAGAAAGTATGAATGGTGTTCAGCGCTTTTCACACATGGCTTCTTGTGAACACAAAATGATGTCCTGGTTTTCTGAGTGGAAACAATGGATTTTGAATGGATGATTAGTGGTTTGACTTAAATCATATAATTTTGTTAATCTAAGATTTTTTTTACTCTTTCGTTATGAAAATGAAAAATATTTTTGTCAGTAATAAGGCACATTAGAAACGAGTTGTCCTGACCCTTAAAAAGAAAAGAAAGTTTAGGCAATTGCCTTCAAATTTGAGTCAGAAGTTAAGAGTTGGTTTGTCTTTCTATTAATGGAAGGATAGACCTTATGTTATGGTAGAGATCCTTTGAAATCCTTCCTCACTCACTTTTTGGCTAGAAAAACTATTCATCCTTTAAACTTTAGTTGTAATGCTTAGGTCTTTCGTTTTAACATCATGATATATTATAATTTTTTGTTTACAAGCCTGTCTGCTCTGAGAGGCTGTGTGCTTAGTCCAGTGATGTTGACCAGTGATACTGACCGTTCAGAATATTTTTTGGAATTCTTAAAATTGCATTCATAATGGTGTGATAATTCTTTAAAATACTTTTGGAGATATTATTGTGTTTTCTTGCTTATTTTCTGTCCTCTGCCATATAGTGAACTAGATACTTGTCCATCCTTTAATATTTAGCCTTGTTTTTTGAGTTCATATTTTGCATACTGGGAGAGAAATAACAAACTCTGTTTTGGGGAGAGCATATTTAGTTTTAATTGGCAATTATATTTTCCAGGTTGAGATCGCTATAGGATTAGAAATCAGGAATAGCTGAAGAGTACAAAATGTAGATGTTGTAGTTACCATCCAAACAGATTTCCTCTGTGAATTTTGTAAAAGAATAAATGATACAAGTCTAAGTTGTCCACTGTTAGTGGATAAGGAGAGAGAGTTTATAGACAAGACCTAGAATGAGTAGGCAAAAAAAAGTGAAGAGACTCCAAAGAGAATGTCCAGATACAATGATGTATTGGTTATACCAATTTTGTATATTAGTTCTTTGAGGGAAAAACATTAGAAAATGGTAAAAAAAAAAATTGCTAACCATTTAAAAAATCCATTGTTGAATAAGTTTTATCTCATTTTCTAGGATAATGGTTAAGAATTTTTGCTGTGGTACAAGTACTTGTAATTGTACAGGCCTATCTATGCTCAAGTAATTGACCTTGCTCTAAAAAAGTTTTTAATTTTCTTTAAAGAAAGTAATACATGTGTATGTTTAAAAAAAATTTGAAGTGAAAGATATTTCTCCCTGATTTATTGTTTTTTATTTCTTAGGTATAGATAATTGTGTTAAAATTTTTTGTGCATTTTTTCCTAAAATTATTGATTTATGTATTACCTCACATATAAACACCTTCGTTTACACAAAGTTTTCAAACTATTTGTTCTGGCTCACGTTTTGCCTTTTCTAAAAAAATCTTTAAGTAAACTACTCATTTAAAGTATATATTGTTTTGACATATGTACACATCCGTCACCACAATCAAGATAATGACATCACTCCCAAAAATATCTTGTCCCTTTATGATTCCTCCCTTTTGACTTTCTTCCCCCAAACAACCACTGATCTGCTTTCTGTCAATATAGATTAGTTTGCATTTTGTAGGATTTTAAATAACTGTAATTATGATATGTACCCTTTTTTGTCTAGGTTATTTCATGCAGCATAATTATTTTGAAATTACACTGTGTATCTCTAGTCCATTTCTTTTTATTGCTTAATAATATTACACTGTATGGCTACATGGCAATTTGTTCAACTCTTGATGGATGTGTGTATTGTTTCCAGTTGTTGGCTATTAAAATATAGTTACTGTAAACATTTTCGTTTAAGTCCTTTTGTGTATATATGCTTTCATTTCTTTTGGGGAGGCTTGTGTGATTGGAATGGCTGAATCATATGGTAGGCATATGTTTAACTTTTTAATGAACTGCAAAAAAATTTTTTTTTAAATGGTTGGTTGTACCATTTTATATTGCCATTGGTGGTGTATGAGATTTCCAGTCCCTCTACATCCTTTCCAGTGCCTGTTATTGTCTCGTCTATTTAGTTATAGACATTCTAGTGGGTATAGAGTGGTATCTTACTGTGGTTTTAATTTGCATTTCTCTAGTATCTGTGATATTGAACAGCTTTTTATGTGCTTTTGGTCAACTATTACCTTTGATGAAGTGTCTGTTTAAATTGCCCACTTTTTATGGGTTGTTTCTCTTTTCTTGAGTTTTGACCCGTCTTCCTTGTGGTTACAAGTCCTGTGCCAGATAAATGGTTTGCAGATATTTTCTGCCACTTGTCTTTTCTTTCTCAGCAGTGTCTTTTGAAGAGCAGCAGTTATTCTAATGGACTTTGGTTTACCAATTTTTTCTTTTGTGGATTGTGCTTTTGGTGTCACATCTAAACTTTTTTTGCCTAACCTAATAAATTCACAAAAATTTTCTCCTTTGTTTTCTAACAGCAGTTTTATTTTTGATGTAACATTAGGTCTCTGTACCATTTTGAGTTAATATTTTGGATATGGTACAAAGGGTCAATGGTTTTTGGTTTGGGATGTGGACATTTAGTGTTTCCAGCATCATTTGGTAATAAGACTATCCTTTCTCCATTGAATTAGCTTTGCAGCTTTGTCAAAGATCAATTCTCTATACATATTATTGTATTTCTGTACTCTACTCTTTTTCCATTGGTTCATTTTTCTTTACCTAGATGTCAAAAACATACTGTCTTAATCACTGTAGCTTTATATTGAGTCTTTTTTTTCCCCTTTTTTTTTTTAGTCCCAGATACTACTGATATATTGAGTCTTGAAACCAGTTGATTTTGGTCCTCCAACTTAGTTCTTTTTCAAAGTTGTTTTGACTGTCCTGAGATCTTTGTATTTTCTTATGAGTCAGTTTTTAGAAAAACTATTGGGATTTTATTGGATTTGACTTGAATCTTCAGAGCAATTTGGGGAAAATTGACATCTTAACAGTGTTGAGTCTTATCCATGAACAGTTTATCTCTCCATTTACTTAAGTCTTCTTTAAATTCTTTAAACAATGTTTTTAGTTTTCAGCGTATAGATTTTGTACATTTTTTGGGTCAGATTTAACCTTGGGCATGTCATATCTTTTGATATTGTAAATAGTATTTAAACAAATTCAAGTTCCAATTGTTTGGTACCGATGTATAGAAATAAGTGAGTTTTGCATGTTGCTCGTGTATTCTGCATTCTGGCTAAACTCATTTAGTACAGCTAATAGATTTTTAAAATATATTCTATTGGATTTTCTACATAGACAATTTATATCCAATTGTCTTTAGACAGTTCCTTTCCTATCTGGATGCCATTTTTTTCTTTTTCTTGCCTGTGGCATCTTAGTACCAGGTTGAATAGAAGCGATGAGAGTAGGTATCTTTACATTGTTCCTGATTTTAGGATGAACACTCAAAATGGTATTTATTATTTCTTCCTTAGTTGTTTGGTGCAATTCACCAGTGAAGCCATGTGGGCCTAATGTTTGTTTTCTTGGTGGGGAGGCTTTAAACTACATATTTAATTTATTTGATAGATACAGGGCTATTCAGGTTATCTATTTCTTCTTGGGTGAGCTTTGGTAATTTGTGTCCTCCGTAGAATTAGTCCATTTCTTCTGAGTTGCCAAATTTATTTGCACAGAGTTGTTCATGATATTACCTTTTTACACTTTTGATACCTGTAGTGATATCAACTCTCATTCCTGATATTGATAACTTGTTTCATCTTTTTTTCTTGTCATTCTGGATGGAAGTTTATTGATTTTATTAATGTCTAAACGGTGAGCTTTTGGTTTCATTGAGTTTTCTTTGTTGTTTTTTGTTTCCAATTTTATTGATTTCTGCTATTTTTATTTTTTTCTGCTTTGTGTTTAGTTTGCTCTTCTATTTCCACTTAGTGTCATTGACGTGTTACCTTTTCTTATAGAGGGGTCTGGTGTTATGTATTTCCCTATTAAGGATTGCTTCCATGGCATCCCTCAAATTTTGATGTGTGCATTTTCATTCAGTTCAAAATCTTTGCTTTTATTTCTTTGACCTATCAGTTATTGGGATGTATGTAATTTAATAATGTTTGGAATTTTTCACGAATCTTTCTGTTAATGCATTTTAATTTTAATTCCATTCTGACCAGAGAACATTTTTTGTAAGACTTGAATCTTTGTAGATAAGAGATTTGTTTTATGGTCCAAATATAGTATATCTTTTTAAATGTTTTAGGTACCTTTGATAAGGGTGTGTATTCTGTTGTTGGGTGGTGGTCTATAAGTACCATTTAGGTCATGTTTATTGATAGTGTTGTTCCTCTGTCCTTACTGACTTTTGGTTTATTGTTATATCAGTTGAAGAGAATATATTAAAATTTCTGCCTATACTTGTGGATTTGTCTATTTCTCTTTGCAGTTATACCAGTTTTTGATATATGTATTTTGAAGTTTTATTGTTAGTACATAAATGTTTAGGATTACTATATCCCCTTGATGCATTTATCATCTTTAATATTGCAGTGACAATATTTATCCCTGAAATATTCTTTGCTTTAAAATCTACTTTTTCTAATATTAATACAGCTATCTCTGCCTTATTTTGAATAGGATATGTTTATTTCCATTCTTTTATTTAAAACTTATTTTTATCTTTAGATGTAAAGTATGTTTCTTGTAGGCAGCATAAAGTTGGAAATTGCTTTTTTTCTTACATCTTAAGAACTCTTTTTTTTGGTTAAGACCATTTGCATTTAATGTTACTACTATGGTTAATTTTAAAACTACCACTTTGCTATTTTTTATTTGTTCTTGGTGTTCTTTGTTCCCCTTTTCCTCTTTTTCTGCTTTCTTTTGTATTGAACATATTTTATTCCGTTTTATCTCTTGTTAGCTGATTAGCTATTATAACTTTCTGTTATTTTGGTGGCTGCTTCAGGATTTATAGCATGTATCTGTAATCTTATCACAGTCTTCCCTCAGTGGATATTTATACCACTTCCCATATGTGTATACACACACACTATCTGATTATTATAATAGTATGTTGTGTTATTTATTTCTATTCTCTTGGCCTTAGTGCTATTGTTATACATTTTATTTCTATGTATGGTGTAAATTACAAACTACATTCTTTTGTTTGAATAGCCAATTATTTTTTTAAAAGATGTAAACAGTAAATATACTTTCTACATTATCTGTAATACAGTTACCCACATTCACTGGGGGTGATCCTCTGCAGATTTCTGGAGTTCTCTGTGCAACTCTTTTTTTCTGGTACTTTAACATGCAAACACTGGTTGGTTTAGTGTTCTTGGACTGTTGGTTCTTTCTCAGTTCAAGGAGTGTTCGAGGTTCAGCTTGATTTCCTTATAGCTTTGCTATGGCCTGTACACTCCAGGGAATGAGCTGAGAAATACGTGGATTCACTTTATTTGTTTTCTGACTTTCAGGGATCATTGTTTATCATTGCCTCATGTCCAGCATCTTGAAAACCTATTGTTCTATATGTTTGCTTGTTTTTTTAGTTGTTTCAACAGGGCAAATCTGGTTCATGTTACTCTGTCTTGACTGGAAGTAGAAGTCCACCTTTTTTTTTTTTTTTTTTTTAAAGAATTGCATAATATGGTCTCGGCCGTTATAGTAGACATCTACTTCATACTTTGTTAATGCAACAGAGAATACTCTTGTATGTGTACCACAGTGTAGTTACTGGATATAACACAGTTTAGTTCCTATGTTGGATATTTTGGGTTGATTTCCATTTGTAGTTATAAAATGTGGGAATATTTAGAATAAAAGTAAATATGCTGTATCAAATGAAATTTATACTTAAAAGTTACTTAAAAGCCATAATGCCATAACACTGATTTGTTTTCCATAACTATGTATGGGAGTGCCTGTTTTTCCATACCCTTGCCAATTCTAGGTTTTATCAAAATTTAGAATATTAGCTAATTTTAGATTTTAAAAAGTATTTTGTAATTTATATTTTGAAAACTGAGATTTTTTTTAAATTTGGCTTTTTGTTTTATTTTCTGTGAACTGCCTCTTTGTATACTGAACCTATTTTAATGGTAATCTTTATTTGTTGTAGCTCTTTGTATAAAATAATTGATTTCATATGCATTGTAGGTGTTTTTCTTTTAGTTTTTATATTTTTTGACATTCTTTGTTAATCTTGGGCATGCTACATACTTTTGAATTACTAAGTATAATTTTTAAAAAATTTATTCGATACTTAAACATTTTTTGCTTCAGTTTTTTCATCTTTAAAATGGGGTTTTAATAATTATGAAGATTAAATGTGATTATGCATAAAAAGTATTTTCCTAAGTTAATGTACACTACATATAGAATATGCAAATTTTATGACTTTAGGATATGTTGAAATTTCATATTTAATTTTTTAAAAATAAAGTATTCAACTCTTGTTTTAGACTCTCTTAGTTAGCTTAGTGAGACTAAGATAAGAAAGGAAATAGTTTTTAATATGAAATAACTTGCTTTTCTTTAAAATGGCATTTTCTTTGTAATTTGTAAATTTAGGGGTTTCGTTCCTGTACTTTTAATCATTTTGCTAATGTGAAATCCTTGCAAAATAATGGGCCTATTGGGAAGATGGAAATGCATGAAATGATTGCGGAATAATACACGGGTACGCAATATGGTAAAACGTTAACATTTTAGATGCAGATTTTAAGTATGGTAAAATTTGTAGCAATTCTCTTTAGTAAGTTAACTAAGTCAAGACATTTTAACTGGATAACTAATAAAGGACCTATTTGTTAAAATAAGTTAGCTTTTTACAAGTTGGGTTTTATTAATATTCTGAAAGCAGTGGTTGTGAATGAGTGAACTCACAATTTAAATTGTAATATGGCTGTTGAATTTACTATCTTTGACTTGCTTAGATAATTGCAATTAAGTATTGCTAAACATAGCTTTTTGTACTAGAATAACTGGTTTGTTATAATAGGTATGTTACTTGGAACTTTGTGTTGTTTGGTGTTTATTTATTTATTTACTTTAACCCCCTTTCAAGATAAATGGGTTTTTAGATTTTGATTTTTCTTAAAATGCTTTTCTTAAATGCTACATAATGCTTGCTCTAGGGTATTTTCATTAGAATTTCATTTTAGACATTTTATAATGTCTACTAAATGACAGCACTGTGTTAGAGATTGATTCCAAAACACTCAAGACAGAATATATGCTTCTAGAGGGCAGTAATCCTACTCAATTAATATTTAATGACTAGAAGTGTCATGGGCTTCCATATGAAGCATTTAGCAACAAAAAGATAAATGCCAATTTTATTGTACAACATTCCTTTCGCTGGAAATCCAAGAGTTTGTCTTTTAAGACCTATCTAGCTGGAAAGATAAGGACCCAAAGTTTTAAGTACTGTATGTCTACAGTAGGAGAGATTAGTTTCAGTTGGTAGGATCAGAGTAGGTTTTATTAAG
Organism: Cheirogaleus medius; assembly: GCA_008086735.1. Classification (NCBI taxonomy): domain Eukaryota; kingdom Metazoa; phylum Chordata; class Mammalia; order Primates; family Cheirogaleidae; genus Cheirogaleus; species Cheirogaleus medius. Next base: position 73,375,862 of record VBSM01000529.1, read on the forward strand.
TAGTGGGCTGTGACATGTGCTTTGTAGATAGGTTGGGCGATGTGGAGAGGGAACGGAGGGCAATAGACATTGAGAGAATGACATGACCAAAGTTGTATCTATAGGCTGGTACAAATTCACAGCCATTGAGCAGTGAGTTGAATAATTTGGCTTTTATGGCTAAGGGTTTGTATAAGGCTACAAGAGGAAAGATAGGATGGCAGATTATAGAAGGCCTGAATTACAGGTTATGACATCTGTGCTTCATCTAGTAGGTACCATTCTGTATACCTGTAAGTTTCCATACATAAAAGTAGCTCATTATTCTGCTGTCTTCAGAATATGGAGACAGCTCCAAAAAAGTTTGACTTTGGTATTACATGGAGTGCTATGACTTAGAATAATGAATTTCTGTAATTTTTAATTATTTTAGTCTGTTACTTGGTCTGTTTGTGTTAAATTGTAATAGCTTTCTTAATTTAGTTCTAGGCATACTACATTAGGGGATAAGGTGTTGAAGTAATATTTTTACTTTTAAAGTAATAAGGTATCACAAATGTTATAAGAAATGTTTTTTGAACAACAGTTCTATTTATAAGTATTGTGGTCAATTTAGACACAATGGTATCACAATAGACACCATTCATTGTGTATCTATCAGTCTCAGCAATCAACAACCCACAGCTAAAGCTATGATATCCACACTCTACTTTTCTCCTTCTGTTATTTAAATAAATTCCAGATAGCCATATTGTTTCATCTATAAATGTTCCATGTGTACCTATGAAAGATAAGGACTCTCTCTTTTTTTAAAATGTAACTACAATACTGTTAGGACACTAAAAAAATTAACAGTTACTTAATATTATCAAATGTTAAATTTGTGTTAAAATGTCTAATTGTCTCCTAAAAGTCATAGTGTTTATAGGGTTTTTTAGTGGGGAGGGGATCAAGATAAGACAAGATCAACACATTTTCTAGGTTATATTATGTCTTAAAAATATCTTTTAATCTACAAATTCTCCCTCTATCCCTGTTTTTTGGGGGTTTTTTTGTTGTTGTTGTTGTTGCATTTTTATTTGTTGAAGAACACTGGCTGTTGGTCGTATAGAGTTGCCCACAGTCTGCATTTACTGATTGTGTTCTGATGTTATAATTTAGTATGTTCTCTATAATTCTGGTTAATTGGTTGTTGGATCTAGAGACTTCCTCAGATTCTCTTTTTGTTTTTGGTAATACTGTTTTTAAGTGGTGATATGTTTTTTCTTTAGAGGACATAGTATCTGATTTTTTTGTGTATGTGATGTTATTATCAAGAAAATATCTTACACTTTTCCTTCATCTTGTTTGTTCCAGTAATAGTCTGTTCTCAAATAATATTGATCAGTATTCTTAAAGGGTATCTACAAAGAAATGTGTCTTAAAGTTCACTTAATTCATATAATAGAAATACTGTACAATATTAAAATTCAATGTAAATAGAAACAATTGATGGTGGATGAGTTTTTTTTTTTTTTTTTTAATTGAAGGTCTTGTCAAGTTTAGAACATGTGGTTTAGGATTAACAGACTAGGGTTTGACCTCTAACTTTCAACAAGTTAACTTGGAAGCCTCAGTTTTACACATTTTTAAATGGGCTTAATTCTATGTACCTCCAAAGTTATTTTGAAGATTAGATAATGTGTAAAAAATATAGCACAGTGTATGACTTGTAAGTGCTCAAATAATGGTTATTATTGTAGTTCTTTGTTCTGTAAATCTGAATTTGGAAGAAGCACTTTAATGGAAATCAAGTATGATAAATTAATTTCTAAGAGATCCTGGAATTCAGATTAAAAATAGCTACCAGGCTGCACTAAAGAGAATTAGTGAACTAAAAAATAAAAATAACTCAGAATTTACTACAATGCAATAAAGAGATGAAAATAGCAGAAGGGTTAAAAGATGAGGAAAGGAAGAGAAGTTCTAATGAACTAATTAGAGTTACAGACAGAAAAATTAAAGATATAGCAGAGAGGCAAAATTTGAAACGCTAAAGGCTGATTATTTTCTAGAATTGATTAGCTTCATGAATTCTTAGATTTAGGAGGCATGAGAAAACCTAGACACACCAGAGTGAAAGAGCAGAACACCAAAGACACAGAGATCTTTAAAGAAGTCAGGGAAAAAATCAAATTCCCTAAGAAGGAATAAGAACGACATACAATATGCTTCATCAGCAATGCAGGGATCCAGAAGATAGTGGAATAAATTCTTCAAAGTGTTGAGTGAAAGTAATCATCTATTACTTTATAGTCAGCTAAATTATCACGTAAAGATAAGAACAAAATAAAGACATTTTCTGAAACACTCCATTCTCCCTCCAAAAAAGCAATTGAAGAAATTTGTCAACAGACCCACTGAAGGAATTACTAGAGGTTGTACTTCAGGAAGATGGCCAATGACACCAGAAAGGAGGTCTGAAGTAGAAGTAAGGCTAACCAAGAAATTGATAATCCTATGGGTAAATCTAATTACTGAATGGTATAAGAGTGTAATAACAGTGATTGATGGGGGTTTAAAAAGTAGAACTAAAAATATTTAAGCACAACAACATGTAGAGTTAGTAGAGTGACTAGAGTTTTAGTTCCAATGATCTAATGTTGATTGTAGCTGTGTCATCTATTTCAGTAGCTACTAGTCATGCGGTTATTGAGCACTTGACATGTGTCTAGTCTAAATTGATCTCCTTTAGTTAAAAAATGTAAACAGATTTCTAAGGCTTAGTATAAAAGAAGAATGTAAAATATATCGATTTTTTTAGATTGGTTACATGTTGAACTGATAATATTTTGGTATTCTGGACTAAAATATGTGTTATCTTTTTACTTTTTAAGTTACAGTGAATAGAAATTTATGAGATTATATGTGTGGCTCATATTACATTTCTTTTGGAAAGTGCCAGTCTGGAGGGTAGAGATTTAAAGTTCAAAGTGATAGATGATACATTTGCATTTTAAAATTGTAAGGGTGAACATAGTGAAAATAGAGATGGAGTATATAACTTCTAAAATAATGGAGGGTATGTGACTAAAATTAATGATGTGTGATCCTAAAGAAAGCAGAAAAAGAAAAGGAAAGAATAGGACACAAAGTGATCTCATATTTTAATGGTGTCAAAAGGCTCTATGAATGATTCCTTTTAACCTTTAAAAATAGAATTTTCTGGTTGTCAGGTTAGGGGCAAGAGTGGAATCATTCTTCATTTCAGGTAGAGAAAGCTACAATAACAAAAGCAATGAGAAGGAAAACTGAGACATACTGAGTAAGTGTAAGTAGTTTGTTCGGAATGTAGGTTGTGTTAGTTAGAGTAGTAGTAGACAAAATTTAAATAGTTTTTGGTTATAATATGGAAAGCTTGAATACAAAGTATTTGCAGTGAGGGCCTTTGAAAATTTGAACTGCTTTCTATTTAGTATCAGTATTTATGTTTAAATAAACTTAATTCTTCTTGAGTATTGTTACATATATTTTCATATGTAGTAGTAGTAGTTTGTTTTTTTTTTAACTAACCTTTCAGTCCACCCTGTTGATTAAATATTTATAAGCTATTTTAAGGCCTCTAGTCATCATTTTTGGTGAACTTTTGCAGAGAGATTTTTATAAATGTCAAACTTCCTTTAATAGTTCTACTTTTCTTCTCAGAAAGATACTTTGCAATAGTCAAACTATTTGTCTAGTCAAAGTATTTCCAATGTTTTATGTAAGATGCAAGTATTTATTGACTGTTTTATTAAGAGAAATATCCCCTCATTTATTTAAATTGTAGCAGACATCTATCTACTATACCTATTTCTACTTCTTTGTTGTAATAGTTCCACTATTATAAAAAGGAGTCATATGTAAACTCTTGGCTTGACTTTTGAGTGAATTTATAAGGTAGTTTTAAAAAACACTTTGTTTTACATTGGTTGCGTTTGAGCCCTTGCTTCTTCGTGTAATTATGAACAAATCATTTATTCTCTGAACCTCTCCTAATTTGTAGTATAAGGATAATAATTCCTAACTCACATGATTGTTGTGAAGATTAAATAAGACAATAATGTAGGTAGAAGCAGTTTATAATCTTTCTCGTGGGCAATGCAAATATATTGGGGGTTTAAATAACAAAATGCTACTTTAAAAAAAATCTAGACTGAAACGGACACTTCTAATATAAGAGTAGTATTTAGAAACACATAAGTTATATAATGTCTTATAACTTAATAGTATAATGCACATTGAAGTCTTATAGCTTAGTGAGATTTTGGGACTTGCAAATAGTCTGGTTTATTTTTGATTTCTTTATTAGGTGGTTTTCACAGTGCATTTCTGCAGTGAAATATGCGATTTGAGATTGTTGTTTTATCAATAGACCTTTATGTGCTTTAGAAAAGAATGTTTTGTTTCATATTCTTGTCCCAGTATTTTATGTCTTGTAAGGAAAAGATGATCAGATAAATGTACTTTTTATATACAAAGATGTTGATTACAGCATTATTTACATTAAATAGAAATAACAAATGTACAGTGATATGAAAATGGCTAAATTATGTTCATACGGGAAACTAATAAACATTACAAATGATGTTTTTAAAATATTTTTAATATTTGTGAAAAGAGGTAGGATTAAAAGTAGCTTTGACAAATATATACAGTTTATATGTGTCCCCAAAAGCTTGAGGGCAGTACACAAAAATGGAGTAGTTTTCTTCAGTGTGATGACGCTAAAAATTCTTTCCTATATATTTTTTATATAGTCCACATTTTCTAATATAGTCTATAATACTTAATATCTAATGATAATTTCCTGTTCTCTTTAAAAAACTTAATATAACTTGGTATAAATCTTTTAAAAATTGTGGTAAAAAACATAAAATTTACCATTTCAACCACTTTTAAGTATACACGTAAATAATTTAAGTACCTGTAATTCCAACACTAGAATGCTCAGGTGGGAGGATCTCTTGAGGCCAGGAGTTCAAGACCTGCCTGAGCAACATAGGGAGACCCTATCTCTAACAAAAAAAAAAATTCAAAAAATTAGGGTGTGGTGGTACGTGCCTATAGTCCCAGCTACTTGGGAGGCTGAAGCAGGAGGATCACTTGAGTCCAGGAGTTTGAGGTTGCAATGAGGCATGATGCTGCTGCTGCACCCCAACCCCAGGCAACAGAGAGAGATGCTGTCTCAAAAAAATAGTTTAATTATATGTACATATGCTTAAAATACTAAACTTAAAATAGTTTAAGTATATTAACATACACTTAATATAACAGCATTACATTTTTGTGAAACAGATCTTCAGAACATTTTTTTCTAGCAGAACTGAAACCCTATACCCATTAAAACCTCCCCCTTTTGCCCAATCCTGGCCCCTGGTAACCATCATTCTACTTTCTATATCTATGAATTTGACCACTTTAGATACCTCATATAAATGGAATCATAAAGTACAGGTTGAGCATCCCTAATATGGAAACCCAAATCTGAAATGCTCCAGAATCTGAAACTTTTTGAGCACCAGCATGGTGCTCAAAGGATATGCTCATTGGAGCATTTTGCATTTCACATTTTCAGATTAGGGATGCTCAGCCATTATTGTTCTTGTGTAAGTGGCTTATTTCACTTAGCATAATTTCTTTAAGGTTCATTCATGTTGCAGCTCCTAACAGGATTTCCTTCTTTTTTAAGGCTGCATAACATTCCATTGTGTACCAATTTGAAGTCCTTTGTGTTTTAACTCAGGCTACATAATAAAATACCAAAGATTGAGTGGTTTAAAAAACATTTATTTTCTCACAGTTCTGAAAACTGGGAAGTTCAAGATCAAGGTGCTGGCAAGCTAAATTTCATTCTGAGGTAACTTCTCTTGGTTTGTAGACAGCCACCATCTTATTGTTTTGTGCCTCACATGACCTTTTGTTTGTGAGCAAGCTGAGGGATGTTTCCTCTTAATAAGGATATTAATCACATCATGACTACCCCACTCTCATGACCTCATTACCTTCCAAAGGCCTCCATCTCTAACTACTGTCACATTAGGGGTTAGTGCTTCAACACATTCAGTCCATGACACCCTGCATATACTTTACCTCTACTTTGACCCCGGGTAACAACCATCCGGAATTTGGTGTTTACCATTCCTATGAATTTTTCTTTTACTACATTTGTTTGTGTGCTTTTATCTCAAGCAATATATGGCTTTGTTTTGCGTATTTGAACTGTGTAAATGTACTGTCCTGTCAGATGTATTCTGTAACTTGCTATTTTTGTTTTTTTAATTCGTATGTAGCTCTTAATTTTCATTGCCATATATATTATATCATTACCCTACTGACAAATGTACCCTACTGACAAATCGAGGTTGTCAATATTTGACAAAGTTGATTTGCCAAATATTTCTAATTTTTTTCCATTAAAAACTACTGCTGTAAACATTCTTATGCATATTCCAACATATATTAATATTAGAGTTTCTCTAAAAGTGTAACTGCTGGATTAAAGGGTTAGTGTGTCTGTTTTCAAGTCAATCAAATATTGGCATGTTGCTTTCCTGGAGGTTGTGCTAATTTACTCTTTGTTAGTGGTAGATGTGAATTCCTATTTCTTTCTGCACATCTTTTCTGAAAATTGGCATTGTTGGACTTTTTAACTGTTGCCAATCTAATGTGCATGGGAATCGTATCTTGTGAGCTTAATTTGAATTCTCTATTGATATATTTTAATGATGTTTTACTAGTTTATTGGCCATTAATGTTTCTCCTCCATTAAATGCCTGTTTATAAAGTTTGTCCATTTTGTTTTTTTATGTGGTTTTTATCTTTTTTTAAAAATTGATTCCTAGGTGATTTTATGTACTGTAGATACTAATTGTTAGTTATATGTTCTACAGATAATTCCTTCATCTCTGTGGTTTTTTTACATTGATGAATAGAAGTTGCAAATATTAATGTAACATTTTTATTTTAAAAAATTTTTCTTTAACTCAAGGTCTTACATGTAGGCTTGTGGATTTTATTTTATTTAAAAATTTTGATTTTCACATTTAGGCCATCATTCTACCTGGAATTTAATTTTTTGTGTAGTGTGTGATACAGGTTTAATTATTTTTCCTATATGGATAACAATTTTAGTACCCACTCAATTAACTAGTCATCTTTTCTCCAATAAGCTGCATTCTCAGCTCTTCAAGCATATATTCATGGAACTGTTTCTGGTATATGTATTCTGTTTTATTATTTGTCTGTTTCTGTACCAGTATCACAGTGTCTTAATTATTATGGTGTTAGAATAAATCTTGGAGTCTTGTAGAGTGAATTTCAAAACTTTGTTCTTTAAACCTGGGCATTTTCTTTACTACATGTATTTTAAGAACAGTTGGCTGAGTTCTGTGAGGACTTTTTGAATTTTGTTTATAATTGTATGAAATTTGGTAGTTCAGTTTACTAATTGGGAGAGCATTGTATTTGCATTATCAATAAAATAAAATGGCAATGTTTGAGCTGAAAGGCAGAGAGCTATAACATTTCTTTGAACATTTTTTCACTTTCTTCTACACAATATTTTCTCTAATGATAAAAGACATGCTTAATGCAGAAAACTTAATTTAGGCAAAGAGGAAAATAAATCACCAATAGCCATATCTACCACCAAAGCTAGTGAGTCATATCTGTATGTACTTCCCATTATTTTCCGTATATATTATAATGATTTTACATACCTTATATGTAAGGGAGGAGGTGACAGGGATATTTTCATAAGTACAGGGATATTTTCATAAGTACAGCTTTTTCTGAATGTATTGGTTTATTCAACTATTCAGTACTATTCTAGAAATTTATCTGTTTTGTTGAGAACTTCACATTTCTCAAAATTGTATAATAGTTTTTAGTTTTTTATTATTAACATTGAGCATTTATGTTTTCTCCTACTTTTTGATTTGTCATGCCACAAAACTTAGTTTACTGGTCTTTTCAAAGAACGGCTCTTGTGCTTGTTTCTTTTTGTTTTATAATTCACTAATTTGTTTTTTATTTATTTATTTTTTTTGAGACAGCGTCTCACTCTGTTGCCCGGACTAGAGTGCTGGGGCATCAGCCTAGCTCACAGCAACCTCACACTCCTGGCTTCAAGCAGTCCTTCTGCCTCAGCCTCCTGAGTAGCTGGGACTACAGGCATGTGCCACCATGCCCAGCTAATTTTTATACACACACACACACACACACACACATATATATTTTTTTAGTTGTCCAGCTAATTTCTTTCTATTTTTTTAGTAGAGACAGGGTCTCGCCCTTGCTCAGGCTGGTCTCGAACTCCTGAGCTCAAAGGATCCCTCCACCTTGGCCTCCTAGAGTGTTAGGATTACAGGTGTGAGCCACCACGCCCAGCCTCTTAATTCACTAATTTTTGTTTTTATCTTTTTCTGCCTTACACTGGATTTATTTTGCTGTTTTTTGTACACTTTAAGTTGATCCTGAACTCCTTTATTTTCTTGTTTTAAAAATGCATTCATGGTTCAGGATGGATCAGTTGATTGCTTTGGCAATATGTAACTTTTAGAGTTCTCTTTTTCATTTTTAAAACTTTGTTATAAAAGTTTCAAAATATACAAAAATAGAAGGAATGGTATAATAGTTTTTTTCTTTTTTTGTTGGAGAATATTAAAGCAAATCTCAGATAATTTCATATCATTCATTGCATTGCATCAGTATTTATCTCTAACAAATATAATCTCTTTCAAAGGTGATGATGATACTATTAATATACCTAGTAAAATTTAAAATAATTTCTTAATATCATCTAATCTCCAACAATATTCAAAATACTTTTTTTTCCCTTTCATTTTCCTTGACTTTTCTTTGTTAGAGAAACAGAGTCATTTGTACAGTTTCTACTTTCTGGATTCAGCTGATTATACCGCCATATTGTCATTTCATGTATTCCCTATGTCCTCTGAATTTTCTATAAACTTGTAGTTAGATGAGGTGTGATGTGATTCAAGCTTTAATTTTTAACAAGAATATTTTATAGGTATACTCTATGTAATTTCTATTGTATTTATCACGCTAAGAGGAACAGAATGTTACTTCTTTGTGATGTTAACATTTATCAATAGGTTGAAGTGTCAGCTTTAATGCATCCATTATAGAGAGCTGCATCATCCTTTCAACTAATAGTTTTTAGTAACTAATGATTGCATAATTCTATTGGGTATTGCAAAAATGACAAAACTTTTTTTTTTTTTGAATGTATTAGTTAAAATTCATCTACTAAGAACTTTATCCATCAACTGTTTGGTCACATTGTACCCTTTTTATAAGAAAAGCAGGACAGATTTTTGACTTTTTAAAAACTTTTCCTGAGGAGTTGGTACCGCAGCAACCTCCACATAACCAATATGAGTTCCTTTTTGTTGTTAGTATCATTATGAAAGCAAAGATTTTAACATTTACTTTTCATTCTCTTGCAGTGATCATTCTTTTTTAAGTGCTTAAATTGTTTCATCTTGGGTCTGCAAGAGCTCAGAACACCAATAACTTGGATACTTGCTTAAAGTATCATTTTTTGCTCCAGACCTTTAATCAGGTATTTCTTTAAAAAGTCCTGGTTCCTATGGGTAGGAAATGGTCCTTAGAAACCACAATAATACGAGTACCAAGATGCTAATTGCTTTTAGGTTGTTTTTATTTCAAGGCCCTTGCAGTGGACAGTTAGGTTTTTTTTAAAGATAGAAATACATTATGAGCTCATTTGTAATTTCCAATTCATATTTAAGGTTACACAGTTTTTAACTTCCATCATTAGAAGATTTTATATTTCTATCTCTGTACACTGAAAAATCTTGCTGGCATTGACATTATTACATATATAAACAAATCAGTTTTTTAAAAAGCAATATCAATATTATGCTAATATTGTAATTATTGAATATAGTTTTAAAATTTTTTTGCAGTCACTTTTGTCCTTAAATTATATTCCACAAAGAGTACAATTACAGAATTTTAAAATTTATTGAAATAATTCTCTGTGTGGTTCTCCTGCCAAGTTGGTAGTTAGGTTTATTTTCATTTTGTTTTTAATTTTTAGGGATTTTTTTTTTTACTTTAAAATAAATTTTCCAAAGTCAAAACTGTAGTACAAGGTATAGTTTCTCTGACAAGCTTTGTAATACGCTATTTTCTACAGAGAAATCTAACCTTCCATTCCTGTCTAGTCTACTTGTTTTTTCTCTGCCTTTATTGGTATCTGTTTTCATAAATTTTTGGTTTCTCCCTCTTTTATTCAAAACAATGTGAATTTCTTCCTACTCTCTCCCTCCTACAACATTAGGTAAAACGTGGCACAGTATACAGAATGTTTTATAGCTTGGCTTTTTTACTTAATGATAAATATATCCTGGAAATCACTCCATGGCAGTATATGGAAAATTTTCTCATTTCTTCCTGCTGTTGCATAGTTCTTTTTAGATTGTTCTTTTCTCAGTCTCTTACTATTACAAATTATGTTATAGTGAATAGCTTTATGCATATGTAATTTTGCTGGTATACAAAAATGCCAGTATTTCAGATATACTCCTTGAAGTGAAATTGCTGGGTCAGTGTGTAAATACATAATTTTACTAGCTATTGCTGAGTTCTTTTTGTTGTAGGAATTGTATTTGCTATCACAACAGGTAAGTTTGGTTGCCTATTTCCCTATAGCTTATCAGAGTATATTGTCAAAAGTTTGGGATTTTGCCAGGCAGATAGGTGGGATAGCATCTAAATGTAGTATTAATTTTCATTGTCTTAATGTGAGAAAGATTAAACAGCTTTCCAGTTTAAAAATAATTTCTGTTTTCTATATAGCCTGGTTTTCTGTAGGGTAACTGGTCATCTTTTTCTAAATTTTTTAAGTCTGTATTTGAAGTTTAGGTTCCCTTTTTGATCCAGTTATTTAGGAAATATTTCAAAATTTTGTCTGATTAAATTAAAACACTTGATGATTGTTCTGTTTTTTTCTCTGTTCTTTTCATTAAAGTGTCGTATTATAGTTGACCAAATATTATAGTCCATACTTCTTTATGGAATTCATTGACATATTCATTATATAGTATATAATTTTCTTTTGTGATTTCTCACGGACATTTAAATAGAATGGGTAAAGTGCACATAACTGAAATGTGCATTAGTAGGGAATTTTAAACTACGATATACCAACATAGTGGAATGCTGTGCAGCTGTTGAAAGAATGAAACAGATTTTTATATGATGATTTAAAAAAATTCTAAGCTGTTTTCTTAATTGAAAAGAATGTTAAATAGCTTTTATCATGTGATTTTTTTTGTATGAATATTAAAAATATGTACATATATCAGTTTTGGGGAAGGAATTGTATGAAACTTAAGGATAATTAATTTTTGGGTGGAAGAGAACTTCCATTTTTCATTTTTTACCTTTTTGAATTTTCTGAGTTAATTGAATTTGTTGTAACTTTTAAAATGTCAGCAGGGATTATATGGGCAGAAAGATTATGGTCCATGTTTTTTCTTTTTGCATATATGCCTGTATTTAAAATATGCAATAAATATTATTTTTTAAAAGTCTCTTTCCATAACTAGAAGAGATGATCAGAATATGAGACAGAATTTTTTGATTACCTCTTCAGGTCTCATATGTTGTCACTGAAGATTAGAAAGCAAAACAACCAAATCTAGGGATAGCTTTGTGAGAAATGTCATGTAGTATGTTATGTACAAATAAATATTAAGTCATTGTAAATTCTTTAAAGAGCATATAATCTTTTTGTATGTAATGACATTGGCTATCCATTTCTTAAGTTTATTAAGTTATTTTTTCTATACATTGCTTATGAAATAATGTTATATCTTAATCTACCATTTTGAGTATAGTTTGATTAAATTTATTTATTGTTTCTACTTGATAGTGGAGCCTTTGTACTTACTAAATTTTGGTAAATATGAATATTATAACATGTCTGGTTTTATGTGAGTGTCTTGTTTAAACTTTCTTATTGCCATTTCTTTCTTAGGTTTCTTATTGTCATGGTTTACATCTATTTTCAGGTGTAATTGTTCTTCACATAAATGTCCCATTTCGGGTGATTAAATAGTCACCTTATCGTTATTTATTGTTTTCTTCCTAGAATCTTTTGTTATAGCCCACAGGATATATTTGTGAGGATACTGTGAAATAAAATGAACACCATGAATCTGCTACCCAAATAAAAAACTTGAATATTACCAGTATTATTGTATATATCATATGTACCTTTTTATTCCCCCTGCCTTCTTATCCTACCATGGGTAGATGACTGCCATAAATTTCTTATTCTTTCCAGTATGGTTTTATTATGCAAATGACAAAAATATATTTAATTTTTTTTGAGTTGCATGAAAGTGGTATACTCATATGTTTTCTGTGACTTGTGCTTTAATTCAATAATGATTCTAATAGCTAACCATATTTTTTTGTGTGTAATATGTGTAATACTCAATACTTGTCTATGAAAATACCCAATTTATTTCTTTTCCTGGACATTTGGGTTGGTGGACATTTGGATATTTAAAGTTTTTGACTTTAAGAACAATACTGCTGTTCACATTTTTGTATTTGTTTCCTGGTGCATTTATGCAAAAGTTTTTTTAGCTTATATAGCTAAGTGTATGTATTGCTAGGATGTGGAGTATGTTAAACTTTACAAGACGGATTGTTTTCCAGTATGTAGTTCCAATTTATGTTCTCACCAGTGGTGCTTAAGAGTTCTTGCTATCCTCACTAGCACTTGGTTAAATATTTAATTTCTTAATTTTTGCCAGTCTGGTGTGTAGTACTTCCTTTGGTCTGTCTTCGTCTTTCCCTGATTATTAAGGAGGTGTTACGTCTTTTTTCCTCCACATTTGTGACCACTGGTGTTTCTCCTTTGTGAAATTCTATGAAATGTCTTTTTGTGTCTTTGGCTTCATAAAAATTTCAGTTTATTATTTAACTGATTTTGTAGTTTCTGAAATGGTATTATGATTACTGATTTTCTGTTGATTATGTGTTTTGCTGTTACCTTCTCCCAGTTTGTAGCTTGCATTGTCACTTCTCTGTGCTGTCTTTTGATGAATAGAAGTTATTAATTTTAATGTATAGAGTTTTAATATGGCCACAAATTCCCTTTGCATCTGGATAAAAATCATTTATATGATCCCATTCTTTATCCGTGCTTAATTTTCCCTTGATGTTAATTGTTAAAAGTCTTTAAAGCAGTCCCTAATGACAGTTTTTAGATTTTCGACTGTTGTTGCAGTACAGTTTCTTACATGGAGATTATGTGGCTATTTTGTAGTATAATTTATCCATATTTTCTTTCATGTTTAATTTTCTAGTGTCTTAACATAAAAAGTCCTTACATACTCAGTGTTCATAAAGATATTTTCATATATTCTAAAATTTTTTAAAATTTTGCTTTTTATATTTGTCTTTATCAGAAAGTTATTTTTTGTTTGTGTTTTGTATTAGGTAGAGATCCGGTTTCATCTTTTTGCCCTTGTAGAGCTAGGCTATTAAATTGAAATCTGCAGTGCCATTTTTTCCCTCCACATTACAGGTACATATATCTTAGGGTAAAGGCTGAGTTACTGTAACTATTAATAAATGCAGAGCATAGTAGCATAAACAGACAAGAAGCTTATTTCTTTCTCATAGCAAAAATCTTTCTCATGGTTTAAGAAAATGTTGTCAGTGTGCTCCATAAGGTTATTCACTGCGCCAAGTTACTTTCATCTTGTTGATTCACTAATCCCTAGGCTTTTGTCTTTGCTGTGTGATCTGTTTAGGTATAATTGTGCTGTCCTAATTTTTTTTTTTATCTCCTTGTAGATTTGTCTATTTTGTTGTCTTTTTTTTCTTTCTTTTAAAGTTAGCTTTTGGTTTATACTAAGCAGATAAGACATATATTCTTCAGTGTATTATTGTTTTCTGTATTTTTATTGGTTGTGTAAGTTAGCGCTTTCCCAGCCTTTAATAGGTAGGTAGCACTCAGTCTACCTGTTCATTTCCTTGGTAGCACCTCTATGTTTAAGAAGTCCAGGATAATCATGTCGGTGCATACCTTCCTTCTTCTTGGAGAATATGGTTTTCTTTAGGAACTTGATACTCATGCCCTTGCCCATGTTTTTCTGTCGTGGTTCCCTAGGTTGACATCTCCAGAGGAGAACATGTTTGGTCAGCTCTCAGTCCTGAACCCTATCAGAGCCCCGGGACTCTTGTCAACATCAGCCGTCAGTTGCTTACCTTCCTGGCAGCCCTAACAGCTTTTCCACCTGGAAATGATAGCTGGTAGTTGGATTAGATTATTATGATGAAAAGAATATTCATTAACCATGAGAAGAAAAAATAAGACATTTATATTATTGGAATGAATGCCAAATGGCCTTTAATCTGAACTTTTGCACTTTTTAAAAAGTCATTTCTTTGACTTATTGACTTACAACTTGTATCTTCTCATATCAGCGTTTTCCTAATTGTTTCTCTGGGATGCTGACTTCTCCAAATGGTCATTGATATTATACAGGAAGAAAAGTTTCTGTGGTTAGATTTAACAAGAGACATCAATGCCAATCTTAACATTTAATTTCTTTTTTTAGGTTGAATTCAAGATCAACTGACATTTATCTTAGATGAATTCCAATTTTTAAAAAGTATATATTCCTAGTACAAATTTTGATTCTGAGTTTAAGTACCAGTAATTTGATTTGTTTCAATAGTCACTAATGTGGAACAGCCATCAATCACTACCAATGATCGTTCATTTTACATATTTTCCAAGGTAAACAACTAGGCTGAGATAATTCAAGTGAAATTGTTCCATCAGTCGATGTGGTAATGTTAACATTTATCAATAGTGCAGAATCACTTCTTTTGGGCATAAATAATGGTAGGCTTTTTACTCAATGGAAAAGCAAACACAGTTGGTTTTGTATAAATGTAATCTATAAAAAAAATTCTTGAGTAATTTTGATAAAATCTCAAAATTACAAATAATTTGATATTCTTCTGATGCACTTATGAAGGCTATTAGATCTACACTTAGGAGCAGGTATGAAATCATTTGAAGAAGAAAAAAGACCACAAATACAAAATTCAAAGAAAAAATTAAAGACTTTGCCATGTGTAAAGATGTATTGCAGGAAGGAAGAAGAGAGCATCTTGCACCCCACAAGTCAGAATTAGAGGTTTTGTTTTGTACTTGAGTAGACCCAAGATCCCCCACCTATCATTTTCCAGAATTATTTGTGATTCACTGTAATCATAAGTATTACAGTGAAGTATGTATTACAGTAGTAGTGTGAAAAGATCTTGATTCTGCAAACATTTAAAAAATAAACTGATAATATACATTTGAAAAGAGGTCAGATGTACTTTTGAAAACTAGAGGAATTGAAGTGTTTTTTTAAAACTAAGGAGAGATAAAAAATTGAAAATATTTTAAGGGGTTAAAAATTTTGTTCAGGTGACTAAAACATTAAGGACCTCTTTGCAGTTTTATTTGTTTTTTACTTTTAGCATATCTGATCTGGAGTTCTGTTGACTTACAGAAGGGCTAATTTTATTTACTTCCTCATCCTGTGGTGGGGGCCGACTTTGCTTTCGTATGTGGAGTAACTCAATTCACAGTTTTTTGATCAAAGAACAAAGGCCAAAAAATATGTAGCAGTTGTTACTAATCAGCATTCGTTAACTTATTTAGTCAGTAAATATGTGTAGGCATTGTATTTGATTGACACTTGGGAATATTATAGTGAACACTATGATGTGGGCCAGGTACTTTGCCAGGCAATCCCTATTCATGTATTATCACATTTAATCCTAAGGGCTGTGATGTAGGTAGATATTACCCTGTATTACAAATGAAGAATATTAGGTTTAGAATGATTAAGTACTGTTACATAGTACCTATTAACAGTACATAGGTTAAGTACTGTTAATATGGCATAGTGGAAGCTGAGTTCCAGAGCCGTTTTACTTAAAACCATATTGTATATTTGTCATGAAAACATAGAACCTAGGAAACATTTTCTGTTGTGTATAGTGGACCAATATAATATATATCAGTGGTCTTACATGTTAGCATACATCAGAAGCAGCAGGAGGATTTGTTAAAATTTGAGTTGTTGGACCCCACCCTAAGTTTCTTATTCAGTAGGTCTAGGATGGACCTGAGAACATGTATTGAGAACATGTATTGGTTTCCAGGTCTGATGTTGGTTTTAGGGACTACACTTTGAGAATCACTGAAATACCTAATTCTGCTCATTATGTCCTTATACAACTAAGCATGCCATGCCAAATCTTCCATATCTTGATTAGAAATTAGACTTAGTGCAAATATGGTATTAATATGGCATGAAACTATGCTTTTATTTTTCCAATACTAGTATTTCTCTGAGCATTTGATGCTGATGAGCAGAAAGCTTTTAAAACATTTAAACGAGATGGCCTAGAATATGTTTACCATTTTCATATTTGTTGTAATATGAAAGCTTATTAATTATGAGTTTAACACAAATTAGCATAAGGCTTATGGTTAATTTGGATTTTCTTTGACTTTCTGAAATGCTTCTATAAATTATGTCCTTAGTACATTTTTTCATTTTGATGGTTGCATTCCACTTTTTTGTACTGATTGATTGTTTTAGATCAGCCAGTATTGATTTAGCTATTTTAAATATTAATGCCCGTGTATGTAAATATATACATACTTAAAGTAGGCAAAGGAGTTGATTTAGCTAGTTTAAATATTAGTCTACTCACACATATTTTTGTAAATACACACATTTGCAAAAATAACTAAAACATCACTGGTTTGAACAACTGTGCAGTTCTAAAACGTACATTTTTAACCTTTTCTTTAAAAGATGTTAGGGTATGATGCTATCTCTTTTTATTCTAACAGAAAGAAATTTCTCATTCCATATTTTGCTTTTGCTTTGAGTGTTGTAGCCCTATATTCCTGTTTAATTTTAATGATGATGATGATGATGATGTCCAACTCACCAATATGAAATTCTCATTTTCTTAATACTTGAGTTATCTGGATGAATAAAGGGCCCTTGGTAAAAGGTGGAAGATTTATATGATCTGAAGAGGCCCTTGGGATGGAGGGTTGTATGGCATTAGTTTTTGCTTTTCTTTTTTTGGTAAAAAATCAAGGTAGCTTTCCAAAGGTTTTAATTATGGAAGCTAATGATCTTTCCTATTTATTGTCTTTTGGACTTGAGTGACAGGAGGGAGGGAACACTTGCCTTTGTGAGAAAGGGAGACAGATAGATGAGAGAGTAGAGGAATGAAGTTAATTTTTTATTTTATTCCCAGTAATGTAACATTTGATATTTGCATAAGTGCATGACAGGCTTTCAGATTAATATATTTAAATTATAAGATAACTTATGCTAATTTGTTTTTGTGTTTATAGAGAGGATCTGACGAACTGCTCTCAGGCAGTGTTCTCAGTAGTCCAAACTCTAATATGAGCAGCATGGTAGTTACAGGTAAGTATTACTCTCAACAGTAAGTCATTTTTTGCCATTTTAGGGGGTAGAATGTTAAAACAAAAGTTTATTCTCAGAGTAGCCTTTCATTTTAAATCCTATGTTGAAACATTTTAGAGGAAATTTTTACTAGTGTAAAAATCTTGAAGTTGGTGACTTGTGAGCAAGCAACTCATAAGTCTGATTGCCCTTTTTTTTTTTGGATCACAAAGATATAGTCCTTTTTCTTTCATGTTATAATCCCCTCACCCCTTTTGTATTTTTTTTTTCTGTTTTTTTAATCATAGAATATTTTTACTTTAAGTATTTCTTTATGCCGTAAATCCTAAATCCCAAACTTTAAATAAAAACCAAAAAATTCAACTATATAATTGTTTTCTTTCGGTGGTTTGAACCTTTCTCTTTGCTGTACCAATTCTTTGAATTGATTATTTTTTTATGTTGTCAGCTTGCAAATTTAAGATGATTTGTTTAACTTTCAAAGATAGAGTTTTTCTTAAATTATATGTGTCTGAAATAATGTTGGTTGTTTGTAGTGTCTATAAACAAATATAGATTAATTTTAGACCTTAATTTTATGGCTCATGAACCAAATTTTGAATCTGATTATTGTTGAATGAATTTGCCTTCTAACTCTACATTTCACATTATTTACTACAAACCAAAGTTCCTTTTTTCTGTTATTTTTTTCTTGAATTATTTGTTTGAGGAATTAATTATATTGGGCAAGAAAAGGATCTTAAAAGACTAGAAGACATTTTGATTTCCTTCAGATACCCATTACTTGTACATACATACACATCCCTTACGGTTCAGTTAACTAAAAATTACAAGGACATACTTAACAAATATAGTCATAATGATGTGAAGAGGGATTTGTCAACACATCATTATTACTGATTTTTCTATGTAGTGATTACAAAGTAAAATCACGAGGCCAAGATTTTGATAGTCAAAGTACCATGTGCAAAATAATTGACCCAATAGACTTAAGTGTCTTTAACTCTGCTTTGTCAGTTTCTCTTTTTAATAATATATATTGTGATTGATAATAGAACTGTTTTTTAAAATTAGTATTTAGGACTACGACAGAGTAATTGGTAGCAGCTTTGCCCCCTTTTCCAATCTCCTCCCCAGTCAAAAACTGTATAAATGAATAAAATACATGAAACAACTGTTGTCTAGAATTGATGAGCAAACAATACAAGATCATGATCTTTGAGAGAAGGGAAACATGAGGTGAGCCTCATGATGACTCTGGCTTTCTGCTTTGGGCTACCTTACTGCTACAGCACAGGGAAATGGAGCTCAAGCAGAGGATACAGGTCTTACTGAGCTGAAGAGACTAAGAGTGTAATTCAAAGCTGTTCAAACATTTAATTTGTGGGGAAGGGCCCTGGAGAAAAGGAAATTGTCTAGAGGTTTATACATAGGGTAGGGGGCAGAATTTGGTGTAGAGATTCACTTCATTCAGAATTTTGAATAATGGCTGGTCTGTGTGTGTGGAGATTGAGACTTTGCAAGGTCTGTCAGAAATCACCTGCTCTGGGGCTGAGAGCTAAATGGTAGTTCCATAGGTTGAGCAGTGCTCTAAGACATTGCAGTTGTGGGAAGTCAGACATTAAGAGTTCTGGAAAGTCAGAATGCAGGCAGCTTGCAGAGTACCTCACACATTCCATTTAGACTACAAAAGCTCAGTCCTTAAAGGATCACTCTATATAGTAAGAGCCGTCAATAAGATTAGTTAAATTGAAAATCTAATCTGACAGAAATTTAAAGGATTCACCAGTAATTTAATTGCCTGTCAGAACAAAAACTCTACCCCCTAAGGCAGACAGCATGATTCAGTGTTCCTATAACTATTCTCCATAATATCTAGCATACCTTCAAAAATTACAAGTCATGTGAAGAAGCAGGAAAATAACTTGTAAACTACAAAGAAGCATTCAATAGGAGCAGACTTGAAAATTACCTAGGTAATAGAGTTAGCAAAGATGATAAATATGTTAAGCTATAAAGGAGAAGATTGACATAATGATTGAACAGATGGAGGAATATGTTAAGAGATAAAGAACTGTAAAGACAACAAATTCTATGCTTAATGGGGAGATGTTGAATATTTTCTTCTTAAACACAGGAATTAGGCAAGGGTGTCTATTTCACAATTTTTTTTGTAGCTTTCTGTTTATATCAGGCAAGTGAATGAAATAAAGGGTATAAAGATTGCAAAGGAGAAGTAAAACTCTTATTCAGTATCAACATGTTTATTTTAAAATAGAAAACCTAAAGGGATCCACAAAAGATTTGGTAGAACTAGTAAGTGAATTTAGAAAGATTACAGGGTACAAGTTCTCTATATAAAAGTATATTGTTTCCTTATACTAGCAGCAAATTACTGGAAAATGAAATTTTAATAAATCCACTTACAAAAGCATCAGTAAGACAAGATATCAGAAACAAATTTAACAAAAGATGTATAAGACTTCTGTACCAATAACTTTAAGACACTTCCAGAAGTTTAAACAGACCTAAATAAAGGGAGAGATAGACCATGTTCATGAATTAGAAGACTCAATATATTAACATGTAAATTCTTTCCAAATTGGGATGGCATTAGTCTATAATTAGTCAAGCCCAATAGGCTTTTAAGTTGAAATTAATGAGTAGATTCTAAAATTTATGTGAGCTAAAACCATTTTGAAAAAGGAAAA
The DNA here is from genome assembly GCA_008086735.1 of Cheirogaleus medius. Classification (NCBI taxonomy): domain Eukaryota; kingdom Metazoa; phylum Chordata; class Mammalia; order Primates; family Cheirogaleidae; genus Cheirogaleus; species Cheirogaleus medius. The sequence goes on from VBSM01000529.1 coordinate 73,396,110, forward strand.
GTTACAACACGCTGACTTCAAGATTCATTGTAAACCTATAGTTAATTAAAACAGTATTAGCATGGTTAATGCCACAGAATAGTGTTCAGAAATAAGCTCACATTTAAAGTCAATTGATTATTTACAAAGTTGCCTTGGTCACTCAATGGAGAAAGAGAAGTCTCTTCAACAGATGGTGCCAGAACAGCTCGAAACACATTAAAAATAGAAAAAGACTCAAACTCTACATCATACCATATAGAAAAATGAGATTATATACTAAACTGTAAAAACTATATAAAGCTTTTAGGAAAAAAATCACAGGATAAACTCATAAACCTTGGGGTAAATGATTTCTTAGCAAAGATGCAAATAATCATAAAGTAATTATAAACTTGATCAAAAGGGGAAATTTGCTCATCAAAAGACATCTAGACAATGAAAAGGCAAGACTGGAACAGAATAATATTCACATATCAATGCATATATCTGACAAAGGGCTTGTTATCCTAAAGTATTTGTAAAGGACTCCTACACTTTGATAAATATGAACAGCCCAATTTTAAAAAATGGGCAAAAGAAGTTATAAGAGTGGGTAATAAGTACATAAAAAGATACATTAGTTATGAAGTAAACACAAGTTAAAACCATTATGAGATAGCACTTACACCAACTAGAACAGCTAAAATTAAACAGATTGGCAACACCAAATGTTGATGAAGATCTGGAACTATCTTATTGCTGCTGAGCGTATAAAATAGTTGGAAAGATAGTTTGTCATTTTCTTATGCCAAACTAACTTATGTACTACTTCTACTTTTAGTTTTTTATCCAGTGAGAATATACAAGACCTGTACAATTTGTGTATCAAGAACTTTATTGATAATTGTCCCAAACTTGAAATAATCCAAATGTCTAACAGGACAATGGATAAATTGTAGTGTAGTCAGAGAGTGGACTGCTACTCATTACTATTAAAAAGAATGGTTACTAATACATATAATAACATGGGTGAATACTAAACGTTAAATGGAATAAAAGAAGCCAGACATAAGAGTACATAACTGTGAGATTCTATAATACTTCTGTGAAGTTAAAGAGCAGATAATTGGTTTTTAGTTTAGAAATTAGAATGATGGATGGCTGTGGATGTTGGAAGCTTAACAGGAAGTAGAAAGGGATTTTCAGGGATGATGGAAATGTTCTATATCAATTAAGTTGTAAAACATCCAAAATTTGTTGAAAACAGTATTATCTTTGGGAACAAGTAGTTTTGTTGGAATATGAAATGTTAAAAATGTGTGTGTGTGTATTGCTCGAACTTTACCAGATTTACATTATACAAAAGAGTTTTGTTCCATTTGTATGTCAGGGAGCCAGGGTCACTAATGTATATAGGGGAGAGTAGTCAAAAACTTGATAATAATCTACTCTAGAGAAAGCAAGGTCCTGAATTTTAAGGTCTTGGAAGTAGAATATGCAGGAAATAATGTATCAAGAAATTACAACTCAGTTATTTGGAAGAAGATGAGTTTGGGGAAAATACTAGTTTTAGAATCACAGGGTTGATGATAGTACCATTAACAAAGGGGGGAAAGTGGAAAAGATTTTTGGTGGAAAGAATGAATCTATGACTCTTCCATTTTTTAAAGTATGTTTAGGAATGATACATAATGTGCTGTATGACCAAAGAATCAATGCAATTGTTGTGCAGTGATGGAATGAAATTCCTTAAAGCCTTGTTTTAACATAAGAAGTTTACAGGCAGTCAATTTATTTAACCCCTCTATATACAGTGAAAACATCGAGTTTTAAGATTTTTCTGGTTTTTTCTAACAAAGAAAGATGAAAGTCTGTATATGTTCTAACACCAGTTTGAATACTGTTACTCATAAGAGCAGATAGCATAAAAGACCTTTAAAAAGTGGTGGTTATATTTGCCTGGAAAAATATTCCCTATGGTTCAGATGACTCAAAAGGACTTTTGCTGACAATGTTACAAGGACACTTCATGGTTATCAAATATAGAACAGGATTTCATTTTTATGTTCCAACGGCCAGCTTTATCCAAAATGTTTCTTCTAATTGATTTTACTATAGAATTCTGTTTCCAAAACTCTCTTTCAACAGCCTTTCCCTTATCTGTCTAAACTTTCCTTCTCTGTACCTATTGAATAAATACTTTATGTCAAAGAAAAAAATACCTTTAGAAGTGAGAAATAGTATCAGATACTTAATCTCAGGTAAATATCATAAGTTGATGCAATAAGAATATTTTGTAATAAATTAGTTCCTTCAGGAGAAATAGAAGTAAAATATTTAAAAAATACAACTAGCCCCATCTAGCATTAGAATTAGATTTTATTGAAAGGAATTTGTAACTCTTTGGCAGTGGGAGGAGGCTTGACAATTGGAAGGTACAGTCTCTTTAATTTTTTCGTCATTTCTTTATAACTATGGAAATGGACTATCCTTTTAGGTATACGTATTTCTGCCGGTACTGATTGTTATTCTGTAAGAGCAGGATTTATTTACTACTGCTAAAAGTGTGACTTTTGCTTTAAGTGAAAGCAGTAAAATCATCCCATAGATTTTGGTACATGTTACTCAGAACTCTGAGATTTTCATTTTAATTTTTATAGACATTTTGTATGTGATGCCCTTTCGTTTTGTTATAACGCTTTTGAGAGTATTCCAAACAGATTATTTCACAGTTTGAATGTTTATGAGGGTTCTAACAGCATGTCTTCTTGCATATAGAGGTAATGAGAGCCTTCCTTTAGGTGCCTTCTATATTTTTCTAGCTCATACCTGAGGTACTTTTGGCACGTAGGCTTTGCAGCTACTTGGAAATGCACAGAGTTACAGCCATCTTTTTACTTAAGCCTAGTGAGGCTTTTTATTTTTATTTGGTGAGTGTTGGAGTTAAGTATATAGCCAGCAGAGTAACAGAAGTACCATCTATCTGTATGTATTTTTTTTTTTCTGGTTAACTCTTTGGAATTTCTGTTTCTTATATAAGAATGAATACTGGCATTCATTTTTCTTAGAGTCTTTTTATTTTTTTTTTAATTTTATTTTCCTAGAGCCAGCAGCTTCTGTAACACCATGCTTTGCCTTTAAGTCTAATTAAAACTGCTTAGAATTAAAACTGCTTTGCCTCTCAGTATCATATTTGATAATAAAAGGAGTTATGAAAACTTTTATAAATGCATGAGTCTGAAAGTCTTGGAGAATGAAGATGTACTTACAATTTGTCAAATACTTTTCTCTGGACAGATGAAGTGTAAAGTTTTGAACTGATGCACTTTATGTGGGTATGCAGTTGAAAGTATATTAGTGAATGAGTGGGACTAAAATAATAGATTTACAAATTAAATAAGAAGTTGATTGCAAAACCCAGGTGCCTGGAGTGTTTATAATGATCAGGTAAAGATAGGAAGGACCTGGGGCCAAAACAGCTTGGGAAACTAACAATTTTGGGGAATGAATGACTAAGCAGAAGGTTCAAAGCAGGTTTCAAATGAGTCAGGGGAAGTAAAAAAAGTAGAAGTAGAAATTGTTAGGAGTGCTATGAGAACAGAGAAATTCAGTAAGGAAGAGAGGGTTCACAGTTCCTTGGTCACTGATGGATGTGGTGATTTTAAAAATTACCCATGATCTTGGTAAGACCCATTTATTTGAAAATTGCAGGTATAAAAGCCAGTGAAGAACAAAGATCAGTCAGGAGGAGAAAAAGTGATGGACTGATCAGAGGTGAAGATGATTGACTTTAGAATTGATGTAGAAATCCGATTTTGAATTTGGAAGGAAGTGTTTAAGTAGAAACAGTTTTAAAATTTTATTTGTTTTTAATTTATGAGTAGATGAACATCCTCCTTAAGCAAAAGGCTTTTAAAAGAGCTGAATAAGGTATAGGAAATGCTATGTACTTAAAAATTCCTACCTTTAGTACATGCCTTGTTAATTGAACATAAAGTCCTAAAATTATTTGAATTATTACTAGTTTTACATACCTAAACAAAAGTTTCTGGGTTTATTGGGGGAATGGAAGGAAAGGATCATAGGAAGAAATTCAGATTATTCTGTTGTCTTCTACCCTAATAGACCCTGTTCTACTTACTTCTCTGATAGGGTGATAAACAAATGGCCTACATGTTTTGTAAGCTGAGGACCACCCTTTCTCTTTGCCCCCCCCCCACCATTTTTTTCTAGGCTTGGATGTTTTTATATATGAAAATAGGCTTGGTTATGATTAAAGGAGTCCCATTTCCTAGTTGTATGTTCTCATAGTATCAATTATTTGAAGTGAAGACTTTCATAATATTTAGTACTGGGATAAGAATACTTAGTAGCCACCTTCTTGAAGCTATTAACTAACTGAAACAGTATCAGGTAGTGTAAATTTTGGTAGTTATCCAGTAGCTGGCTTGGTCTTTGGGAGCAGAAGACAGACCTTTTTTGGGCCACCCACGTATGAGATGTGAAGTTTGTCTTTGGGCTCTTTTTGTAGTGTAGTGGTTTGAGAGCACAGGCCAGGAGGGGCATGGTGGCTAACACCTGTAATCCTAGCACTTTGGGAAGCTGAAGAAGGAGGATCGCTTGAGGCCAGGAGTTCAAGACCAGCCAGAACAACATGGGAGAGCCTGTCTCTACAAAAAATACAAAAATTAGATGGGTGTGGTGGCACACATCTGTAGTCCCAGCTACTCAGGAAGCTGAGGCAGAAGGAGGATTGCTTGAGCCCCAGAGTTTGAGGTTGCAGTGACCTGTGATGATGCCACTGCACACTACCCCAGGCAATAGAACGAGACCCTGTCTCTAAAACACGTGACAGGAAACTTCCACAGGCTGTGGAGTCACACTCCCTAAGTTTTAATCCTTTTTCTACTCCTCTCCCTCTCCCCTCAAGCCCCCCCCACTTTCTTGCCTTGCCTTCCCTTTTTCCTTTTCCCTTTCCTTTCCCTTTCCTTCTTTTCCTCCCTTATTTCCTCCATTTTCTTTCTTTTTCCTTCCTTCCTCCCTCCCTCCTTTCCCTTCCCTCCCCTCCCTTCTCTTTCTTTCTTTTCTTCTTTTCTTTCTCTCTACCACTTAGTAACCGACCTGACTTTGGGAATTTAACTGGCTCTTACCTATAAATGAAATTAATAGGTCATGATGATAGCAATCTTAGAGTTGTCAGTTGCCTGACATGTAGTTGACTTTCAGTGAATGCTAAATATTGATGTAAAATAAAATTATATTTTCTATATTTTTCTAAGAAACCCAGATGTTTATCTTAATCCTTGATTCTCAAAAGTATGCCACCTTCTTTCCATGTTATTTAGCTGTTTGACTTCTGCCCGCCATGCACCATCCAGAAAGTAGCCAATACAAATCCAAAATAATAAACTATTCCTTTAATAATAGGTTTAGGTAGGCTTTTGCATTTTGGAGATTATATTCTGAAAATCATGTAAAAAAGAAGATTTTTTTTTTCCCCTTACAGATACAGTGATAGGTAGTATCTTTATTTTGGTGAGTTTTTTCTTACCTTTCTCCCAGAAGGAAGGAGAGACCATATTAGAAGAGCTGAAATTTGCTGTTTTGAGTATCCTAATACCATAACTATAACACATGGGGCTCTAGGTTGGATTATAAAATATTTGTCCTTGTTATTCAGACTAATGAGCAAGAACAAACTATCAGGTTTCTGAACTCAGACTGTTTTGGCCAAGAAAAGGTCTTAGTCCTACATTGGAAGAGTATGCATGTATGCCAGTTACATGTTTTAAGTTTCGTATGTATTTTTTTCATTCCCTGTTTTAACTTACATTTTCAATGAACAACCCCAATGATGATTTTGTTAAATAAGATACCACAAAATAGAAAGTTTAGCCTTTTTCTTCTTTTTGACAAGTTCAGGTGCCTGTGCACGCACAAACCTTCCTCAGTAATGAAAGGAGATATGGATAGCTTCCTGTAGTTTTTCTTATTTTTGGAGTGATGCAGAGCTAGCCAGCCAAGATTTTCAGGGCAGTATGTTCAGAAGCCATAGTTTACTCCTTTTCTGTACAAAGGCAACCTAAGGGGATTTTTTTTAAATGCATTGGCTGGCCATTCAAGTATGTAAGCCTAAGTGAAACTCTTAGAGTAAAATATGACTTAAGTATAGCTTGACAGGTAAATTATCAAGTGAGCTCACATACTATCACCTAGAGATAACTTCTCTGGTTATACAATAAAGTCATTACCGCCATTCTCTCCCAGTCATTGGCAAATTCACTTTTAATCACATCACTCTGTTTTACTTTCTTTGTTGTATTTATCACTATAAGACATTATCTGGTTCTTGCAATCCACCTCTCTCACTAGACTATAGAGCATCAGGAATCATATTTATCTTGTTCATTGTTTTATCTCCAGAGCCTAAAACAGTGCTAGGCACATCCTTGATACTCAGTAAATGTTTAAAGAATTCATGAGTGAATGAAATTTGAAAGTACTTAAAGAAGATCAAGATGATCTTAGAGTTTTATAGATATTGTTGAATGTACACAGACGATATTGTTTATAGATTGTGTTGAATGTTTTGGCAAGTACTATAAAATACCTAAGATTTTATTCAAAATGGAGTATCTATGTATATTTCTGAATGTGTAAGAATCCTTCATTTTAGTTAGAGTCTCAGAAATATTCTTGAGTCTGTAGAAGATTAAGAACCATCAATCTGACATAGACATAGTGAATAGACTACAAGTTTTTTAAATGATTCTACATAAAACACCACCTATTTTATAGGCATCTTTAATATTTTTGCTTTTGGTGAAGCTTTGGAATGAAGGCAGGTAACTAATTTGTTGATTGAAATATATTTGTTTACTTTAGAGCTCAGGGTAACAGAATAAGGTAATTCATTTCATGATTGATTCATAGTATATTGATGTTAATAGCACAAATATTTAAGTAGATAGATTAAGTGGTAATATTAACATATTAGGAAAGGCTCAGGATAGATAAACCATAATGTGGATTGACTACATAATCATTTTTATAGCATTGCCTTCTTTGATCGCACTTTTGAGTACAACATTTTTGAAATTGAACAATTTATAATTTTTGGGTAAAATTATAATCTTCGTAATTTTTGCCAATTCAATTTTTTCATTTTTTTCTTTTGGTATTTCTGTTAGTCTGTCATAAGATGATTAAATTACAAGATACAGTCATGCCTCACTTAATGATGAGGTTATGTTCTGAGAAATGTTTTTTGTTAGGAGATTTTGTCATTGTGCAAAACATCATAGAATGTGCTTACACAAACCTAGATGGTATAGCTGAGTGCATACCTAGGCGATGTGGTGTAGCCTGTTGTGCCTAGGCTACAAACCTCTATGGCATGTTAACTGTACTGAATACCGAAGGCGGTTGTAACACAGTGTTAAATATGTATGTATTTAAACATATCTAGATATAGAAAAGGTACAGTAAACACACAATCCTGTGGCACTACGATTGTGTATGTGGCCCATTGTTGACCAAAATGTAATTGTGTGGTACGTGGCTATAATTGTATTCTTTAGTCGTTGTGCAGTTTCTTTGAGATTGCATTTTAATGTTTTTGCATATCACTCACTATTTACATGTACTGTTCATAAACATTATTTAATGACAATCTTAACTAATTGATACTCAGTAATAAGTGATGGATATGATTTTCTCTATTCCTTTGAAAGCTCAGTTTTTTTAATTTTTAGGAATTATTCAGGTATACCCAGGTATGTTTTTAAGGTTTTGAAAAATTTGTTTTGTAGTTTTTTACACAAATAAGGAAAATTACTATATTCTTTTATTGTTAATATATAGAGACTATTTTTTTAATGTCTTTCAGCCAATGGTAATGATAGTAAAAAATTTAAAGGAGAAGATAAAATGGATGGTGCGCCTTCTCGTGTACTTCATATTCGAAAATTACCTGGGGAAGTGACAGAAACTGAAGTTATTGCTTTAGGCTTACCTTTTGGTAAGGTGACCAACATCCTTATGCTGAAAGGAAAAAATCAGGTACAGTTCTTTTAGGGTTTATGAAATGTTAAACTCCAAACTGTCACCTAATTAACTCAACAGGTATGAATTAAGTGTCACCTAATAAAAGGGTAGAAAATAGGTTAATTTTCTGGAAGAGCGTAACAGAAGTCTTACTTTAACTTTTCTTGGTAGATGTCTGTGGGAAACTAATGCTAGATAGCCAAAATGAATGAGTCACCATAGTGTTGAGATTTTGCCTTTTGAATTTGCTTTATGACTCTACTGGAACAGTATTCGAAATTTAACACTTCACGACTTGTTATAATGAAACTGTGGGAAATACAAATGATGAAGTATTTCTTTTATTGAGGCTCGGTTCTTTGCAATATCAGTAATCAGTAATGATATCTGGTAGCATTAGCAGAAATTAGAGAGTAATTCTGGATATTCTTCTTTTAATAGGTGTAACTATATCATTAGGGCCAAGGTATATTAAATATGAAATTTTATTTAAAAATTTTTAATGCTATCATTTAAAAGAATTTAATAAAGTTTAATAACATTCCTGTGATTATAGTTAATCTGACATTTAATTTTTAATTTTTTTCTTTGTATATAATTATACTGCTTATCGAATGACTTTTGAGATCTCATACTCTCTAGGGTAGAAGTAATAAAATTCTGATGCTACATTTTATCTAGCTTTTGTTGAGGGAAATAGATTTATAGGGTGTGGAAGATCATAGGTGGAAGGCAGAAGCACCAGGTACTCAATTGTCTTCAGAGGTTAGGTTTAATTGTATGCCTAAACTTCAATAAGAGATTTTTAATTCTACTTACCAGAACATTTAAATGTAAATTGAAAGGTTATATTCTAGATAATTGATTTTTTTAAGTCAGCTTAATAGATTACACAGATTTTGAAATTTATTTGAATTTAATGTATATTATAATTTTTATTATTTTTCAGGCATTTTTGGAACTAGCAACAGAGGAAGCAGCTATTACTATGGTTAATTACTATTCTGCTGTGACACCTCATCTTCGTAACCAACCAATTTATATCCAGTATTCCAATCACAAAGAGCTAAAGACAGATAATACATTAAACCAAGTGAGTATGTTTAGGTACATAATTAAAATGGCCTAGAACATATTAAGAATCTTATAAACATAGTAATGGGAAATAAAATATTTAACCACTCAGAAAATGTTTCTGTAGGCATTTTCTTATTATCTTTATGATATTTTCATGCAGAATGTCCTTAAGTATTACATATCATGGAATTTTGAATTCCTTTAAAGCCCTGGTCAAAAATGTTCTTTTTCTTATTGGAAGTTAAAATTTTTGTGTCAAAACTATTTAAGAGGTAGGACTTACTAGCATAAATGATTTATATAATTCTTCTGCTTGGTTGGACTTTAAGGTACAACGTTCAGTGCCTTTGGTTATTTGACCTTTTAGAGATCTTAATTTCTTGTGGAAAAATTCCTTTTGAAGATATGTTAATTGATTTTCGTGGAAGAAACATTTTATGGATGAAAAATATAGGAATGTATTGATGTTTTAATAATACAGTGTGAAAGATATTTACAATTAATATATTAAAAATAATATAAGAATGTTTTTAGACTTATGTAGGACTGCTATAATTGTCTAAAGATTTTTAGCTCTTTTAATATCATTTTTAAACTAATTATGTCTTTCTGTTTCAGTAAAATATAAACTGTCTTAATGAAAATTTAATGGAAAATAATTTCTCATAGATTTTTATCTCTTCATAAAAAGTGACTTGAAATCATTTTGATAATTTTACGAAAAATAAGCTTGTAAAGTTTTGCCTAAAAAATAGGGCTAAAATTTCAGCTCTTTTTATAATTTGATAATACATTTTTCATTTCTTTTGAACAAGAATGTATACTTCCAAGAATTTACCACGAAGAAGTATACCAAAAGAAAACATATATTCTATTTTTACTTAGTTTTTTTGCCTTTATTTAATTTTTTACTTATTTTATTTTTAATTAACAATTATATGTATTTATGGGGTACAGTGTGATGTCTTGATATATATGTATACCTTGTGGAATGATCAAATTAGGCCAGCATATCCATCACCTCAAATAGTTATTTCTATGTGGTAAAAACATTTAAAATCCTTCTTTTAGCTATTTTGAAATATGCAGTTGAATTGTGGAAAGACCCAAACTATTTCTCTTCTGCTCTCACACCACAACAATTAACATGGAAGACTTCATGACCAAATACGGAGGAATTTTTCCCTACACACCAAGCAAGCAATCAGTTCTGCAGCAAGCATCGGCTAGGTGTCCTCCAACCCAGTTCATTTCCAAGACCACCTACTTGGATATAGCATCAGATCCCACAGGTTGAGGGCTCAGTCCCACAAGACAACCCCCTCCCCTTCCAAACAGTTGCAGGTCAGGCCTCTGGAACCAACCAGCTTCAATTGGTGGTTCCCATGAATCCCCTCTTTGTTTTACGGATGTTTACCGGTATATTATAAACAATATTACAAAGATGTAGATGAAAAAATGTGTAGGGCAAGATATGGAAAAGGGTAGGGAGCTTCCATGCCCTTCCCATGCGTGCTACTCCTCCGGAAACCTCCACATGTTCAGCTATCCTAGAAGCTCTCCTAACCCTGTCTCTTTGGAGTTTTATGGAGGCTTCATTACATAAGGCTGATTGATTAAACCATTGGCCATTGGTGAGCAACTTAACATTCAACTCTTTTTTCCTCTCTGGAGGGTTATGAGGGTGGGACTGAAAGTCTCTATCCTCTAATCATGCCTTAGTCTTTCAGGCCACCAGCCCCTATCCTTAAGGGGGGCTGCCAGCCATCAGTCAACTCAATAGCATACAAAAAGACATTACTTTGGCAATTCCAAAGATTTTAGGAGTTGTGTACCAGGAAATAGGTTGAAGACCAAATATGTATTTTACAGTATCACAAAAATACATTATTATAAACTATAGTTACATGCTATTTAGTAAAGCACCAGAACTAATTCTTCCTAACTGAAACTATACCTTTTGACCAGTACCTCCCCTTTCCCTGTCCACTCCTCCCTCCCTGTTCCCAGACTCTAGGAACCAGAATGAATTAATTAATATGAATTCAACTTTTTTAGGTTCTACGTGTAAGTGAGATCATGTAGTATTTGTCTCTCTATGCCTGGCTTATTTCACTTAGCACAATGTCCTCTTAAAATGGCATTTGATATCCTAATTTTATTTATTATTTTTATTAACATAATTTATGAACACATTTTCATTTTAAAAGGTTAAATGAAAGGAACATGTTAAGAATAAAGATAGTGCATCTATAGATAGATGTCTATGTGAGAGGGGGACTTGTAATTTTAAATAGGATGACCAGTGCAAGACAGAAGGAATAATCAAAGTAAAGTTCCTTCTGTTGAAGAAAAAATTTTTGTAATCATATTTTTAATTTTCAAAAGCCCTTCAGTCTTCTTTGATAATCCTTTTTACATTGTATTTGGTCATATCTTAGAGACTTCACAGTTCTTTGAGGATACTAATTATAGTATTTTAAAAATACCTCATGATGAATTATCTTTTCTTCAGTGTTAGCTTTTGTGTTTATCTTGTTCTCACTCTCCTTTCCCCCTTTTTTGTCTGTTCATATTTCACAATGGACAATTAGGGTTTATTGGACTTGCATGCTTTCCTCTAGCATAAAGTAATGAATTGGATTGTAAGCTGGTACATCCACCCCCAGCCCCACCCACCCCCAAATGCCAAAGAGGTCTTTCATCCTGGCCAAGAAACTCACTGTAGAATTTCTGGTTCCTTTGAGGCAGGGCTTTTTAATTGTTGTTTTTGTTTTTTTAATGGTGAAGGGTCAAGTTGATCAAGAGGTGAGGGAGAAGAGGCATTGAACTTTTTTTTTTTCATTAGACTTTCCATTTATGCTTCCCTCTCCCTTCTGCAAACCTGCTAATTTCTGATCTGGTTCCTGTGTCAAACCAGTGTAACCCCTGTTTGCTATGTATTCACTCTGTCTTCTGTCTCTTTGGTTCCATTCATTTTCTGTGTTCTAAAAATCTGATAAAATTATTTTCAGCTAATGGTGACCTTTGCTCTTTTCAGTGTTTTTATTTCATTTTATATTCATTCACTTATAGGCATTTTAATAGGATTTCATAACAAAAGAGTGGCAAATGAATATGTGTGTTAACCATGAATTCTTCCACAACCCTTCATAAAATCACCAAGACCTATCAATTTACTCACCTTAATTATCTGCCTAGTTGTCTTCATCTCTCCTACTCTGTTTCTCACACATAGTCCCCTCTCTTGGCTCTGTTATTATAACAGTTCTCTTACTAATCTGCTTTCTTAATTTTCTCTCTTGAATTCTTTTTCCCTAGTGCAGCCAGTATATATCTTTCTGAAATCTAAGTTATCTCCCTGCTGTAGATCCTTTTTATGTTCAAGATAAAAGCCCTTTCTCAGATCACTACTATTTCTGTTTTCTATCTTAGGGGCCAGTCCTGCCCGATTTGCTTGTGCTTCTGTCCTAAAAGTAATGGTAGATCTTCAAACTTGGCATGCTTTCTCTTGATTTCAGTCTTTTCCTGCCATTATGTCACTGTGTTCTCACATATGGAATATTGTGGCTTGCCTGCCTGCCTTTGCGCCACCCTTCCACCCCACACTTTACATGGCTAGTTTCTAAATATCTTTAGGTCTCCCGTTAGCTATTTTCTCCTTTAGAAAGCCATCCTGATACACAAAGAGTGGATTAGATTTGGATTGAGGGCCTTAAATGCAAATTAAAATCACAGGGGGTTACTACCGTGCATATATACCAGACTGACTAAAATTAGAAAGAGAAGTAGCATGAAATGTTGGTGACAGTGTAAAGAAACTTGAATTTTCATATATAAGTGATATGCATGTAATTGGTAGAACCATTTTTGAAAACTTGAAATATCTACTAAAGTTGAGCATATATGTGTTCTTTGACTTAGCAATTATCTAGTCCTTAGTTACATGCCTGAGAAAACGTGTGTGTGTGTGTATATATATGCATATCAAAAGATACATATGAGGTAGTTTTTGAAACACTATAGTTTCTCAAAGCTGGAAATGATCCAAATGTTTAGGAGCAGTAGAATATTTTGTGGTATGTTCATTCAGTGAAATACTGTATGGCAATAGGAATGAACAAGTAAGTGGTACTTGTGATATATGGGTGTGCCTCATAAAATAATGATTATTGAAAGAAGCTAGACCAAAGTAGAACGTATGATAGAATCTGATAGGATTCCATTTATATAACTTGGAGGAAGCATGAATTTGGCTTCTGGAGTATTGGTAATTTTTTTATATGGGTAGTTATTTCACAGAGATGTCCACTTTGTGATATTTTATTGAGTTCTGTACACTTAGGATTTGTGTCCTTTACTGTATATGTGCAATATTTTGATAGGTTAATTAAAATTTAGGTAGGCAAGCCAACTACAATCCATGAATTAGAAAAAGACATGTATGAAGTCATTTGTTACTGATATGGGAGCACATAATTAAGCTAAAAAAGGAAGATGGAGAACAATAAATCTTATTTTAAAAAAGTACATAATAGATATATACATGTATGCTTGTATATGTAGATGGTATCTCTGGAAGGATACCCAAGATAATACTAGTGAGGGTTTGGTAAGGGAAAGCAGATCAAGTGATGGAGTTGCTGTGATCAGGTGATTCCTATTTTAAAAACACATATTTTTGTTATTTGAAATAGTAGATGTTAGTGTTTTTCTACTTTGTGATAGTCCATACTTCTTGTTATAGATAATATATTTGTAAGAACGTGTTCAATAATGAAGAAAGTAAAATTGCAATGAGCTAGTTAAAATATTTTATTTAAATATATTCAAACATTTAATTAGGTAAATGTTGCTCTAGAAATCTAATTTTACCTATTTTCTTTAATAACTTTTTCCATAGTAGTATAAAAGTGTCTATTAACTGTCATGTTTCAGAATGTTGGATTTAAATTAATGAGTCACAGTCACTTCGGGTTATTATTTAAATAGTATTTAAGTGATGTTTGTATAGATGAATATGTGGACTCTGAGTCTCAAGCTATATGATCCCTGGTTATATAATATTTCAGTAAAATGGCTGTTATTTATTCCCATAAATGTGCTAATTCTTTTGTATTCTTTTTCCCTTTTATTCATCACTGTGTAGTTTGTATTCCTATTTATCTGCTAATATAGATTTTTCAATCTATAAAGCAGTGTAGAGGTATTTGTCATTGTTATATTTAACTATTTTATATATGTTTTCTGACTCCAGGTAAGGTAGAAATTATTTTCTTATCAGAGAACATGTCACAATAATAATAAGAAAGGCATAATAGTAATAAAAGCTTTCTTTTGGAGCATTTGATTTGATTGACAGATTTCCTAAAAATACTGTATTTATTCAATTTTTTATAGGTATATTTTTCACATTTTAAAATCTCGTAAATCAAGATGTATCATATAGCGGTTGATCCATCAGAGTTAATTGGCAACATCTTAGTCACACATAAAATAATAGTGTATTTCACAATTAATGATATATTTGATACCATAAAATGTATGGGAAATATCCTTCATATTATGAAAGTTTTCCCGAAAATGTTCTGGTTTTGTGTAAAGTACACATCAGTCTTTGTTCTAAAAATTTTGGTGCCAGAAGTTAATAATAGTATGCAAAAAGACTTATTTGTATCCTAAGATTCCTTTTTAAATATTAGATTAGAAGTAATAAGCTTTATAGGAGGTCTTTTGAATAATCCAGTAATCTCCTTGTTGAGATTTACCATGTAACTGTTTTATGTAGTGAATAATGTTAGATTAAAGTTTTATTGTTCTCTGAAAGTTTCTGTTTAAAACATTTTCTGGTTATGTATATCTGCCAAACTAAATTTTGTTCTTTTGAGAATAAATTACATTGCCTGTTTTTGCCTGTTGAACGTTGATCCCAAAATTAACACTAGTAGAATATTTAAATTATGAACAGACAATATCTGCCTCATAGCAGGTGCTCAAAAATATTTATTGAGTGGGCATTAAATTTTGTTTAATCTATGTATGTTCTAGAAAAGAAATGAACTAATAGTGTATGTAGCAAAGTATGTGACAATAATGGGTGTGTTTCTAAATTACTTAATCTTAATTTTCAGCGTGCTCAAGCAGTTCTTCAAGCTGTGACAGCTGTCCAGACAGCAAACACTCCTCTTAGTGGCACCACAGTTAGTGAGAGTGCAGTGACTCCAGCCCAGAGTCCAGTACTTAGAATAATTATTGACAATATGTACTACCCTGTAACACTTGATGTTCTTCACCAAGTAAGTTTAATTTAATTTCCATACCTACCTATAAATTAGAGAAATAATAATATAGTAGATAAATAATGTTTTGATTTTAATGTTTTAACAGATATTTTCTAAATTTGGTGCTGTATTGAAGATAATCACTTTTACAAAAAATAACCAGTTTCAAGCTTTGCTTCAGTATGGTGATCCAGTAAATGCTCAACAAGCAAAATTAGTAAGTCTAGAGCTTATTTTGCCATTGTGGTATTTTTTTCATTTAGATATATATTTTTTTATATATTAATATGTCAGTATAGCTAATTTTATTAATCCCGTCATAATTTAGCATATGGTGTAGCATTATAGATGGTAGAAATTGGTGACATTGAAATAATATTAGGAAACCATAGTATTTTTCATAAAAAAGAAATGTTTATTTTTAAACTAATGATAGCTGTAGTTATCCGTAACATAGACTTGCATTATTTTACATTTTGTTTGGTGTAGGTTCAACGAAAGTTTTGTGCTCTTGAGAAGACAGCAGGATTGTATTGTGCATGCATGCGTGTATAAGATTTTAGTTGGTTTCCAGAGGGAGTTTTAAAATAATAAATTTGCTTTTCAAGATAGTTTGGCTGAAATATATCAATACAGATGTGGCTCAGATGCTGTGATAGGCTCTCAGTTTATTTAGGACTATATCCTATATTCTTTTTTTAAAGATATTTAGAAAGCAGATTTTCTGAGTAGATTCCTAGTCTACTTTTTATTCCCATCATTTGTCTTTTTTGTTCTTGTTATGTATGAAGGGTGAGAGACAGTTAAAAGAAGTAAAATTTTCCCATGTCATGACTATTGTTGAAAACTGCATAACACATCTATACTTCCAAATGCTTTAATCCTCTGTTTGTATATCTTACTTAAATCTACTTTGCTCTCTTTTTAACTTTTTGTGCCATATATCTCATTATCATTATTCCATTATTAAGCCATTAAAAATTCATTATTAAACCATTATTAGGAAACCATTAAATCAACTGTCTTTACTTAAACATTTGTCTTACCTGTTTTTCTCCCTTTCACTCTTTCTTTTACTTTCAGACTAATTATGGTCTCTAATACTTCAGTGCTTCCTTCAGATCAAGATTACTTCTGTGGAACCCAGAACATTTTTTATTTCTGTTTCATTGCATTTCTATCCTCAGAATCTCATTTGGGAAGTAAAAATAGCTTTAGGTAGCAGAAAGGCTGTATAAGTAATAATACAATTGTAATAGTTTACCAAGTGCTATAATCCCATTTTTTTTTCTCACCACTACTTTATAATGTAAGCAGGACAGGTTTTTCTTCCTCTGTTACAAGGGAATAGATTTTCAGAGGTGAATAATTATCATAATACACACTATCTGTAAGGTAGACATTTTTTCAATCTACCTTTCAGATAGCCTTTCTCTCTAGTGTGTTGGTACTCACTGGTTCTCAGATTATATGATCGAATCTTACTATGATTGCCTTTTCAGGCATAGGTTTCTCTGAACATCTGTTAAATCTGATCCCTAACAATCTCTTCAAAAAATTAAGTTACATAAATAAAAAGTAAACATTGCGGTAAAATGGAAAAGTTTTATTGTGGCTTTTCGTATTTTCAGTCCATATTCGATGCTTCATTATGCTGTTTTAACTATCTACTTTATGTCTAATATCTTTCATGTGTTTTAGTTATCGTGTTTTAGCCATAGACTTTAAATTTACATGAAAATATTTTTCCTGATTGTTTTTGCTTACTGTCTAAATTTCCACCGTGAGTAGGCACATTTAAAAGGTCTTTCTCCAAATTATCTTGAGCTTTTACTGTCAGAAATCTTTGCGTCAGCAAGATTACTGCATTCCTGATTGCTGAACCCCTGGACTGGTTTGTGTGCTACTGTTATTTTCTGGGATTTTACAAATATATGAGCATGAATTGAGCTTGCATATATATTTTAATTTGATTTTTACTCCTTATTTTGGTTACCTTACTTTAGCTGGCTATTAAAAATGCCTGGATTCCTGTTTTCATGCATCCTCAGCTTTGGTTTCTCTCCTCTTTTGCTAACAGGTGGTTTTAATGTACATCTTGTTTGCTTATTTCTCTAGCTCTTATACCTTAGGCATACTTGTGTATCTCTCATCTACATAAAAATGTTTTTTAAAATTTTTAAAGGGGAAATGTCCATTTCTGGAGGGCTTTCTCACGATTGGCATATTCATTGTAGATAATTTGGCAGTCTAATTCAGTATTGCTTGGGAAGAACTCGGCCCCTAAAAAAGTTTATTTACTTAATGAGGATTTGGTAATTTTGTTATCAGTACTGTACTTTTGCATTAACGTAGATGGTATGATTCGAAGCCATATCTTTTCTCATAAGATATCATTCTTTGTTTGATAATAGTGAAGTAGTCACCTAGAGTCAATTATGCTACTCATCTTTTGATAATCGTATGCTGTATAGAAACATAGATTCTGTTACTTTTCTAGCATTTTCCCTATACGAATGCCACATGAGTAAATTAATACCCATTTTCAGTGCTTTGTTTGCCTTTACAGCAGGGTATTGAATTAATAGTTATTTTATTCTGGCTGATAAAATTGATACTTGGCTTCTACTTTTATATGATGATAAGTGCCTTACCTGACCTAAATGTAATTCAGACCCTGATGTGTATGAAGAGAGTTTTTACTAGTACTGTATTGAAGTGGGTAAACTCATGTTGAATTATTTTTTAGGTTAGTTTTTAGCTTGGTAAATATAGTCACATAAAACTTAATTTTGTATATTAAGGAAAAAGGTTTTATATTTCCAGAGAATAGGAATATTTGAATTAAAGCTTTATATATTTAAGTAACTATAGAGGTTTATTTTATCCATAGCAGGATGTGTTTATTATTCTGAAAAATTAACAGTATATTTCCCCATTCTCTAGTTTGTTCCCCAGTTACCTAAATGTACTAGAAATGGTAGTTATACAGGAGCAGGAAAAAACCAAGATAATCATAACAGCAGCATAGTCCCATATAATGCACAGCATACTTTCGTATATATGATCTTTTATTTAGTCTTAATAACTCTGTGAGGAAGCATAGCAGCCATTATCATCTCTGTTTTCCAAATTAAGAAATTGAGATTCAGGGAGGTTAAGTTGCTCAAGATAACCTAATTGAGTCTAGGCTTTTAAGCCTAGACCTGACACTCTTCTGTTTTAAAACTTTCCTGTAATGTACATTGAATTTGCTAATTTTATCAAGGTATTCTGACTCAGGTTGAACACTTCAAGTTAATTACGAGTGATACTAGTTTTTTCGCCCCATTTCATGGGAATTGCTATTATATGCCGTAGTGAAGCAACCTCATGTAATGTGGCATCAAACAGCAATTACCTTTGAAACTGTACCAATTTATATTAAGTACTGCCATACAGCAATAAATATATGTAAAGTTAACTTTATTATGCATGCTAGTATGGTACTACTTTGGTAGGACCCTTACTAATTTTTTTTAATTATTTGTTTTTTATACTTAAAAATATTAGCATGGTTCTTAGTTGGTTGTAGTTAAGATTTAAGTAGCATTTTCTATTTAAAGAAGATAGTTTCAGGTGGAAACTAATAAATGTACAGCTGGAACAGCAAAGTATGATGTATGAAATTTGAATCCTTTTCCTGGTAGCTTTTATGTGCAGGTTTTCATTGTTGAGTTTTATTGTCAAAATCATACTTTTGCTAATTTTTATTCCTTATTTTAGATTGCTAATATACTTCATTCACTTTTACAGGCCCTAGATGGTCAGAATATTTATAATGCTTGCTGTACCTTAAGGATTGATTTTTCCAAACTTGTGAATTTGAATGTAAAATACAACAATGATAAAAGTAGGGATTATACTCGACCTGATCTTCCATCTGGGGATGGACAACCTGCATTGGACCCAGCTATTGCTGCAGCATTTGCCAAGGAGACATCCCTCTTAGGTATGATTTTTATTGCCTATACCACTTTTTTCCCATTTTGCCAAATGGGAAAGTGCCTGATAAATTCCAGTAAGTATAATGAATCCTCTATTTTGTACCTTAACAAATTGTTAGGTTTTATGAGTTTTGTTTTTCTCAGGTGAGAAAGCATATGTATGCTTTTAGAAAAAACCTAAAATGTCCTTCATAAGTATAATTAAAATTATATTAGTTTTATTCCTTTTACCACCCTTCACCCTTGCCTTCTCTTTCACTCCACTCCCAAAATAAAAGAACAGAAGTTCTAATGAAGAAATACTGTTGAATTCTTAATGAAATATTTACACTTTAGCCTTGTCGTCATACTCTCTAGATCTAAGGCCCTGTGCCTGTTCTTTAGGGCTAATCTGGTTGTTTAAGTTTAGTGCTGCATGGAAATAGTGAAATGTTATTAGACAAAACATATATAATGAGAGTAGGCATACAGGTGTTTTCAAAGCATATTTTAGCCCCTTTAAAAAATAATTTAAACTGGAAGAAATTTTCTATAAAATTTATTTTGCTATTTATTTGTATTTTGTCTTAATCATTTCACTTTGTCCCACAATGGATTTGAGCCACTTAATAAAAATACATTAAAAAATACTCAGCTCATAGTTGATGGAGTCAAGATGAAGGGGGAAAAAACGAGAAAATGTTAATTTGTAAGTAAAATGAACAAAGTGATTTATGTTAAGGTGGAATTTTACAGTTTTATTTGATGTGTTTGGGAAATTGTTTCTTGATTTGTGGTGTTTGTATTGTTATCTTTAAGTCAGGATTTTAATCCCTATGGAACCCATAATTGGTGGTTCCTACACTAGCTCTTACAGTTTAGTTTATATGCATCATTTAAAAAAGTATTATAATGAAGTAATTCTTAGAAATATTTATTTAATGTGGATATATAACAACCATCCTATTCACTTGTAAATATGACATCTAAGTGACACAAATGTGGAGAGAGACACAGTTGATGCACAAGAGAAACAGTTGATATTTGAAATTAATTCTGGTGACTTCAAACAAAACTGACCCTTTATTCTAGTTTTCCTGATGTATCTGGCATAAGCCTTATCTGTTTATCGTGACTCTAGCAGATGCTTTGGGTTGCTTACCCTTTTTCCTGACAGAATCTCTGTCACTGTGTGGGCCTAGTTTAAGTCTTAATTCCCTCAATTCTCCTTGCAAATGAATAAGATTGACTGTTTCGTGGTGTGCAGTTTTGAAAGGCAAAGTCAAGAGTGAGACAATGATAAGTAAAACATAGCCCTTGCTTATAATTATTACTATAGATTATTAAACTCTTACTGATGGAGATTATATTACAGAAAAGAGTCAACATACATTAAGTAGCTTCTAGGTCCTACGCATTCTGCTAAGCACTAATACATTATTTAAAATACTCAGATATAAGTAGATGATGGCATCAAGATTTTACAAGTAGTTTCTCAGAAGTTGAAAAATTAACATGCAGCTCATTCAACAAACCAGTTAAAGATAAAATACCAAGAAACTCGAGCCTAGCCATCAACAAAGGACAATAATCAATTCCTTAGATCCTAAGGAGCTGTGTGCATTTGCCCATCTGGGTATGTCTAGATGGAGAGGGATCCTGAGTGGAGGCATGGTTAGAAGACACCTGGTTTCTTCTCATGTGGAATTCTTCACTGTTTCCTTATGATCTCATGACCTTGGTGAAATTTTTTAAAAAGTAATAATAAATAATTTTTCATAAAAGATTGTGAAGTCCTAGCACAAGTAACTTCTGTCTCACTCTATAATTTTAATCATTTTTAAATGTTCTACATTTTTACATTAAAAACATTAAGTTCCTCAGTTCTTAATAAATTGTCTAGTGTCTTTTTCTAGCTCTGTGTTGAATTTTTTAGTATAATGCATTTTTGTTTCTACATCTCTGTCTCATAAGAAAAAGGAAATGTTTTGTGGTAAAAATATGAATTTCTCTTCCTAAGTGACTTCATTTTTTGCCTGTTTTAATGCTTTTGCATCTTGTTATAACTGGGCTTTTAAAGTATTTTCAAATAGTTTTTGAAAGTAGGTGAGTTATAAGTTTTAAAAATCAAATAATGGACTCTAGTTTTGATAATTCACAAGATACAACCATTTACTTTTATATATTCTCTTTTTTTATGTAAATACATATTTTTATACAAATCAAAATTATACTGTATTTGCAGTTTTTTTATGTATTATAATTGACATTTTAGTTCGAATTTTTTTAAAAGATAGTTTTAATACTTGCATAGCCTGCTAATAGATATATTATACTTTCGAAAGTGGACGTTTAATCTATTTCTATACTAACACCCTTGTACTGTACATAACTTTTTTGCCTCTCATATTATTTTCTTAGACTAGATTCCTAGAACTAGAATTATTGGGTCAAAGAAAATGTTAAAGCCTGGTGATATTAAACTAACATAAATGGTGTATGAGGCTGGCTTTTCTCCTTTTACCTACCAGCATTGGAGTATTTTTAAATTTCATAAGATATTAATTTGATAGGTAATGTCTGTTATTTTATTTTACAATCTAGTTTGCAGTTAAATACTTATTCAGTATTACAATTCTCTTAATTGGTTATCTGTATTCTATTGGGATGTATAATAGTTCTTGTAAAATGCTTATAAATGATATCATGTTCATATTTGGTATGAGCTTTATTCACCTATTTTACACTGGTCAGTTTTTGGAAAACTATTTTAAAATAATTTATCTCTTTAATTAATTGATCTCAATCCGAAAGTATCCATTTACAGGACACGAAGGTAATTTTTTTTCACACGTTTGGTGGATATTATATGATCTTTAGTAGGAATTCCTTAACTGTTTTGCTCTTTATGTGATTTTCACACACCCTTTACAGTGACATCCAATATTGCATTAGAAAAGTCTTGCCTTTTGGAATAACTAAATCTTTTCCATGTTTCTTTCTCTACAATAATATTTGATCAGGTGACTTCAAAGTACAACCAAACTACTATTGATGGGACTTATTGCCTGCTCAGTATTCCTCAAACAGTTCTTGTTCAAAATGAAATAACTGATAGAGTACCCCTTTATTTCAAAGATTTTGTAAGAACACAAATATAAGGTGATAGTCTTCTAAATATTTGAGAGGTTTTACTTTACAATAATTTTTGTATTAATGTCTAGCCACTTAATTGAATTTAATTATTTTAGAATCAATATTATAAATTTTAACTTATTTTGAATAGTAAATTTTTAAGACTAGCATTTGTATTTGGCTTCTCTGTTTCTTTTAGTGCTAGCAATCATAGTACCTCAGAAAATGTAATTTATTCAGAGAAGGGAGACCTATAGTGCTTTGCAGATAAAAATCTGACCTCTAAATACATAATCACAAATCTGGTAGACTGTTAGTCATTCACATATTCTGTTTTGAAGAACAAGGTGATCTTTTTCTTTATATATCTCCTTATTTATAATCCTTGAGATTATAAATTGAGACATCATTATAATGATCATTTTATCATGTTAAGAAATGTAGTTAATTTATTAAGGATCACTTTTAGAAAAATTGCTAGAAGTAATTATTCATCATCATGTCTACGTTTTAAAAATTAGGGCAGATAATGCATACAAAGAATAGTTATTTTAGAGCTTTGCATATATTTTAAGTTGAATGAAGTAATGGGCATTCTCATCATAAGGTCTTTTTTTTGGAGACAGAGCCTCACTCTGTTGCCCCAGCTAGAGTGCTGTGGCATCAGCCTAGCTCACAGCAACCTCAAACTCCTGGGCTCAAGTGATCCTACTGCCTCAGCCTCCAGAGTAGCTGGGGCTACAGGCATGCGCCACCATGCCTGGCTAATTTTTTCTATATATTTTTAGTTGGCCAATTAATTTCTTTCTATTTTTAGTAGAGATGGGGTCTCGCTGGTTTCGAACTCCTGACCTTGAACGATATGCCCGCTTCGGCCTCCCAGAGTGCTAGGATTACAGGTGTGAGCCACTGCACCTGGCCTCATCATAAGGTCGTAAAAGAAAAGCAAAGCAAACTTTTTGTAAGAAATCTGTTGACATTAAAATATTTAAAATTGTGAACAGATTAGCAAACATTTATTTATAAAGATAAATATTTAGTCCTTACAGAACAGTGTTTTTCAAACTTTCACTGCACGTTGAAGTTACTGGGCCCTAACCCAGACTGAATCAGTGGGAGTGAGTCACTGGCATTTATATATTTTTTAAGATCCTTAAATGGTTTTACTTTGTAGCGAGAGTTGAGAATTACTCCTGTAGAAAAAAGTTTGTTATTTAATTCATGTCATTTAAATCTACCCTGGTACATTTCTGTTGGTGCAATATTGTTTAACTGTTAAACTGAATTTACTTTGTTTTTCTTTTCTTTATGTTTGTGATACATAAAATTAACAAGTAAACTTATTTTTAAATGATTTCTGAAAGCTTTGATTTTCTTTTGAAGGGGTCATTCACATAGGAATATTTATTAATATTTTTATTATCAAAGATTTCAGTTGTATACTAATATAATTAATTCCACATACCCATTATCTTGGTTCAGTAATGCCTACACTTATTTTTATCTATTCATTTTTTTCTGTTGTATTTTAAAACAAATCCTTGACATCATGACATGTCTTCTCAAATATTACCCATAGTATCTCTTTTAGAGAGATAATTACCTTTTCTTATCAAACAATAATATGATTTTCATACCAAAATTGACAGTGACAATTCTTAATATCATTAAATACCCAACTTATTAAAATTTCCCTGTTTACCTCAAAAATGTTTTTTAAAATTTGATTTATTCAAAATAGGATCCTGTCAGGGGCCCCACATGGCAATTTGGTGGTTATGTCTTCTAAGTCTCTTTCAGTCTATTACAGTCCTTTCCCTTTGCCCCACCCCATTTCCATTTACTTAATGAAGAGACCTAGTAATTATTTTACAAAGTTTCACAGATTAGATTGATCTGGCTGTTTCCTTATAGTGTCATTTTAACTTGATAAAATTTACAGTCTGGGTTTTTTTGGTTTTTTTAAGCAGTACTATATAGGTGTTCTTTGTGCTTCATAATATCTCTCAGTAGGAGGCATATTATATCTAGTTATCCCACTTTTAGTGATGCTTTAAGACTGGTTGTGGTTTTAATGATTTTAATATCCACTAATGATTGCTGCCTTAATTTATTTCACGGAGGGGTGGTTACAGATACTGCCCCCCCCATTCACATATTCCTTCCGTATTAATTAGATGAAAATATTTATAAAGTAGAATTTTCATTATCAGAGCTGTCTACTTTTATTTGTACAGAACAGTTAATGAGATTCTTGCATTTATTTGCTAATTTTACATGGAAAAAGTAGATGCCCAGCTTTTGTTTGGAAGTAAGTACTAGGAGCCATTTCTGAATGGGTACAACATGGACTCTTCTCAACATGTGCTTGAAACTTTAGAAACTATTGGTTGCTTGCGGGTTCTAGTGGTTTGAAATGGTAACCTTAGCTTAGAGGTGAGCATTTTTATTTATGCAATTATTTAATTTGTCCTTGCCCAGTGACCCAATAAAGGAAGAAGGGGGTGAATAAGGACTAAACAAAGTTAAAATGTAGGTATCTTTCTCTCAAAAGGAATTTATCCCCATAAAATAAAGAACCAGGAAGAATTAATATTTTCTCAGTAAATACCAATAGATCTAAGTCACTTCTCTCTTATAGCTAATTGTGAGGTAAAAATAATATCCAGCTATGAGCGTGAGTTACCTATTCAATTTTCATAAAACTGCATAATATTCTTTTAGTAAGACTAATTATAGCAAAGAAAATAATTGCCATAAAATCAAACCAAATAACTCATCTACTGCAGAGACATTTGAAAGTTATCTTCCAAGAAAAATTAAAATAATCACATATGCACAAGTATTCTAGAATTATGTCCTAGAAATGTTAAACTACATAGATTTTAAAACACATCTATCAATGCATGCCATAGTAACACCAAAATAAATATATAAATTAAAAACTCATTTTATCATGTCCAGTGTAAATCAGAAATATTTGCTCAGAAGTCATATGAAAATACCTATCCTAACTCAACTGTCCTGTAACTTTGATTCTCATTTTGTGTCTGTCTTAATACCTAAGAAGTAAACTATAGTTGGAGCATACCTTCTGTATGTGTGCAATCTTAGAAAATTATACTGAGTTTTTGGATTATTGAACTGTCCTCTACTTTGTTGTAGGTGAATTTTTAAAATTTTAATTTTTAAATCTTAAGATGTCTCTTTTAGAAAAGAAGTTGGAAGAGCTGAGGTAGATAGAATTGTTCATTTTGAAATTTCTATCAGGAGATAAAATTTTAACTTTTGAGTCACAAATTAATTTGAAACTATATCCTTTAGCGAGCTTATTCAACTTTGATTCCATTTTAAATAATCTTTGAATGAATGTGTTTTTAAATCTGGAATGATTTTTATCTTCTGAGCAATGGAAATATTTTTGGTGGTAGTTGAGTACTTTGAAGGTATTAGGGGTTATATATGTGATGTAAATATTAGGAAAAACATGTTATTACATCACTTCATAGTTATTGACCAGCACTCTCAATGGAATAAGCTTGTTTATAGGACTAAAGTGTTAATGAGTAAGCCTTCTTTTAACTATTCAAGGCAGAATTTTTATTTAATATATAAAGTTCTTAATGGATGATCAGTCTTGCTTAAACTGATCTATTATGATTATCCATCAGATTGTTCTCAGCTGTAGTTTTAAGGAATTTCTTTCATTATTAATCATTTATTTACCTTCTGTTACCTTCCCCTTTTCTGTGACAATCTGTCAGATTATCAAAGACCTCTCTTGCATCCATCCTAGAGTTAATATTTTAAAGGCCATACAGCCTGGATTCTATCTATGATAATCAACTCCAGCCTTTGGATAATGAAAATTTTCTGTATAAAGATAGATTTAAATCAAATCAAATCATAGGTTTTATTTTGAAAAAATTTTGTGTTTTTAAGAGTTAATGGTAATATATATGATATGACCAAAATAAAAAAAAAAAGCCTTCTAAAAAAGTATATTACTGCTGTTCCTGCAATTAGTGGAAGAAAATTATATATGTTTGTGACCATAGTATAGAATGTGCCTCTTTCCAAGGAGGTAAAAATCATGCAAATTTCGTTAGCAACTCTAAAATGCATTAGATACATATAGAGCATTTCATTTAGATTCTTGATCTATACTTCTCCTGAGTTATTTCTAACTTTATATTATTTTATATTCCTATTGATTTTGATTTAAAAATGAAATCTTCTTTCTCTCTGAATCTACTCTTATTTGCCTCCATTTTCTAGATTTTTCTGCTATCCTTCTTAAGTAATTGCCGTGGACATTTCATATTCCTAGAAAGATACTGCCTAACTTCAGTGTTATCCTGGTTTATTAATTTATTGTATTATTCAGCAGTCACTACAGGAACTCAGAATAATAACAAGGTTTCTGTCTTCATAAAGCTTACAATCTTGTGGAGGCAGCAAACCTGAGCAGCTCTAATTGGATGCAAATTGAAATATTAAATAGAGTCAGTGTGGTATTAGTACATAATGGAATGAGTAATTCATCAAGAAGAGGAGAAATTGGGAGGGTTTTACGAACCCAAAATACAGCATGAGCAAATGTAATAAAGTATATACCATGTTTTAGGAGTGACAAATTTTCACTTATGAGTGACATATAGGGTAATTGAGAAAATATGAAATGTAATGATGCCAGAAAGAACTATTAGAAGACAAGATCTTAGAACTGCTATTCTCCAAGGAGTGTGAATTTTATGCAGGCATTCTTAGACTGCTTTAGGATAAAAGATGAACTTCAAAGTATCTGTAACCATCTCATATTGTGGACTAAGTTTTAGGTGTTTGGCTTTCATCAGAGCATCAAAAGAGTGAGTTAAGAACCACTGCTGTGAAGGATTCATCAGCTATTTTTAACCAGTTGCATAAAAATGACCAGATTAGTTTAAGAAATTAACTCTGGCTCCAGAGTATGCTGGAGAGGTGAAAATGGAGCCTAGAAATACCAGATAGGAGACTGTCTGTCTAAGATAGATATAATTGTAAATCTAAACTAGGAACATGAAATGAGAATGTAGAGTAAGAAATATGGGGAAAATTATACATTAAATAATAGGACTTGGCATTTTAGTGATATGATTGCTTATGTAGAATGAAGCATGTGGAGGAGTCTACTAGAGAGTAGGAAATTCAGTCTAGGACTTGGGCAGGAGTTCTATGGGGTTGTGAATTCACAGACCAGAGTGTGATATTTGAAACGTTGACTTAAGCTTTTCCAGTTATAAGAGAGCAAGAGGATTAAAGCATTGACATTAAAATTTAATCAGTGCACATTCATATTGTGGATAAAATAAATAAGAAATTGAGGATTGAATAAATAAAATTAGAAATGACTGTTCAGTCCAGTAGTTAACATTATTCATGAGAATAGGTATAAATCAAATTACAGGGAATCAGGGATATAAATGTGGTAAGAGCACACTTCTGCTCTTTGAAGAAGTGTGCCATGGAAAGGAAGAAGAAATGGGATGGTAGTTTAGGAGTAAAGCAGGACTGAAGACAGAAAATGTTTTCAGTAAAGCAGTATGTGTAATCATTAAGAGGATGGGCTTCAGATCCTTTTAGCTTCCACATTTGTAATGGACATAATGATGATAATACCTATCATCTAAGGCTTTTGTGAGGATTAAATATGTTCATACATGGAGAACTTTGCACAGTGCCTGGCATATAATGAATGCTTGCTACATGTTAACTTGTATTTATTTCTAAGGCTGAGTCCTAGAATTGATTATGATGGATTGGATCAAGAGTATGGTAGAAATGTTGGGGCTTGGGAAATAGAGAGATGGTTTTAGGGCCATTGTGAGGACTAGAAGGGATTTTTATCAAGTTCACATAGAAATTCAGGTGCAGAGTTGGAGCCAGAACTGAAATCATCAGCTTTACAGTCTTTATTCATTTTTTTTGTTATTATTTTATTTTTATTTTTTTTTTAGTTCAGCATATTATGGGGGTACAAATGTTAAGGTTACGTATATTGCCCATGCCCCCCCTACCCCCTCGAGTCAGAGCTTCAAGCGTGACCATCCCCCAAACGTAGCACATCTTACTCATTATGTTTGTATATACCCATCCCCTCCTCCCCCGTCCCACCTGCCCGCCACCCGATAAATGTTATTCCTATATGTCCACTTAGGTGTTGATCCGTTAATACAAATTTGCCGGTGAGTACATGTGGTGCTTGTTTTTCCATTCTTGAGATACTTCACTTAGTAGAATGGGTTCCAGCTCTGTCCAAGAAAATAGAAGAGGTGCTATGTCACCATTGTTTCTTAAAGCTGAATCGTACTCCATGGTATACATACACCACATTTTATTAATCTACTCATGTATTGATGGGCATTTGGGTTGTTTCCACAACTTTGTGATTGTGAATTGTGCTGCTGTAAACATGCGAGTGCAGGTATCTTTTTTGTAGAGTGTCATTTGATCTTTTGGGTAGATGCCCAGTAGTGGAATTGCTGGATCAAATGGTAGATCTACATGTATCGCTTTAAAGTATCTCCATATTGCTTTCCAGAGAGGTTGAACTAGTTTGCAATCCCACCAGCAGTGTAGGAGTGTTCCTGTCTCTCTGCATCCACACCAACATTTATTGTTTGGGGACTTTTTGATAAGGGCCATTCTTACTGGAGATAAATGATATCTCATTACGGTTTTGATTTGCATTTCCCTCATGATTAGAGATGTTGAGCATTTTCTCATATGTTTGTTGACCATTATTCTGTCTTCTTTTGAAAAATTTCTGTTCATGT
>VBSM01000529.1:73425489-73455833 GCA_008086735.1 Cheirogaleus medius
ATCTGGGTTCTCTGTTCAGTTCCACTGGTCAATGTCCCTGTTCTTGTGCCAATCGCAAGCTATTTTAATTACTATAGCCTTGTAGTCTAGTTGGAAGTCTGGTAAATTGATACCTCCTATTTTGTTTTTATTGCCTACGATTGATTTTGCTATACGGGGTCTTCTCTGGTTCTATACGAAGCGTAAAATTATTTTTTCTATGTCTGTGAAAAATAATGATGATATTTTAATAGGGATTGCATTGACTCTGTAGGTCACTTTGGGTAGTAGAGACATTTTAACAATGTTGATTCTGCCGACCCATGAGCTTGGTATATTCTTCCACCTGTTGACATCCTCTGCTATTTCCTTCTTCAGTGTTTCATAGTTCTTCCTTAGAGGTCTTTTACATCCTTAGTTAAATATATTCCTAGGTACTTTATTTTCTTTGTTGCTATTTTGAAGGAAATTGAGTCTTTGATTTGGTTCTCGCTTTTACTGTTGTTGGTTTATATGAATGCCTCTGATTTCTGTGTATTGATTTTGTATCCTGAGATTTTACCAAATTCATTTATCAATTCAAGGAGTCTCCTGGTTGAATCCTTGGGGTTTTCTAGGTATAATATCATGTCATCAGCAAAGAGTGAGAGTTTGATCTCTTCTGCTTCCATTTGGATGCCCTTAATTCTACTCTCTTGTCTAATTGTTGTAGCAAGGACTTCCAGCACTATGTTGAATAGAAGTGGAGATAGTGGGCAACCTTGTCTTGTTCCAGTTCTAAGTGGGAATGCTTTCAATTTTTCCCCATTCACTATGATACTGGCTGTGGGTTTGTCATATATGGCTTGTATCATTTTTAGGTAAGCCCCATCTATGCCTATTTTGTTAAGTGTTCTTATCATAAAAGGGTGTTTTCACCATTTTAGTTGAAAAAATTTGAGAGAGTTCTGATCTGAATATTATAAGATTTGCTGAACATATATAGAGGTTGAAAGTAAGATAAAGGACTTAAGACTACTGAATTTGTTAGGAACTCTCTGGAAAATGACGTAGGAAATCAGCTAAAAATAGATAACAAAATATCTGTAGAATTAGCCTTGGGGGTGTGTGTTTTCACTCTAATACTTAAGCATAGATATACATAAGATTGGATTTGTCTAAGTCTGGAATTACAGTGTTAAAGAAATAGTAATAGCACATGAACAGAGTATTGGGCCAAAAGACTTAGGCTATATGGTAAAGTCAAGTCAATGGAGAATGGAAAGGGAACTGGTCACTATAAAAGCCAAAAAGTGGGTTCATTGGTTTTGTGGTAATAGGAGGATCAATAAGAATGAAGTCAGGAAAGGAGATTCAAAGGCTAAATGAATGGCCATTAAAAAAAGAGAAAAGAAAAAGATGTAGCAAAAGAAGTTGCTAAAATGGATTGATACAGTAAAATCCATCAAAGTAAAAGTTTTTAAGAAATCATGAGACCGTAGTATTGGAAAGATCACACAGGATTATGTAGATAGGGACTAAGGGAGTAGAAAGAAATAAAGCCAGATGCTATAGGCTTTATGTAATGAGACAAAATGTCCCAATGACCCAGTGACTATTTTGATGAGAAAGAGTGTGGTATGATTAGATGGCATTGACATAGAAAGTTGCCCCCATTGATGATGATAGAGCAGTAGTCTGAAAGTAACGTTGGATAGTGAGGTAGAATGATGAATAATGCATCCTTTTTCTTCCCTTTGGGAAAGATTTAGGAAGATAAAAATGACTTTCTGAGAGGGTTGTAGAAGAAGTCTCATAAGAACAGAAGTAAGCTTTTAATTAAAAAGTTTCTCTAAGGAACAAGCTGAATAAAAATGCAATTGTTAATGGTAGAAAAGAGAATGGATTCTATACGGGAAAATTAGAATTGAAGGAAAGCTTGGTGGAAGAGGAAGATTGGATTGTCGAGGAAAGAATAGCAGTTGTCATTCTTGTCAAAAGTAAAATTTTTACTTTCAGATCAGGAAATAAAATGTAAAAAATGCTGTCCCTATCCAGGACCCCATACAAATATCCCCTCGATATCCATGGGAGATTGGTTCTAGGAACTCCCCTGCCTCCCGTGTATACCAGAATCCATGGATGCTCAAGTTCCTTATATAAAATGGTATAGTATTTGCATACCACCTCCTGTATATACTTTAAATCATCTTTACATGTAATATCTAGTACAATGTAAATGCTGTGTAAATAGTTGTTACACTGTATTGTTTAGGGAATAATGACAAAAAGTGTTTGTATGTGTTCACAATACAGATACAACCATAATTTTTTCCCCCTGAATGTTTTTGATCTGAGGTTGGTTGAATTTCACAGATACAGAATCCAGGGATATGGAGGGCCATTGTACTTTAAGAATTAGAAAAAGCCTTAGAGTCCCACCACCAATCCTCTTCTGTTCATTAGTACACAAAATAGATAACTACCAGATGTCTTGAAGATGGAAAAGAAGACCAAAAGAGAAATAATGTAAATGACTTTGGATAGAAGTTTTAGAATGGGAAATGGAAGGATAAAACAAGTTCTATATCCTTAAAAATCATAGATTAAACTGTCACAGTTTTAAGGGCACCTAAGGATAGATGATGACTAAATGTACTGTGAGATCCTGGAATAAACAAAGGACATTAGGTACAAACTAAAGGAAAGCTGAATAAACAATGAATTTGAGTCAACAAACAAAGGACATTAGGTGCAAACTAAGGAAAGCTGAATAAAAAATGAACTTGAGTTAATATTATATCAATACTGGTTAATTAATTGCAACACCATACTAATGTCTTAATAATGGAGGAAGAAATGGGGTGCTCAGGTCGTAAAAGAAGCCTGTAAAGTCTTCAGTTCTTCTGTAAATCTAAAACTGTTCTAAAATAGAAAGTTAATTAAAAATTATAAAATTTGAAATAAAAAAATTATAAAATTTGTAAATGATTAATTTACAAATTAATAAGAAGTATAATTCTTTAGTTGAATCAGGCAAAGTTAGGGATGCCTATGTGTTTCAGTGAAATATGACCTGAAGGGAAGAGGGCTGGGTACGTAATTTATATCACTTCTTCCCTCTGGACTTTGGGTCTCTGTCATATACATGGCTGGGTGTCCATCAGTTTCAGTGGATGAAGGGTTAGTAATAATACAGTATCAGAACTAACATGAGAATTTTGTAAAATTACTTACACTCAAGATGTCTGGTTGGCCCAGCTAATGGGGATCATTGCACATGAAAATGATCCCTTGCAACACCTTCTTCAACATATGACAGTTTACAAAACTCTTTTACATTATTTTATCCTTATAACAATCTTGGGAGTAAAACAGGCATTTTTATCCCTCCTCATCAATGTGCTTAAAATTGTTTTTTCCCAGTATACTTGCTGCTTTAGCTAAAGATTTAAATAATAAAAATTATAACTTTTTTATAGTTAAAAATAATCTATTAGAGTCAGTATATATAATGTATATAACACGTTTTATATAACTTTTACAAAGGGACTGTGATAAATTTATTGTCTTTAATAACTGAAAGTTAATATCTATATGAAAAATACGGTGCAGAATTCTTTTCTAGCATTTATCATTATTGTATAAATAGTGCATCATGAAATATTTTGTAGGTTTTTATATTTTTATCGCAGCCAACAACATTTAGATTAAACCTATGAAAACATTTTACCTGATTGACAAAGTAATTTTTCAGAGAAGAGTATACTGAGGAAAATTGTGGAATTTATTCTCAGAGGCATTAAAAGTCCAGTAAAAACTTAAGACTACTCCAGTGATTTAAAACTGTGTAAAGGCAGCGTAAGTAGTTTTTCTAGGATATGAGCCCCAGGGGAGGAAATATGGTAGAGAATAACATACTAGTGACATTAAGGATAGATGGTGACTGCCCCTTATCTCTTAAAGCACTCTTGCACTATACTATGGGCTGTGTAAAAACTACTACCTGACTTAGTAGTACAGTGGCCCAGAATGGTGGAAGTAAATGGATAAGTGAGGAGACTGTGAATTAGCATTCAGTAGTAAGGACATTGGAGGGGCCTTACAGCTTACATTCTACTTTTTGGTAAGATTTCCTTACTAGAAAGAGGTAAATTGCATCTATTTTGAACCCAAATTTTTCTGACTAGAAAATTAGTAGTATTAATTTCACTAAAGCACCATGTTGTTTATTAAAATATAGCATTCTCTGGCCTTTTTTTTTTAATGTCTTTTGGGACTACCACACTAAAAAAAGGGCTTTATCCTAGATTTTTAATTTTAAATTCATTTTAATTATTTTTAAAATTCTCACTTACCATTTTTCCATGATATGGCTTGATGGTAAACAATATGACACCAAGTCATCTCCAATGTAAAACCCAAATTTCAAGAAAAAAAATGTATTTTAAAAACAATTGCCTTAATATTTAAGGTTTTTTAAAGTTTTTCACCACCTTTAAACTTTTTGGTGAGTAATTTTTATTGGATTGTTTATTTGCATGTTGGTCGCATGGTAGAAATATCTCAGAAGAAATAATTTTTCATAAAAATTAAATATTAACCTTAGGCTTGTATGTTTAGATAGATATTAATTGAATTTAAGTAGATTAATAATTTTGTATATATTTTATGAATTAGTAATTTTTCCTGTGATGTCAACAGGGAAAAATGAGTAATAGGTGACTTGGAACTATAAATTTTGAAAGTGTCAGTATGTAATTTAACTTAGCATTGTTTTTTAAAAGTTAATACAAATATAAATACATATATAGTATATTATGTTATATAATATATACATATTATATATTATATAAATATAAAATGTAATATAAATTTTAGAAGTGTCAGTAGTGTGTACTTTAACTCAGCATTTGATTTTTTACTGTATATGTCATATATTACAGTATTTTATTTTCTTTGAAGTAAGTAAATGTATCTTTTAAATTCTTATTCATTTTTTTGAGCACTCCATATATATAAAGCATAAGTCTATATAATAGAGGTTTACAAAATATTTTCCAGAGATCCTTGGGAGTTCCTGAGACCTCAATGGGGTCTACAAAGTCAGAATTTTTAGGATAATACTAAAATGTTTTTTGCCTTTTTGACTCTCATTCTCTTAGAACAGTGGTGTTCCCCATATCATTCTGAAGACTAATAGAATGTGTGAAAGTGTGATTTTGTGCCTTAAGAAGTTCTTGGTTTTAATTTCTAAATAGCAATAGATACAGCCCACATAAGCGAAAACTGTTTGTGGTCCTCAGTAATTTTAACAGTGTAAAAGGATCCTGAGACCAAAAAGTTTGACAGCTTTTTCACTGTGGGATACAAAGTTCAAGACAATTCTAGTAGATAAATAGGAGATATATAGTATTTTAATAAACAGTAGACTGTGTCAAGAGATGTACCAGAGAAAATGTTTGTGATCAGATTTTTGAGATTATTTTGATTTTGGTAACTAATTACAATTAGTTTCTCAATTAAGTATTTCTGGCTTAGTGGGCCCTGAGAATCACTTCTTGCCTATTAGAAATGAAAAGAAACCAGAAATTAAACTGGTTTAATTTATTATTGTGGGAAAGAGTGGGTCATATATCTTTGGATTTTTTTATTTTAAGAAAGTCTTTTTATTGTTAAAAGGGAACATTAGGCTCGGTACTGAACTGTTTTCTTCTGTATGCCATGTATTGCAGTTGGTAGTTTTGCCTTTTTTTTTTTTTTTGGCCGTCAACTGGATCTCATAAAGACTATAGAATTTCAAGTAACTTTTTCTGCTAAAAGGTAATTAAAGGCAGGAAAACAAGGGGATGATTTGACAATATAATCACTACATCTGGCATTTCCACTATTATTAAATAATTGTGTTGTTGTTGACTTAGGTTAAATGTTCTGTTCATTCAGGTAAAGCTATCTGAAAATACTGAAGAACAGTGTTAAAAATTAAGTGTGGGGAGGTCACTTTCTAAGAGTATGCAGGATACAGTGTATGTGAGTGTGTGCCTAGGAATTAGGAGTGTATCTTTATACTTGGTAACGAATGAACTTAGCCATTAAATGTTAAATGGAAACGACCTATGAAGTGTCTGTAGTATTTAACATGGAGAAGTTAGTAATGCAGTAGAATAGTTGATTGAAAAGATTCACACTGGTGTATCCAAAGAGGCATTGAAGACTACTGTGCATTAGTAAATATTAGACTTGAGACTTTTTATTTTAAAGTTAGATCCTTATTTCTGAGATTTACTTTAGAAATAAAATGAGTGAGTGGATGAAACAAGATTGGCCATGAATTATTAATTGTTAAACCTGTGTGATGAGTACATGGCGGTTCATTCGTCTAGTCTTTTTACTTT
The DNA here is from genome assembly GCA_008086735.1 of Cheirogaleus medius. NCBI lineage: Eukaryota > Metazoa > Chordata > Mammalia > Primates > Cheirogaleidae > Cheirogaleus > Cheirogaleus medius. The sequence continues at coordinate 73,431,843 of VBSM01000529.1, forward strand.
TATATATGTTGGAAACTTTCCAAAGCAAAAAGTCATATCAAAAAAAGAAAAGTAGAGAAATAAGAAAAAAAGGAGCTCCTAAAAAATGGTATGGGCAAAAAACCTGTAAGATAAACTCATCCAAAGCAAGAATAGTAAATGAGAACCATATCATTCCACTGAAACAGTACTTGGAGAGGAAGGGATAAAGGCTGAATTATAAAACAATATTGGAGGAGAAAATAAATGTAAGCCAAAAACTTAGGTTAAGGATTGTGAATATTAAAGACTGCCAGTATTCAGACTGCCAATGAAAGGTCATAGTAGTTTCTGTAAAGTAAAGAGGTTGAAAACTTAACTAAAAGATTAAGATTTCTGAAACCAAAGGTAACAGCAGATGCTTATGAAATGCTCAAGAAGGCTGGAAAGAGAGAAGAAATAAAATGTGAACTTATGGAACGACAGTGGTAAGGGCCAGGTATGTCACGAAATCAACTTCATTTAGTTTGGATGTTGTTCCTTTATCATGGGAAGGTAAAAAAAAGAACATATAATTAATTTCTTTAGTGACCTAACATTTATTGAAAATAAACTGGTATGTAAGAATTTAAGGGATGAAAGTATTCTGAGTTCATTTGTAATTGAAAAGTGGATAAAGGATGCTACGACAAAAGAGAATTCCATCTATAATAAATGACTTAAGGTATGGAGGACTTAAAGATAATAGGACAACAATAAGACTGGAAACTAGAAAAATATTAATAGAAATAAGAAGGAAATGGCAAAGGATAGGAAAAGAGTGAAATAGAAAGTCTGTTGTATAGCGACGGTTTCTCTTGCTTTCTACTGGGAGGGTATTGTACTGGAGAAACTTAATGTTTATTATAACTAAAGTGTAGAATTAAGGCAAACACATTTTGCTAAGATTTTCTTTAGGTTATTTGCATGAATTAGATAATGTTCAGAGTGACTTGTCTCTAGGAACTGAAGGATTTTCCTGTATTTGTTTCGTAGGTGTGATTATTTGATTTCAAGTGTGAGTTTATGAAGAAGATAGCACTTGTAGAAAAAAGTATGAAATACTATTGTGTTGAAGGTGATTTTTTTTTACATTTGGCTTCTCACTATAAACCATGGAAGTGAATTTTCTGAGTCTCTGACTTGGAAATATATTCTTTATGCTTTGTTTGCTTTTCCTTAGGAAATGGAGAAATGCATATTTAATTTTTAACATAATACAGGTATGTATCTTAGCTGAAATAATTAATGGTTTTGTTGAAATAAATTATCTTTGTCTACTACACATCAGCAAATAATTTTTATAAACATACAAATTAACTTTCAGGAACCATTTGGAATGGTCAGCTGTAAGCCATGCAGCCATCGTGCTTAAATTGGTTTTTGTAAACGACTTGTGTGTGTTTCGTAAAATATACTTTATTTTAAAATTAGGGCTTCCTGTTGCAGCTGTTCCAGGAGCTCTGAGTCCTTTGGCTATTCCAAATGCTGCTGCAGCAGCTGCTGCAGCTGCTGCTGGCCGAGTGGGTATGCCTGGAGTCTCAGCTGGTGGCAATACAGTCCTGTTGGTTAGCAATTTAAATGAAGAGGTTAGTAAAATAATTTCTAATGTTTATTCTTTAACTCCATTTCATTTGTGAAAGTTTTTCATGTTTATTTCATTTTGCACTTGCCTTTCTTTTTATGTACATTCATTAGTCAAAGTATTTTCTGTATGTTTCTACTTCTGAATAAAATCTATATACTTGTTTAAGTAATACTTTATTTCCTTAGACAGTCATATCTTTATATATGTATATTTTTTTAACCTAACTACCTATTTTTCCTAAGAAAAATATGGTGAAGTACTGTAGTTTGGCTTTTTATCTTTTTGTTGTTTTCAAAGGCAAATGTGATCTAATTTAAAAATTTAACTGTAAAACAATTTTGCTCTTTGCCTTTTCTAATTATTTGCTTGTTCATTTCATGCTTATGTGTCATTGCATTTTTTTTAAATCTTATTTTATGTGAACGACTCTAATACATTTTTCTTTGAAGGTTCTTCCAAAGATCTTGACGAGGCACTCTTCCAGTCTTTCTTAGTAATTTTTTCTTTGCAGTTATTAGTCATTGTCTTCTAAAAATATTTTTCAACTTTATTCCCCTTCCCCTCCCCATTGAATAAAATTTATTGCTAAGTTATTTTATTTAGTTGTACATTTTATGTCTGGTATATTTTATTTTGATTGCTATGAAAGCTGGTATGAAATGTGGGAAGCTCAATGTATCAGTTTATGATGTCTAATTTGAATATTTGTTTCATTTTTAATTGGCCTCTGTTAATACGAACATTAAGCTTATTTTATCATTTAATACTATTATCATTCACAGTTCTGCATGCTAAAATGTTTGAATCAGAGTGTCTTTGTTTTTATTTTAAGACTTTTGCCTGCATTTCATAACCAGCCATGCTTATGCAGTTAAAGTTCAAAGTTTAAAATTCCTATGCATGCTTTCCTTCCCTATGTTGAGATGAAATGCTGTAATTTACTCTTTGATATAGATGTACTTTACCCATATTTGTCTTGGATGACTACATTTTACTCAGTTTTTCTTGTACAGTACATAAACCAACCATTTTCTGACCAAATTCCTGCATTTCCTATGTACTGACCTATATTTTATTTTTTTTTTTGTTCCCCAATTCCTTATTTTTTTCTTCTGCATTGCTGTTTCCCTTCCCCATTTCATCCTTTTCCCTGTGTGTTCACCTTCCCTTTCCTTGTCTTTTCCCAAATACCCATTCCCTTCCCTGTCTTATCCTTTATTTTCCTTGTCCTTGTCTTCATTCCCTGTCTCCATTCCCTATGTTCATGCTTCTGTGCTTGAACAAATGTTCCTCGGACCAACTTGCCCCAATTAACCGCCTTGAACCATGATCCATGACCACCTCACCATTCTGCGGGAACCACCCTTCGTTATGGATGATCTGTTCATCTCCGCTCTTCCTCGACTCTTCTCTCTTCTTGTCTTACGCTGCTTGCTCTTCTCTCCTTCTAAAGATGGTTACGCCCCAAAGTCTGTTTACCCTCTTCGGTATGTTATTGTTAGCACTATACTTTTATTATTGATTTGATTTTTGTTTCACCTTAATTCTTATTTGTAGCTAGCACTTTGGCTTAAAGTTGAATAGTAAATCTTTTGCTATTTTTCTTTGCTATTTAAAACTCTCCATAGACACAAAATTTGTTTTAATGCATGCTGATTTATTTTGCATGGTCTTTAATTTAATATCATTCACATAGCTTTGAGGGTTTATCAAAAATTATTCTTTTCAAAATTCACTGTTCAAAATCTTGATCTTCTTTATTCATTTGTGAGAATGATGAGATTGAATGAGTGATCATGTTGATGTCTGAATGTTTCATTGATATGTCAGAAAGATAATCTTTAGCTGACTTGCACATAAAATTAATTCCATTTTTGGATTACCTCTCTGTGACTCCAAAAAAGGTGTTTATGGAGATGTGCAGCGTGTGAAGATTTTGTACAATAAGAAAGACAGTGCTCTAATACAGATGGCTGATGGAAACCAATCACAACTTGGTAAGACTAAACTATATGTTACCTATACATCTTCAGTTCTGATTTCAGATACATAGTCCATAGAATCCTTATTAATGCACATTATTTTAATTCTTATAAAGTCATTTATTGTAAGTATTTGGCTGAACTTAGTAATGGAAAGAGTCACGTGGAGGATGTCTTTTAGAGATACCAAGTTCTTACAGAATGAAAAACCTGTGCCAAAAGCACTGTTAATCCCTTTGGGAATCTTAAGATGTACTTTAGTCAAGTTACACTTAAATCATTACTTAGATAAATAATTGATGATTTTAATTAAACTTACATCTCATTTGACTTTATACACAGTCAAGTCACATAAATCTGAAATACAACTGCGTATAGTAGTGATTGACTATAGATATTAGTATGTTTATAGCTTGTAATTCTGTTCATTGAGATTCAGGGATGATGTTGCCTTTAGTCTGATTGTATTTACATTGTTAATTTTGAAATTTGCCATTTTTGATGTAAGAACTAGTATATTTTTGTTGTTATATTCATATGAAACTCAGATGAACAACATGATATACTAGACCAACTTTGGCCTTTGGAATCAGAAAAGTTGGAATTTCAAACAGTAAGTTTAAACTTTAGTGTTCTTGGCAATGATCTTAGCAGTTCAGACAAGGCATGAAACTATCCATCTGGTTCTCCATTTTTATAATGATGATACCTATTTTAAATGAAAGATACGTAAGAGTGGTGATATGTCTTATACATTGTAAGTAACCATTTGACGGTGCTTCATAGTCAACAGAACATTCTTAAATATGTCATTTTTTTCTTGTCACCATTTTAAGAATAATAAAATTTGTAAATTTTCATCTTAAAAACAATATACTGATCTCCAAAGATTAAGTTCTGATAAAAAAAGTAGTTCTTTTAGGGTAAAAACAATTGTCTGCTTTCTTCAATTTATGTTTTTACCAACTGCTTATAAAATGCCTCTATTTTTAATTAAATATATAACTGCCATCTCAAAAGTTAAACTTAGTTCTTGTTCATAACCTTTACCTGCTAAATTATATCTATCAAAGTGTTCTAAAAATGAGTGGAAATCGTATTACTCTAGTGTTATGGTATTTGAGAAGTTTTTAAGTGTGTATACACTTTTAAGTATGTGTATATATTACTGTCATGAATAATTAGTAATAAGTCACACTGTGAGGCATTGTTGGTCTCACAAAAGAGAGATCTTAAGAGATCTTCCCCCTCAAGGTAAGGAGATGAAAACAGCAAATAAAATTATGATAGAATCAAGACCTGATGGATCAATAATAATGACAAATGGAATAAATTCATCAATTAAAATATTATCAGATTTGATTTTTGAAAAGTTCCCTATATGCTCTTTGCAACAGACGTATGAAACACAAGGATGTGGAAAGATTGGAAGCATAGGGATGTAAAGAGAAATATTGGGCAGACAGTAAGTCAAAGAAAACTCACATGACTTTGTTAATTTAAGACGAAAAGTATTGATAAAAGATTTAGTTCACCAGGAAGATACAACAGTTTTATGTATATGTATGCCTAGTGAAATAACTTCAAAAAGTATAAATCATAAATAAATAAAGCTGCAGGTAGAATTGAGCAGATCCATCATAGTGGTGGCTTTCAACCCACCTTTCTGAATTATATGTCAAACAGACCAAAAAAAAAAAAAAATCAACAAAGATACAAAATGATACAAAACAATTCTCTGTTAATACATCCAACAGTTATGCTTCCAGTACATTTTTTTAAAGCACATATGGGACATTTTAAAAAATTGATCATATACTAAGCCAAAAGCAAGCATCAGTTAATTTCAAAGAGTAAGTATCATACAGACCTCATTCTCTGTTGCACAATTAGAGTTAATAACAGAAAAATACATTTAAAATCTCCATGTACCTGGAAGTTTAAAAGTAAGTCCCAGTGTTTCATGGGTCGAAGAGTTTGTTCTAATGGGAGTTTAAAAATACTTAAAACTAGGTAATGGAAATACTACATATAAATTAGATATGTGTGGTACAGTAAAAGGCCTTTTGAAAGAAAGTTTTAACTTTAGGGAAACAGCATAAACCCAAGGGAAGGAGATATTAAAGACTATAAATTAGTAGTATGTATAGAAGACAAACAGTTGAGAGAAAAAACAAAGCCAAAAGTTGAATTCTTTGAAAAAGGCTAATAATAAAATAGACAACGTGTCTGTAAAGATTTAAGAAATGAGAGTATGGTACAAATAATATTTTGAATTACAAAGGGGAGAACCATTGATACAGCACCAGTTCCACTTTATATAAATTTCTGTATCTGCCAACTTCTTGCTATCTTTTAAATTTTCATAATTCATTAATACCTTCTTCAGAGGTGGAATATGGTAAAGCTAAAAAATTATGTTCAACCAAAAATACTCTTTCTACTGTGCAACATTGACTTTTTCCTCCTTTATTATTGCTTTGGCCATTTATGCCATATTTATTGGAATAGTAGGTTTCTCAAGTATAAGATTCTCATTGTTTTAAAAAATGATTCATTTAAAATTAGTGATTAAGATACTTTCCTTCTGCTTTATTTTGTTTAATCCGTGTATACCTCAATTTTTGGCAAAGTTTTTTTTTTTTCTTTAACTTAAAAATTTTTGTATTCTAATTGCCACTCTCTCCTCTCCTCCTCCTTTAAATCACTTCAGATCTTTGTGTTAGCAATCAGATTACTTGAATCTTTCTTATTACCTGACTACTTCCTGAGGTAGCTGTTTGGTTATTTTGCTTTATTTTAATCCCATTCCTTTATCATCAGTCTCTTCTTTATACAATTACTATGCATATGACTTTTTATTGTTATCTTATTCCTACCCTTCATTATCTCAAAGCTCAGCTGTTTGTGCAGTCTTTTAATTGAGACTGCTTTCTTACGGCAACCTTAGTCTCCTTTAAAGTGTATGTGAAACGTACTGTAAGAAACTAGTGAGAGAAGATTCAAGCCTGAGAGATGATTTTTTTTTTTTTTTCCTGTTAGCCTCAGTTCAAAATAGAAAACTGTTACAGATATATAACATTGTAGGGACACTGAGGAAGAGTAATTTTGTTTTTACAAATTAGGGAAGTTGTAAGCAAAAAAGAATTTACTTTTTTTTCTTTTTCTGAATGGTACCTTATACTTTCAAAGCATTATCCTTTCTGGATGTTTTATATTTAATTGGTTTATTTTATACATGTAAGTATGACAAGATTCATGGATTTAACAAATTCTTGTATCTTCTGTGTCAGGATGTGTACCATAGTGTACTAATTATATTAGAAACTCTTGGAGAGTAGATTCTGTTGTCAGTTTCCTGCTCTACCACATTGTCTTTACCTCTCTGCTGCTAATACTTTAATGCTTTTATCCAGTTTCATTATAATCATTTAAACCTTCAATTTAGCCAAAAGTGTATGACTTATTTAAAATGGTCTTTTTTAGTTGTGACTGATAAATAAAACAAAACTATTTCTAACATCAGATCAGTTCATTTAGTTTAAAAATAACCCAACAGCTACCTCAAGAAATAACCATGTAATGTTCTGTGTTCATGCACTGCACTGTGTGCTGGGGTAGAGACAGTAATTCCTGTCTCCATGTACTTTACAGTCTGAAGGAGAACATTATAGATAATGACAATAAATTGTGATGATGAACTTAAAAAATGGTATAGGATACATCTAGCGAGGTTCTGAACCTTTCCAGAGAATAAAGAAAGGCCTTCCCGGAGAAATGACTTTGAAAGATGAGTAGACCAAAAAGGAAAGGAAAGGACATAGGAAATTGTTATAGATAGAAGATCATGTACACAAGAATAAAACTAAGAGAAACTAGCACTTAGTGTCAGGATTTGTGTTTTGTATAGCTGGAGCATAAAGTGCAAGGAGTATAGTACTAAGATACCATAAATTCCATGAGGACTGGGGTGGTGTCTTTTCTTACCACTTTATTCCTAGCACTATCAGTGGTTGATATTGCACATCATTGATAAATATCTGCTCAAAGAAGCTGGAAGTTATATACAGGTTGAGTATCACTTATCCAAAATGATAAGAGCCAGAAGTGTTTCAGAGTTCACATTTTTTTCAGATTTTGGAATATTTGCATTATACCAGTTGAGCATCCCAAGTATGAAAATTCAAAATCGGAAATGCTCTGTTGGGCACTCAAAAAGTTTTAAATCTTAGGGCATTTCAGATTTTGGATTTTGAATTAGGGATATTCAACCTGTATAAGGGTCAGACTGGGAAAAGTGTAAGCCATTTTAAGGAATAATAGACTTTGTCCCTAAAGTTTTAAGCAGGTAATGGCATGATTAAATTTATAATTTGCAGAGGTCATCAAGCTGGTATGTATAGAATGGATTGAAAAAAAATATAGAGAAATATCTAATAGAAAGACAAATGAGGATACTGATTCAGTTATCCAGATAAAATATAGTAAAAAAGTGGAGAAATGGAGATAACATGAATTTGAGAGACAATTAGGCGAAGGAGTATTACAGGACATAGTAATTAGGATGTGTAGCAGAAGGAAGAAAGAGAGAGATGACTACTAAGTTTCTTTCTTGGGTAGCTAAATATATGATTTATTGGCAGGTTTATTGAGGAAGATAGATATTCATAATCTCAGTTTTCTGTGAAAGAAGCTGGCTTTTTTACCAGAATATCTTATCTACCACAAGTGAAAATCTAATTGAAGTCTTGTCACCAATGGCTATGCTAAATTCATGATTTATTTTCAAGTCATCAGAAAATCAGATTTTAAACTATTATTTTTGAAATAAGAATTATTTTTGTTTCGAACCTCAGTATTGTTTATTAATAAGCGTTCTTTCTTTTTATAGCCATGAACCATCTTAATGGACAGAAAATGTATGGAAAAATTATTCGTGTTACTCTTTCTAAACATCAGACTGTACAACTACCTCGAGAGGGACTTGATGATCAAGGGCTAACAAAAGATTTTGGTAATTCCCCATTGCATCGTTTTAAGAAACCTGGATCCAAAAATTTTCAGAACATTTTTCCTCCTTCTGCAACCCTTCACCTGTCTAATATCCCGTAAGTATTTAAGCTGGACTTTATTAAGGATATACATTTTATTTTAATAAAATACAAAATTTATTATTAATCTTTGCTTTTTTCCCATCCAATTTTCCTAGTCCTTCAGTAGCAGAAGAGGATCTACGAACACTGTTTGCTAACACTGGGGGCACTGTGAAAGCATTTAAGTTTTTTCAGTAAGCAAGCTTCCTTGTCTTTAAATTAATAACTTGATAGAAATAAATGTTTTCTTCAAGTAGTTTTTATTCTTTTTTTTATAGAAATTTTTGATTCTGGAATGGGCAAAATTTAAGTATTTAATGAGCCCTTCCTAGTTTTTATGAAGTATCTAATTTCATAATTTTGTTTCAGAAGAGATCACAAAATGGCTCTTCTTCAGATGGCAACAGTGGAAGAAGCTATCCAGGCCTTGATTGATCTTCATAATTATAACCTTGGTGAAAACCATCATCTGAGAGTGTCTTTCTCCAAGTCAACAATTTAAAAAGTGGGAGATGAAGATTGGGGTGAATCACATTGTTCGGTGTCATCACCTGTTGACTGTTCAGAAAAGTGGGGACCAGAGTTTGATTTTTTTTGTTATTTTTTTTTCCTTTTTTCCCATGCTGTTATCATTCCTTGGTTATGAAATGAAATGGCATATGTAAAAGCAGAGTTATTAACTGCTGTATTTCATCTGTTCTATAGGGACGCCATTTTTGTCTGTTTAAAATTTCAGTTTAATTTTGCTTTCTTTTTTCAACTTAGTTGACATACGTGCCTTAAAAAGGAAAACTAGTGTTGCTAATGTGCATTTACTAGAAAAAAGGAATTGGTTGTCTAGGGCACATTGTTATATGGGAATTAAAATATGTTTAGGCAGGGGTGTGTAAAAAGGTTAAGTTTTTGTTTCTCCTGCTTGGAACTTATTTTGAATTATTGACTTGTCACATTATTTTCTATTTAATCAAATAAGATACATGCTACTGAAAGAATAAAGCAGCATTTTTAGGTTTCACTACCTTAGGCTTTATTGCTTTAAAAAAACATTGGCCTTTTGTATCTCACAATTCTGGTCTAGATTCAGTTATGAATGTAGGCATTAGTTAAAATTAACAAGATGCAGAGTATTAATTTCTTAAGACAACAAAGTGATTTCTGTAAGTTTGAGCCCTATGTGGAAAGCATTGTGGAATCTTAACCTTTTTGTACACACTCTTGTGGGACGTATCATATAAATGTCAGCACTAAGTAATGTCTTGTTTGTGGCTGAATATTTTTCGTAGATGTTTTTGAAGTTGACATGACTTATGTGCATTTAAATATATATTGCCATCCTTAGTTTGTAATTAAGATTTGGAATATGGTTGTGGATTTCTGAGCATGTGCAGACTGGTCTAGCTAGTTCAGAAACTGGTGCATGTATTTTTCAAAGATAAAGAAAGTGTACTGCGGAAATTTGCAGGAAGATTAATTTTGTGGCAGTTTTCTAAAACTGACAACCAGGTGGGACCAAAGTTTATGTGCCTTTAGTCTTAATTTACCTTGCATTGTAATATTCAGTTTTAATAAATCTTCAAAATATTTTGTATTTAGGAATAGATCTGACTTTAATAAAAACATGGCTCAGAATCTACAGGTCAAATTAATTTGAACAGTTCTTGTCAATCTGAATTGTTGATTCTGTTTAAATGACCAATACTTTTTGAAATTGATGTACTTAGTTTCAAGATTCATAGATTCTGTTATCTATGTAGACAGAATGGTCATGTATATTTTCTATTAGTTGAGTTTTTACATCTTTAGAAATGTAAAATTCAGTATAGTTTGAAAGCGGCACAATTAAAAATTAATTTTCTAACAAAGTTGGGAGGTTTGATGGTTGTTTAATTTCATTTTGTGTGTACTCTGCTTACCTCTGTAGCATGCTCAATAAACACTTCTGTAGCTCTGTATTCACCTTTTCTGTCTTTCTCTGCTGCCTTTTTCTCTCTCCTCTTCTTTGTTTTCACTCCACTGTGCTTCTGAATTCATGTTTATTCTCTGCCAGGGTGGGAAAGGAGTAATAATATTACAATTCTATGGCTTTATACCATAAATAAATCTAGATGCTGTGAAAATATACCAGCTGGTTTTTTTTAATTTAAAAGATGGTAACTGCTTTTCAAGAGGACACATATTAAACATTTCCCACCCTGTTATAATCTGCTTTAAAGACATAACTTTTATTGTAGCTTGTTAATTCTTTCTATCTCTTTTGTTGTTTTTTTTTTCCAGTAGATTTATGCACTAATAGATCTTTTGGATTTGCCATGCTCTCTTGCTGCAGTTTCATCTTTCATCTTTTGTGTCTGCTAAAGATTTCTTACTAATCTTAGACTACTTTGTTAGTTAGCAAAGAATACTTGATGTTGGGAAGAAAAAGTAGCATATCATCTGCTTTTGTCTTGGGTGGGAAGGATGGTATATATTCAGGCATTTAAAAATAAGGGTAATTTGCATTTAACAGCTGGAAATGTTACTACTTTCACTTTTAAAACAGTTACGATTAGGGTGCTATTCAAAATATTTTGGGCCACTTTTTATAAATAGGTATACCAGTGTCAAATAACTTTGAAGTTATATATATTCTTTAGGTTGGTTCTGTTATATCTCACAATTACACAAAACTTACACATTAGGATAATAAAAAATAAATGAAGGAGCATAGGGTGTGTTTAAATGCACTATACTTAATATAATAATTCAATCACCTCCAAGAAAGGAAGAGCATAGTAAAATTTTAATTACATTAGAGTCAACAATTTGAAATGATTTGGAAGCTAGATGATTGCCAATGTTTTTTCTTAAAATAACATTATACAGAATCTAGCAACATCAAATATGTGTAAAGTCCATTAAAAAACAATACTATGATTGATTAATGCTAATTGAACAAAGCTTTTTCAAGTGAGTTTTTCTCAGTAATGGGTGGTGGTCATAATACTTGAAAGTAGGTTCTCTCCCCTTTTCAGGTAGTTCCTTGTGGGTCAGATTGGCTTGCAAGGAGAAATAAAGTTCTGAGCTGCATGTGGGAACTGCAGTTGCTCCAATTGCTAAGCTGGTGAGAGTTTCCAGTATCTCCCAATGGGAAGTAACCAGAAATTAAATTCTTCCTGCCTGAGGACTACAGCAGATTCTGCAGTCTCTTACAGTATACCCCAATACAGCCTTCCTTCCAAAGCACCAAGTCAGCGAGAATGGGGATTTTGACATTTTAGAATATTTTAAATTCAGTACATTAAATAAACCTAGGTCTTTGGCATATGGTGAATTGCTTATTAAATGTTAGGTAAAAATAATATTAACTCTGTCATTATTGCTACTCTATGCCTCAGAATCTTATCTCTCATATTGAACTAGCTAACAGTGAAATATTCTTAGGACTTAGCTGCTTTTTTAGTAGAGAGCCCTTACCTTGAATATTTAGAGCAGTTGTCCTCAAACTACGGCCCGCCGGGTGTTTTTGCCCGTTTTGTTTTTTTACTTCAAAATAAGATATGTGCAGTGTGCATAGGAATTTGTTCATAGTTTTTTTTTTAAACTATAGTCTGGCCCTCCAACGGTCTGAGGGACAGTGAACTGGCCCCCTGTTTAAAAGTTTGAGGACCCCTGATTTAGAGAGAAGTAACTTAATTTTTTTTTTCTGTAACTGAGAGATAGAAAAACTGATTTTTTGACATTAAATAAGATTTATTTTGGATATGAGTTTCAAAGTACCTACTTAAGGGATAGATTCATATAGTTCATATTTAATGTTAGAAACCTATTTTAGCATTTGAAAGCAAATAAGAAAACCCTTGCTTAACCAGGAAGAGTAATGAATCATTCTTTTAGTTATATGGGAATTATATTAACTAACATATTTGAGGCATTTTAGCTTCAAAATTTAAGCTTAGTATAGTCAAATTAATTGAAATAATTTACTTAATGTGTTCATGTATTTCTATTTGGATCACCATATATTTACCAGGGAAAGGATAAATCCCTTTTCTGAGCCTCATTATCCTTATTTGCAAAAAATTCTGTTCTGCTCACCTCACGGGTTATTGTGAAGCTGAAATAGGATAAGTGAAGGAATGCTATGCAATTGTTAAACTGATATGTCAATAAAAAACTACAATGCCAGAGTTCCCAGACTGTTAGATTTGCCCATAGTAAACTTAGTTATTCAAAATAAATAACTATCCTAATGTCTCTTTTGCCACAAAGAAATACTTATGTTTTGAAATTTATTTAAATGTTAGCCTGGTAAAGCAAAAAGATATAAAATGCAGTTATATGTTGCATCCCAAAGCCAAATGAAAAGAGACTGTGGATTTAGTCTTATATTTTCAGTTTAAAATATTTGATAGTCCAATAATAAAGCTTACATATTTAGTTATACAACTTTAATTATAAACTCCACTAAAGAGTGAGATTTCATACGTATAAACCTTTAAAAGTTGCTGTGAAACTTGGAAGTAATTCTAACACTTTTAAGGGCTTCCAAAGCTAGGAAAGGAAGGAAAGACATATTCTGAGTAGCACAGGACTTCAAACAGGATTTTCTGGCTGCCTTAGTATATTAAAATGGAGCATAAATCTGAAAACATTTTTTTTCATTCAGGAGAAGAGGGTACAGAATTTTTAAGTGAAATTAAATATACATAGATTTCTATTTTAGCCAAATAGTGGTTTCTAGAAATCTGTTGGTAAGAATTCAGGAGAAGATTTTAAGCCACAATATTAGAATATATTTATTGGTTATAAAAAAATCTTGATTTTATAGTTATTCTTTGTTATTTTGAATATATTATTAATTATCTTTTTTAGTTCTGGATTTTGCAAATAAAGGTATAAATTTTGAAGTTGAATATCATACACTAAAAACAAAATACAGTGTTCAAATATGCAGAAAAATGTAAAAAACCATAACAAACACCTGTGTGCTTACCACTCAACTGTATCACCATCTAAGTTTCCATATTTTAAATGTAATTTTTATGTATGACTTGAAAGAAAGGAAACATTACAGATTGAACTGAAATCCCATGTATAACCTCTTCTTGATCTTAGTCACTACCTCATTGTTTCCCCAGAAGTTACTACCTTGAATTTAGTGTTTTATTATTTAGTGGTTGCTTTTCAAGGGGAAATTGTCTTATATTCTATAGCCTAAATTTCTTTTTCTGCCTAGTTAAAAAATACTGTAAATACTCTAACACTCATGATATTTTAAAAGTACAGTTATTTTTTGTCCAGCACACACTTCATAATTTTTTAACATTAAAATGTTTGGACATTGATACTCCCCTTATCAAACCTCATGACACTTAACCAGTTTTTAAAGGAGGTTTTAAAATCCTGTTCAATAAATACTGAGTTGTTTGGGTCTGAAGTTTCTCTTAAAGATGTAAAAAGTAAACAAGGTGCTATTGGTATTTTAAAAGCTTAGATTATGTGTAATATCTTTAAATACAAACATGCCCTTTCTAGCTTCACAAAGCCACCTTTCTTGCAACTTTTTCAGTCCTCTCCTTCCTTTCTCCCTTACTCCCATTTCATTGGACAGAAAGAGTATTTGACATCTCTGTTTTCATTCAATTGGTGTTAGTGGTGGTGTGTAGGGTTTTGAGTCAAGGAATTTTAACTTTTTATTATGAGAGATTTCAAACATACAAAAAAGAATATAATAAACTCCTATCACTCAGCTTCAATTACCAACTTACACCTTTGTTTCCTCAACCCACTTCTCGCCTCCTGTATTAATGCAAATCCCAGACATTTCATCATGAAACTTTGTGGCATGTTTTCCTTATGGTATTTTATTCCTGGTCATAGTTAATATTCTCTAGTAATATCTGGACTAGCCTAGCTTGTCAATATTACATTTCTTAAAATCCTAGAACCTTGCTACTCAAAATGCAGTTATCAGACCAGTGGCAAGTAATATCACCTGGGAGCTTATTAACAGAAATTCAGAATCTTTGGCCCTATAACTGACCTGCTGACTCTACATTTTTACAAGATTGGCAAGTGATCCATTTTGACCTACAGGTTTGAGAAGCACTCTAGTAGAACATGTTTTTTCAGTTCTCTGAAAATCAGCTTCAAAGTGTTTTTTCCCGAGTGTGAAAATTGTATTTAATTGGTAATTTTAAGTTACTCAGAGGTAAATATTGTTAGTAACACTAAGGAATAATTGTAGAACTGAAAAAGACCCCAGATAACTAGTTGTAACCTTTTTGTTTTAGAGGTAAACACTTCTAGAGAGGGCAAATGGGTAGTTTAGCAACATATATATATAGTAACTTATCTGTAATTAGAATACAAGTCCCTGGGTTTCCAGTCCAGCCTTCCAGTGTATTATAGTGATTAAAGGAAATAGAGGCCCACTGTTATTCATAAATTGAAATTGTTATGTACAAGTTGATAGCCAATAATAGAAATCAATATGGGTTTTTATTTAGTACTAAATGTCAGATTTAGCCTGACAGAAGGAATTTCTGTGTAAATTGATTTTTTTTAAATGACTGCAAATTAACATTCTTAAGCCCTGACTCATTTATTATATCATGCAGTATAATAATACCCTTGGGTCATTTTAGTAAATAGACAGCTTTTCTATACACTTAATGCTTCTTCAGTCCCTTTCCCGCCTCCAACTGGATAGCACAGTCTTCTAGTTGAAATGCTTAAACCTTACTGAAAGATGACTCTGATGTTTTCTCCCAGAGCTATAGCTATACTGTAAAAATATATTTAGCTTTGCAGTAGTATGCCTTCAGGGACTATTTCCCATAACTTTAGCACAGTTTCTTAATATTATTATGGCTAGCAACTTTATTGTCATGTCTTGCCTGAGTATTTCCTGCTTGCCACCACCATTTCTATCTCTAAACCTTGTTGCTGCTTTAGCTGTCCATCACTTATGCTGTTTATTTCTCAGTTTTTCTTCCATCATTCCTCTCTTTTCTTCTTTGCAATTAAGTTTTTTGCTCCTGTGACTCATTTTTTATAGCCATAACCAACCAATTAGATGATTTCATTTGTGGTTAATGAATTGAAAAATGATAGTGCATTGTATGTAATATTCAGATGTTTTGCTATTAATATTTTTGTCTGGTTCAGCTTAAACCCTCCCCATTCCTCGCTTTTTTTTTTGGCCTTGTTTTGCTTTTTAACTTCTGGGGTTGTAACAGTTCCAGATGGTTGAAATCACTGTAAGTCTCTAGAAACTTGAAGCATTGGTGTATTTATCACTAGTGTATTCAACTCTAATCGAGGGGGGAGTTGGTCAAAGAATTGTGTGGCTAAAGAGCTCCTTTAAAGAGACCTGTAGAATTCTAAAACATGATTCCAATTCATATAGTCACGATTCCTAGGAATTAGCTGCAGAAAGCATAGTAACATCTCTGTAGTTGTTTTTTTCCCTAAGTTGGGAATTTTACGGTGTAAAATGTATGATATATTTAATTATAAATACATTTTTATTCTGGAAAAAGCATAGACATTGACATAAGACTAAATTTGTATTCAAATCCTATTCTACCTAGTAGCTATGAGACCTTTAAAAGCCATAATTTTCTCATCTGTGAAATGGAGATATCCATTTCATTGGAAAGATTATGTGAAATATATTTCCATTCCATTGGTAGTTTTCCTTGCCCTCTGCTTGAGGGGGGAAATTTTTTGCATTACATTTACAGAATTTTTTTTCCCTAGAAACTAATTCTGACCTCTTTAAGTATTCAAAAGACATTTATTGGACACTTGCTATGTGCATTGTAGGGAATACAATGATAAATAGAACCACAGTACAGTCAGTTCTATAACACTTTGAAAATGCAAATTTGTTCCAGCATATTTAATATATTAGGGAATAATTTAAGCATAACGTGAATTTCATGTTTGTTTACTTGTGATTTAATCATGAGAAAAACTAGATGAAAGCAGAAAATTGCACCCCACTGAACTGGGCCGTGTAAAAATATACAGAATGCACATCTGCACACACCTCAGACGTCTATTGTCCCCCTCAGTTCCCCACATATGAAGAGCCATACTCATCCACATCTGTCGTTAACAGCTTTCCATCTGATTTCAGATAACGTTCTTTCCAGCACTTCACAGTAACTCACAAGTTGCAACCCTACCAACACCCTCTTCCTCAAGAAAGTGATCTTTATCAAAGACTAAATGTCATGTATAGTAGTACTCCTATATTTCTTAACCATTTAACATAGGTAAAACTTTGCTACCAGGTTTTTTTTAAGTTTTTTTTTTATATCACTGATGAAGATTTTAATGTTGTGACCCTACTCTTAACCATTTTTCCCAGAAGTCCTATGGTCTTTATTGTGCAATTTTGCACAGTGTGGCAATTTTTGGAAATGTTTATGTTGTTAAAGAACTGACTTTCTGCTTTTCAAGGAGCTTCTATTCTAGTCTGATTCACATTATGACAGTGTAGCACAATGATGCAGCATTGGACATCAGAAAATAGGCTGGCTATATCACCATTTAATAATCATGGTAGCTTCAACAAGGTAGTTTAGTTATCTGAGCCCATGTTCTCATCTGTAAAATGGAACTAATAATGATAATCTTTGTTCTTTCTTATTGGGTTATTGTTAGTTCCAAACAAGATAATTTATGTAAGCAATTTATAAAATGTCAAGTGTTGTAGAAATACAGGGTTGGGTCTATAGTGGTACAAAAGTCACCTTTTAGACAAATTTTAAGGTGAAATTATTATAAAACATAATTTTTCCAAGCAAATAGAGATTTTTTTTTTACCTCAAAACACCGTGCTTTTTTTCTCTATATATCACAGGGAATAACAGTCTGTGTACATAGGTTGTGTTTAATTTATTACTTTGACTTTACAGTTTTCTAAAGTAATTGAATTTAATTATTTGTATTTATAAAATTACTGCAGGAGTGCACCAGAAGAGGTCAAATTCAGTTTTAAAGATTGTATGTCAGTGTAAAGCATCCAGTATTATGCTTTCAAATGAAGTAGCCCCTAAAAATACAGATTTTTTTTTTACCATCTAGCAACATAAGTCATGACTTTGAAACTAGATTTTAGTCTTTATTTGCTAACATCTACTTTTAACCTCTTGAGAATCTTTCATTCAACAAATATTCATTACCTCCTAACTATGTACCAGCTTAGATACTATGGATAAAACAGCAATTAAAACAAGATTTCATCCTATGATGGAGCTTTCAGTATGGTGTGAGATAAGTAAACAAAGAATTATATGTTTTGATACGTTTTATGGAGAAACTACTGGGTTCTCAGTGTGCTCAACCATGAGCAGTTAGGAAAGGATTCTCGGAGGTAGTTATATTTAAGAGTTACCTGGTATAGAGGGAAGGGTAAGGGCTGCAAGTGTTAGAACAGTTTATTTAAAAATCAAAAAAGACCAGAATCAAGGATATAGCACCCTGGAGAAACTAAAAGTTCAGCATGACTAGGTCATAAATTATGACAAGGAACAAATAAGTATGTTTGGATAGAGATCAGTCAGATTATGGGCCAGGCTAAGGTGTTTGGATTCTATTTTAAAGCCAGTGGATATCTGTCCAAACTAAGGTTTTTTAACACAATTATTGGTAAAATGAATTTAGGAGAAGGGACAGGGTTGGGTTGACTTGAAAAGACTGGTGAATTTATCATGTTCATTAAAGTATCCCTTTTGAATTGGTTTAGGTTTCTTTTTTCTTTTTCCTGTGAAAACTCATTTTTTTTAATTTCAGCATATTATGGGGGTACAAATATTACAGTTACGTATATTGCCCATGCCCCCCTTCCCCCTCGAGGAAGAGCTTCAAGCGTGACCATCCCCCAAACATTGCACATCTCACTCATTATGTTTGTATATAGGTTTCTTTTTTCTAATACTAAGAAAACCACACAAATAAATATAAACCTGTCTATCTAAAAAACTGCAAACAAAACTTGATACTAAATTCTTTTTAAAAACACAAAATTAGGACTTCCAAAAGAATCTTGTTGAATACTATTGAAAGGAAGACCCTTACTCAGTAAGGCTGCATTTTCCTCTGATAGTTAATACCCTTTGACCATGCTCCTCTTAACTGTGTGACAAGGATTAGGCAAAGTCATGGAACAAACATACATGGTTTTGTATTGTCGTCTTATGGTAATTTAAAACATTTTTCCATTAAAACATATTGTAAGAAGAATGCAAACAAAGCTTTTAAGTTATAAGATTTAAAATGAAATTTCAAAGCCATTTCAGCTACTGTGCTTTTAGGGCCACTTTAGGCTATGCTTCAAGGCTCACCAGGAATGCTAGTTTACTCTCATGCTGTTCCTCCTGCTTAGAATCACTAAGTAATATAAAAATTTTAAATCTGAAATGTCAGTGATTTTGTTAAGTCAAAAGAATGTAGATGAGCAAAAAACCTTTTATAAAAAATGTTTTACCATTTAAGAAAATTGAATCCTCACAATAGATTAAATATTACTTGTACAAGTACCTGTTAACCATTATCTATTTAACAGTTATCTTAAGTCAAATAGAATTTTACTTGAATTTATGACCACACACAAAAACAGTTTAATGATTTAAAATTCAACATACTTTACTACCTGTGCCTCTCCACTTGCTGTCTACCTCCGCTTATCATTGTGTATATGAAAGTCATATGTAATTGAGTTTAATGAAAATTAATTGAAATCAAGTGGACAAAGTGTTTATGGGAATATTGAGCTTTACAATGGATAAACAGGTTTTTCAAAAATATTTGTTAGTATTTGCTTTTTTCTGATCACTGAATCACTACACTTAACTTAGAAATCTAGGTTACCAATATCGTATTCTCTCTCAAGTATTTTTCTGTGTCTTGCTTTTTATTAATCATTCATAACAGGGATGATGTATGTAGTTGATATCTAGGTCAAATCCCAATTTAGAAACTCCAAAAGACTCAAAATTTTGACACATACCTTAAATAAATTGTTATTAAGTAGATGTAATTTAGTTGTGATTAGTTTAATAGTGTTTGACCTATCCAGGCAAATCAAAGAACTCTCGTTGTATTCATTCTATATTTAATGTATTTACTGCATAAATCTCAGGCCATTTTGGCTAATACATGGCCCTAATAAATGCAAAAGCAGTGGCAAAATTAGTTCAAATTTTGTTTTCATATCATTCTTTTCACTAAATTCTATCCAAACACAATATACACAAGCACTCATATAATAATACATAAGAATTTTCTATTTAATGTTTCTCAAGAGCAAGTAGAATGTTGTTTTCTGTTGAAGTTGGACAGCTGAAGTATGTGATTCCTTGTATTAGTAGATTAGTTGAGGGTAAAGGATAGGAAACAATTCTGATTATAAAACAAGACACAAGAAAGCAATGTTATTTAACATATAACAAGATTTTTGAAAGAACACAAACATGGTTAAGTGTGTCCTTTTCTTCTGGTATCTACACTAAACAATCAACTCTCGCATTGGGATCTGGAATCATGGTGAACTCTTTTTTTTTTTTCCTGTTTTCCTTTAAAAATAAATTACTTTCTAAGAAGCCACAATAGTAGCTGTTTGACAATTTGTTGAAAATTTGAGCTTCAGCATGAGAAGCCAAATTTATACTGTTTTGTTTGCTGTGATAAAGACATGACTAAAATCAGTTACGGTATCCCTGCCCATAGACCTAATCTAGCTTTGTTAGATTTGCAGTGCAAAAGCAACCCATCCATCTGGGAGCCCTTCAGTGAAAGGAAGATGAAAAGAATGTTCTTGAATCTTACTCAACTTGGTCCTTGTCCCTTATCTATATAAGTCTTATCTCTGACACAATTTTATATTAACATTTCTTCTGTCATTTAGATGTAAATCTTAAACATTTTTATTATAAGATTTAAATGCATCTTTTCACTATAAGAGTCAGAACTTTCAGCTGTCCCCCATGTTTGTCCTGGAGTATGAGCATGAGAACATCTGTTTTCCTTTTTCAGATATTGGGAGTTTAGTAAAGCATCAGGAAATGACACACTTTTGCTGAAGTAGTGGCAACAGGAAAACAAATCTGATGTCCAATAGATCTGGTTTTATAGGTGTGGTCCTATAGTAAAGAATAGCTAAAACTCAGTGTTTTCTAGCGACACTTACTGTGTTAAACTCTATATGCATTTGCTGATTTAATTCCTGTGTAAATTTAATCCCTGGCAACAGTGTGAGACAAATATTCTACTTCCATATTAGAGAAAACAAGGCTCAGTAAATGTTACCACCAAGGCTGTATAGCAAATGGTTAAGCCTGAGCCCGTGTTTTAAGTACTAAACCTCCCACTATCATCCCAGCCAACAGACTTTTAGTGATAATAATCATAATCATATGCCTCCATAAATATGCATAATTTTCTTTTGACACATTTATTCTTTATCCTGTCTCATTGCCCTGCCTACCTCAGACTCGGGTTCGAAGTCAAGTGATGGGACAAAGAATAAGAAACACAAAGCTAGGCTCACTTTCCAGTTGGGGGAGTCAGATTTTTGTTTGTGTTTCTCTGTCCCCCTCAGCTTTTTTCTATTAGCTGTCCAATGTGTATGTGTCTTCCTAGTGTCTTCATTAAAATCACCTCTTCTCTATTTTAAAGCCCTCTCTCATGTTTAGAGACCACATGGATTTCTGTCTGTACTATTTAGTTGATCACTTTATTCATTCAAAACAGACCTCTTAGTGTGAGGAATGCATCTGTAATTAGGGCCTAAATGTATGATTCTCTTAATTGTGGCCCCTGGACCCACATCAGCATTACTTGAGAACTTGGTTTAAATGCATATTCTTAAGACAGACCCTAGATCTACTGAATTAGAAAGTAAAAGGGATGGGGCCCAGCAATCTGTTTTTTAACAGGCCCTCCAAATGACTGATGGACACTAACGTTTGAGAACCATTGGCCTAAATAACAAGGCCACTGATTATCCCTATACTTGTGCCTGTCCTGGCCACTAGGCCTTTGATCGCCTAGTACTGCTCTTTCTATTTACTTCAATGTAGTGAGGCCTCAGACCACTCTGAACTTTTCGATGTGCTGGCCTCCATTTCCACCAGGAACCTATTATTGTACTATTAATAACCTCAACTTCTGCAGGCCTCTGATTTCCCAGAGTTTCCGCCTACATCAGCTTATAAAACAGCCCTCCAGTGATTACCTCCATTCAACTTCCAAGTTCCTTGGACCTTAGCACATTAATAACAGCAACTATCTGAGAACTGCTGTGTGCAACACAAAGTACTTAATATAGTTTTCAAAGTCCCAGAGTCTATCAGTAGTAAAGCTGGTGGGAAGTCTGTGTGTAGAACCTGCTCTCTTCTGCTGCATTATTCTCTTTGTAGCACATGAATCAGCCAAGTCCACTCTTAGATCACTACCCACAAAGTTAGTTCCTCAAGTTTATCATCTTCTACCTTACACTCACCCCCATACTTTTCTGTGGAACCATCACTTCTCACTCAATGGTACACAAAGTACTTTATATCTTTAGTGTTCATGTCATGCCTTTTCTGCTGTCTTGTCTTAAACCTGGTTTTTCTTATTTTATGTGTATTTCACAGGATCAGAAAGCAGTACATGCTTTTTTCTCTCAATAGCTACTTCTCACCATCCTCTACTTTCAAGTAAAAATTATTACTTCAATGAAACTTTTGCATCTGACTATGCCCTCTTCTACTCATTTTCATCTCCATAATCTAGTAACCTCCTTCGCAGTCATTGAAGAACTTTTCACCTGGCTTTTTTTTCTTATCATCCAAGTCCTGATGGTCCTGATTGATTTCCCATTTATGTTTATGACTTAAACATATCTTTGTGGAATATGTTCTCCTTCAAGTTTCTTGTTCTCCTAAACTCCAAGGACCCAGACCTCCATAATACTTCAGTCATCCCTTCCCAGAGCAACTTATGGTCTTTGTATTTTCCCTTTTACCTCTGAACATTTGAACATCAACAAACATGTTGGGGATTTTTGTCTTTTTTTCTTTGCTATATCCTCAGTTCCTAAAACAGTATTTGACACATAGTAAGTGTTCAATAAATACCTATTAGATCCATGAATTACAACTTTCAATTTCTCAGTTCCAGTATATCTGATTTTTGAAAACATCGCCTGTGTTCCTTGATTCCTCCCAGTTCTTCTACATAGTCTGGAACCAAGAACTGGTCATCTGAACCACTCACTAAAATCTTTGTTTTCCTTGTACTTGTCAACTTATGCCACACCTGCCCAACAAATTCCAACCCAGATCAGTATCAAAATCTTTATCCTTTGCTTGAATTGCTAAGCACATTTGAATAAAATCTTACATCATACAGATCAACTCAATTCATCTGAGTATTTAGCAACATCTTTAATCATTTTAAGGATCAATTCAATTCCCTTTTCCTATTTTCCTTAGCCCATATATACATATTTCTAGCTTTACCACTAGCAAATACTTACAGATCCCTAAACGTAACTTTTTTGTACATGTTCGTCCTTCTGCCTAGAATGCTTTTTCCTCTTTCCTAGCCTACTGATGTATACTTACCCCTAAGACTGAATTGTGTTACTTCAGTCCTTCCCTGATTTCTCAGTCTAGACTTGGTAAATTGTACACTGCTAACAAACTGTATTTATCTGTATCACGGCACTTGCCAAATTTGTTTAAGCAATAATTGAAAAAGTGACCCTACAGTCTAGCAAAGAAAACATAAAGTAACCATATCACTATGGTTGTAAAATATATATATATGTATGTATATATGTATGGATATATACACATATATATATTTCTATGAGAGCACATGGGAAGGATGATTAATGGCACAGAGGAAGTGACATTTGACTAGGGTATTAAAGGCTATGTAGAGATTGTCAAAAATGGCAGATTAGGGATGAACTCCTGGCTCTCTGCTCTCAGACTGGGAGGTGAAGAAGGCGACCTGAATCACTCGAGGGAGTAGTTCTCCCACAAGATCAGCTTCACGGAATTACTGGGAAGCTTCGAGGGGCAGCAATGCTGGGAAAAGGAGGAAAGTGACGCAGTAGATTTGCTGTGAAGTTCCGAGAATCTGAGTGGTACAGCGGGGATTGGAGTACAAGCTGGCCGTGCTCAGTGGC
This sequence comes from Cheirogaleus medius, assembly GCA_008086735.1. Taxonomy (NCBI): domain Eukaryota; kingdom Metazoa; phylum Chordata; class Mammalia; order Primates; family Cheirogaleidae; genus Cheirogaleus; species Cheirogaleus medius. Next base: position 73,455,678 of record VBSM01000529.1, read on the forward strand.
TAGCCTAATGGGACTGTGTGATTTGTGCCACAGTGGGATGACCTCTCCTTCGCCGACCTCCACACCCACGCAAGCAGGGAAGTGCCGGAAATCAGCATGAAGAGGTCCAGACCACATATCCCCAGATCTGCCAAGGATCGTTCCTCCTGAATCCTA
>VBSM01000529.1:73455933-73481935 GCA_008086735.1 Cheirogaleus medius
TATGTAACCCTAACAATATTTGTACCCCCATTATATGATGAAATAAAAAAAAGGCTATGTAAACATTTGCCAGAAGAATAAATGGAAGAAGAGCACATCTTAGATACAGTGAACAATATGCAGAGGCTCAGAATATGTTCAGCTCTCATGAATAGTTCAATATTGTTGGTAGACTGGGAGTGGCAAGAGATAAGACTAGAAAAGTTGAAAGGTCTTATTGCCATGCTGGGGATTTTAGTCTTCCCTATAGATAGAAATAGTGAATATTTAAATAAGGGCTTTACCTGATCAGATTTGTATTGGAAAGGTAACTGGTAGGAATGATGAGGATGGACTGCAGCGAAGAGAGCCTGGAATAATAGAGATCAGTCAGAGAAACTCTTCGAGTAGTGCAGGCCAAAGATTATGCTATGAGCTCAGGCAGTGGCATGGAGAGAATTTGAAGAACATTTCATAGATAGGCTGGGGAATGGACTAAAGGAGACCACGTGAAGGAGAAGGAAGAGTTGATGACCAGATGGTTAAATTATTTGTATTAGGAGGAAAAAATTAGGGAAAATAGTTCTTCTAGTATGGTGTAAGAATGTGGAAGACAGGGAATTATACTTTAGTTTAAAATGTTGAAACATCCACTTGGGTTGTAAAAGCATATATGAATCATAGAAAAGAGGTGGAAGTGGAGATAGTTTGGAGAGTCTTTGGCTATACCACACAGGTAATAGTTCCGGCAGTGAGAGTGAATAAGATTATCTATAGGGAGTCGGTAGATATTTCTATTTTTATCTATTTCATGTTCTATCAAGGTCCTCTGCCCAAGTAGACTGTGTGCTCATTGAGGGCTGGGATTGAGTCAAATTTTGTATCTTTATATCCTTCTAAAAGCACAGCAGCAGAAAATGATACTTTCAACATGAATGGGTATTTGCTTAAGAAGTTTTTTCCCTTTTTGCTCTTTTATGTTTAAAGCACTTTTCTTTCTTTGCTTTATGCACTCTCTGTTCAATTCAGCACAGAGAATAATTTAGAAAGTAATTTCTGGGAAGGTGCATAATATAATGAAATTCTACCACAGGGAAAAATTCGAATGCTCTGTGGAACTTACTATGTAACTCTAGATACAGTTTCTTTTTACCTTAGAGAATTTAAAAGAACATAGAAAAGTCACTTTTTTTTTTTTTTTGGAAAGTGATGTTGATGATGTATTGTAACTTCTATTGTTCTGGTTTGAAGCTTAAATATATGCTAATCAGAAAGGATACAACATATAAATAGGGTACTATATGATTTTCACGAAATGTATGAAAAAGGGCATAGAATATCACTGCTTATTAATAATGGTATAAATTACTTACAAATATACTATCAGATAAATTACACAATTCTATATTTATATATACACTGTCAATAGACTGAATCTACATATTTGTAGATACTTATTAAAATTTTATCCTTTTATATTTGGCATTTTTAATTTATATTTTTCTCCATTTGGCTTAGTAAGGGTTTTTTTTCCTCTTTTCTTTATTCCCCCACACTCTCCTTGTTCCATTAAAATATCAGAGTTAAATAAGCAATTTTCTAAGGTGTCCTTGTCAGGCGACATTATGGAAATTATTTGAATATCATTGCTAAGCCAGGTGAGCCATTTAAAAATGTAAATAATTTGTAATACCATGAATCTAGCTGATGAAGAGCAACCTTAATGCTGATTGATTTATTAGAATCTTTTCCTGATTAGTAATTGCTTCAAAAAGTAATTGCTTCTTTTCTATGGTTCAGTTTATCATTTTAGTGCCAGATCCTAATATATAGCTGTATAACTATCAAATTTCTGTAATAAACATTTACGTCATTTTAGTTACCCCATACTTTTCCAGCCAGTAATACAAGGCCAGTAACTGTACATTTCTTACAGCTATTGACTTCTCACATTTAGTGCATCATTGATATTATAAATGATCTGATTTGTTGATATTTGAAAGCTTTGCACTGGTCCTACTCAGCACTATGTTTTTTCCAGAATGTTCTATTTTTAAATATAGATTATGGCAACAAAACAACATTCAGGTCACAAACTTTCAGGGTTTCATCCATTGTTTAACTTTGAAAGAAAAGATATAATCATGACCTTGAAGCATTTTGAATTTGAGCTTTGCTTGAAATTCACAAACATGATTATAATTTCAAGCAGCACTGTCTTAAAGTTGTCTTATTGCTGTAATTAAGCTGCTAGAAATTTCATTTATTCTCAAGTTAAATCTCAGGAAACCTATTTTATCAGAGGAAATCAGTCAGTGCTAAAATACTGCTTTGACTCTGGAGTTCAAACTTATTCACATAACTCCTGAGAAATGCCTATCAGTCAATCACAGAAATTTTATTACCTATTATATTTATTTTTAATATACATTTCAATTTAGCATTCTCTGAGGGTAAGTATTCTGCATATTGCTACTTTTATCATGTACCTGCATTGATTTAACTATAGATACATCAGGAAGTTTGCCTTATTCTACATGTCACAGAATTTGGTTGTGTAGTGATAGTAGGGTTTAAGTACAATACATATTAACTCAAAAATCTGGGGCTATGGCTGATTTTCAGTCATCTATCAGTATTTAACAGAGATAAGAGATCTACTATGTACTATATAAGAATATTTTCCACTTTGGAATTCACATGACTGTGATGTTTTTTGACAGTTATTATCATAACAACCATGATTTACTGCTGCCAAGTTTAATACTTGCTATATTCCTGAAAATGTTAGGACAAATCATTTACTAATATAAGGACCAATACATGTCTCTTTTAAAATGTTCACTAGTAGTTCAACATCTTGTGTGTTGTTTGTTCTAAAAATATCCTTTTATGAAAACAAAACTCTTAATTTTTATGACTCTCTGAAAATGTAACTACTTTTCTAAAACAAAGCATAGTTATATAAACAATTTGTGTGCTAGCATCTATTACTTTTAAAGTAATTGATTTTATTCTTAAATCAAAGACTCTAAGATGTTTAAAAAATCAGACGTTGATATAAAGCACACAATTGCAGATAAAATAAGATTTCTCTTTGTGTATTCATCTAAATGTTAAAGTTGTTTTTGCACCTAGAGGCTTGTGTTTTATTTGTTAAATACTATACCCTTCTTTATGAAGTATAGATTAGTTTCATTCCATTTATGTTTGATTTGGCAAGAATTTGTGAATCCTAAATAGCCCACTTGTTTGAAATAATATGGTATTAGAATATAAAATGAACATATTATTTCTGAAGTCAGTAGGAGTGAAAGGACAAACTGGAAGGATCCTACCTAAGAGTAAAAATTTAGAGCATCTTTTTTTCCCCCAAGATAATTGTGTTAAGCTGACCTTTCTTTTTTCTTTCAATTGATTAGATAAGATATAGCTCAAAACTGCTAATTGGAACTTAAAAGTAAATAAGCACTTCTTAAAAATTTACTTATCTATTTATTTATTTTGCTTATAGGAAAGCCTATTTTTACAACGTAAAGACTTCGTTGTCTCTGATCCATTATATTTATTTAGTATGATTATATTTTCCATTTAGAAAATGTTCATTTTATCATGAAAAATTATTTGTTTAAAAACTAAAACTCATAAGGAAACACATTAAAAAGTCCAGGAAAGTGAGGCAACATTGAAACTGACCTTGAATAAATGGTTTAACCATTTAGTAGATAACACTTTCTCATGAATAGATTTACTATACTTAATTGATGTAATTTTAGAGAAACTGAAATATATTTCCATATTGGAAAAATGTCTTTCCATTTCCAAGGGAATGCTACACATTATTTTAAAATGCTGACAACAAATAATGTTTCCAATTAAATGGAAATTTGATCTCCAGTGGAAGAAAAAATTCGCAGTATAGTTGGAAAAACACTGGTGTAGATGAGAAGAGTTGGGTTCCTAAATAGGCTCCACCTTTAACCAGCTTAAGGACTCTGAGCACTGGTGCTCTTATCTTGAAAATCGTGCTTGGCCTAGACTTTTTAAATCTTTTTACAGGACTTTTTAAATCTAACATCTATAGTTTAAGATCATCATAGGCTTAGAATATGTTAAATATGAAATGATCAAGGAGTGCTCCTTGGAACAGTTGCGTTAGAGGGATGGGACCCTTTAAAGAATACATCAGGGATCCAAATGGCAAGTTTCTCTAAAACTTACCGTAAATATCAGTTGTTTGGTAGCATGTTCTGCCTACACTGTCTTATAATCATACTTCTCTATTTATATATCTGAGCTATGGTTTCAAAGATGAAGATAGGCTCACAGCTATCAGATTGAAGCCATCACAACTTTGGGCTTTTCAGTCCTACTTGGTCCTCAATGATCCATATCAGACAAGTTAAGTGACCTTGATAAACTCCTACTCCCCTTCTCAGCAACTTACTCAAGCTGCCTATTTAATAAACATGCACACACATACCACTGATACATATGTACACATGTGGTTCCACTCAGTAAATGATCCTGTGATACACCTCTCCTCTTCCCACCCCATGTTTATAATCCGAATAGAAACCGTCAAGAGAGAACTCTCAATTTCTCTTTGCCAACATAACCATCACATGTGCCCTTCTCTGCAGTTTCAGAGAATGAGCCCATCCTCTTCAAGGATAATTCCTCTCAATGCCCTTCTTCTTACCCTTTTAAGAACTCCTTTTTGAGTTACCCTCTTTCCTCTATCCCTAAATTGTCCTCTTGAATCCTGTCTCAGCCTATAAACATATTCAAGTTGTCTAGAATAATCACACACACAAAATATGCACACACCTTCTTTGATCTTATGTCCTCTTCTAAATACCATTTAATTTCACCTTCCCTTCTCATTCAAACTCTTTACAGGTGTAATCTATACTCAATATTTCAATCCTTCCTCCTTGTTTAGTCAAATGCAGAAATTGCTCTCACCAAATTACTAATGACCTTCTAGTTACCAAATTTACTATGCAAATGGTTTACACGTATCACTGCATTTAATCCTCTAATATTATGTGCATATTCTTATCCTAGTATTGCAGACGAAGAACTTCACTTCCTCATAACTCCTGAAGTTCTAGAAGTTAGCCTGTTGGGATTAGCTTAAGCCATGTGCTAATTCTTGAGGTTATCACATGGCCAGAAATAGAAATTCTCTGATTCTTTAAGTTTGGGTTATATGGCTGCTCTGAATCACTCACAGTAGCCAGGGGAATTTGATGCTTGATCGGCCAATATTATATCCTTGTGCCACTTCTGGAGTCCTAAACACATAAACTAATAGTAAAAAGGTGCTTCCCCCAAAGGAAATCCTTTCGACCAACTTATTTCTGTTATGATTTTTTTTCTACCAAAAGCTATTTTCTTCCCCTTTTATGGTAGCAGATTTTCTGTAAAAATAAGTTTCCCTTAATTCCATACATTTATTAAACTTATAGTGTGTCTTAGGCATTGCACGAGGTCCTAGGGGTACCATATACAAACAAGATATATACATAGCCCTTATTAGAAAAGAACCTACAGTGTAAAACTATGGTCTTCAGTATTTTTTGCTCATGTACCTCCTAAAAGACTTGAAAAAGTATGTATCCCTTAATATGTATTAAGCTGACACCTTACTCTCATTATTAATTTGAATCATCATAAATGATTTAATTTCCAGAGTATTATAAATATTTTTAGCATAAAGCTGTTGATTCCTTTTAAATAAAATGAATGGAATTTAGAATTCATAATAATTTGATACCATCTTCCATTTAAAATCTATTTGTAAAAATTTTTCTTTTGACATTAAAAATTATTCCTGTTTTCCAAATAATTGTACCTTTTTATTGGTTACTCTTACATGCAATGAGAATCTTCATAAAAATTAAAATATCAGCTTTGTTTTCTATTGCTATGTAAGAAATTACCACAAGCTTAGCAGCTTAAAACAACACATATTTATTACCTCACAGTTTCCATGAGCCAAGAGTCCAGGCATGGCTTAGTTAGGTTCTCTGCTTAGAGTCTCACAAGGATGCAATTAAGGTATGGGTCAAAACATGTTCTCATCTGAAGGCTCAACCAGGGAAGGATCTGCCTCCAAGCTCATCCAGGATGTTGGCAGAAATCAGTTCCTTGTAGCTATATGCCTGAAAGTCCCAGCTTTCTGGTGGCTTTTGGCTGGAGGCCCCTTGCAGGTCCTAGATGCTGCCCACATTTTCTAGAGGCCGCCCAGAGTTCATTACCACATGTGTTTCCTAAACGTGGTGGCTTATTTTATCAAGTCAGCAGAGAGAATCTTTTCCTACAGTTAGCTAAGGAGAACGTAGTCATGGGAGCAACATGGATCACCTTTGCTTGAAGCAAGTCACAAGTTGTGCCCACACTCAAGGGGTAGGAATTATACAAAGATGTGGACACCAGGAGGAACAAAACCATATAGGGGGACACCTTTGGGTCTGTCTGCCACCATCAGCATTTCACTATGTCTTAGCAATGCTATTTTCTGCTGCGTTCCCTTGGTTCCTTTCCCTTTTCTATAACAATAATAGGAAGATAGAAGAAGCTTATACCTAGATTCAGGATATCCCAACATGGGCAAAAATCCCCCATTTCTAATGCAAGCTTTATCCTTAATAAGAATATATAATGATAGGAACATATAAACATTTTTGTGGGTCTATGCCATTTTGATTAATCATTGAAAGGTATATTTCCCCCCATTTTGGCAATATGGAGGATTTCAAACTTCCATCGATAAATCACAGTAAAAATGACTATGTGGGAGAGATAGGCCTTATTTGGTAAAGGGAAGAAGGTCTATTGTGAACCCAGGCAGGTGCTCAGGCAAAACAGGTTTTAAAAGCATACTATGGAAGCTGAGGATCTGGAGGCTGATTCCTTAGGATAATCCATGCTAATTTCCCCTGGAACATGTTGGCATACTTGAATTCCACTGGTCTAGTTAAAGATCTTATATCCCACTTATGCGAAGAAGGCATAGGAAATACTGTGTTGGGAGGGCATCTATGGGCTCATTGAGGGAAATGCTGTGATTATCATTGTCTGCAAAGGAGAGGAGGGCATCACAACTGCATATTTGTGAACTTGCTAGTAGACCTGTGTTTCGCAACATCAATAGCTTCTTGTTTCTGATATACTTCCCCTCTCCTTTACATATCATTTTTAACATACCCTGTTTCATTCTGTTTATCAGTTCACTCTCTTTCATATGGCAATTAAAATGATAATGTAAGTTCATCTACATAGGCTTCAGAAATCTTATGAAATTTACTCATAAAAGGCTGTTAGAATTGGAAGCTCTTTTTGGCTGTGATGGTTTGATTAGGCATACATAGCCTTTGACCCAGAATTTCATGTAGATATATGTACAGGGATGTTTATTACATTATAGTTTATAATATTAAAGATGGAAACAACTTAAATGTCCTTCAATAGGAGACTGATTCACTTATGGTACATATGGTACATATTATAATATGATGGAATACTCTGTAGCTGTTAAAAATTACATGTATCTGCTCAAGCCCTAAAACAGTCTTTGTACCCCTATACATTCTAGCAGGAAGCAGGCTGCCTGACCCCAAATCACCACCCAATCTAGGATTTTTGTAAAGAAAAAAAAACAAACATCTTTTGTACTGAAACACTGATATTTAAGGAGGTATCTACTCCAATAGTCTAGCATTAGTCTTAACTAATTTATGTTGCATTATCCATATAGCAGTTCCCCCTCCATAGGCCCTTTTGTTGCCGGATCAGCCTTTAAATCCTTTCTCCTTGTACAGGGGGTCCTGCTAAAACTGATGCCTTTGCCACTCCCTTTATTTCCCAAGTCCCACATACACATAAAAGAGTGTCCTACCCTTAGCACTAAGTTAAAATTCTAAATTAATTTCCCATAGAAAATTCCACTGGGAACTTCAATATACCAATCTATTTCAATAGTTATTCTCTGAATATTCTTCAATAGAAACAGAGCCTTGCTATTCTGACGGGACTATACATTCCTACAAAATTCCTCCAATCTTTTTGAGTTTGAGGACCTTTCATTATGTCAAAAAACAATCATGATTTCATACAAACTCTTACTTTTTTGTACCCTTTGATTGAGACAGCACATAGCAGTGGAAAACTATGATTTTAAATAGACATCTGCTTCTTTATGAATTACACGTAATTAAAAATATTTCAGTCTGACCTCAGCCAGTGCTTGTACACTGTCAACATGTTCAGGCCGCCCCTTGTAATAACTGTCAGGACTCTGTAGGACACAGGGTGGGAAACACTGATTTTTATCATGCCCACTTCCAGAAGGATTTGAGGCAAATGAGCTATGCAGTTTGGGTTATTACCAGAAAAGAGCACACTGTGTTTATTTATTTATTTTTACTTCATCTCATTCCAGAGAGGTTTGAAGGCAGTGTGTAAGGATATATAACATAAAGGTAGCATAAGTAAAAGTGCAGGAAAGTGAAACCAAAGATGAGGACAAAACAGAAGTAGGATGAAAGGCCACATTGTCCATTTACATATCCCCAGCTCTTATTTTTCATACAGAAATCCTCATGCACACAAATGCAAAGCCCCATGTCTAGCTTTTCTGGGATCTGGATTTATTTCTTGATATAAACTTATATTAATTTTCTTCTCTGATTGTCCCACTGATTGCTTCAAAATTTCCCCTTTTGAGCTTTCTCTTCTCGCAGCATCCCTCACCCTCTCAAGTGTCTTCTGTAACATTCATTTGGGAACATATCACCCAGTTTAATATTTTTTCTTTTTTTAATCCTAGACCTTTCACCCTTTTGCACGTGTGTGTCTCTCTCCTATTAAGAGATACTTTTGTGCAGTGAGCATAGATAAGGAAGCACACTGGCAATCGTAACACTATATAGATGCAAGGGAGGTTCTTTACCCTAGTCATTTTAAGATGAGGTGCTACTGTGACTATTTCCAAATGGGAGCCACTCTCTGTGATATATAACATTAAACTTACATGATATCTTCAGCCACAGGTTTAATGTATCTTTGGCTGTACCTTTTTGAGAACCATGGCAAGACTCCCTCTTGCTATGGTTCAATTCACACTAATTTTTTCCAGGCCAAACCACACACTGCTGACTTTATTGAACTGTCAGTCTATCACTATTCAGGTTCCAATCTTGAAGAAAATGAGCAGAAAGCAGAGCATCTAGGTGTTGCCATCTCAAAACTCCTACCTGCCCCCGTTCTTCTGATACTACCCACAGAACAAATTTCTCTTCAGATCTAAAGCTCACACCTAAGTTCCTTCGATTTGAATGGCAGGAGACCTACCTGGTGACCCCGACCTTATTGGGTTAGTGAGGGAAAGGCTCACTCCCTCGGGTTAGCAGGGGCTCCCGTCCCACACTGAGCAGAGTCCTGGCGGTCTCAGTACATCCCCCTCGGATCCACTGGGGGACTGCCTGTGTGCTCTTCCCCTTTCCTGCTGCCCTTCTCACCAGGAGCCATGTTATAATAAACATCAATAATATTTTGAAACACTAGTTGATATTTCCTCCTGGAACATCCTTTTATTGTCTTTACTTTCTCCCAGTTGGACAAATGAGCCACATTTTCTTCAAGAAGAATAGAGAAGAGAGTCAAATTCTTTGCATGTCTTAAAGCTGAAATACAAGAATGAAATAATAGATTTGAAAGAAAACATCATTTGTCAAAGTCAGCTTTTTCTTGTCTCCAAGCCTTTACGTGGGGAGAAAGAAATGATTAAAGGGAAAAGCAAAGAGATGAGAATGTTGGAAGGACTGAGGAGGAGTTATATTTCCTGACCCCTTCGACAAGCTGCAGGGACAAGTGGAGACCCTCTACCCATTCATTTGTTCAGTTCTCCCATTCAACAAATACAGAGCACTTGAAAACTTCCTAACGTTGGTCTAGGAATGGGAAGCATAGCATTATACAAAAACAATTTTGTTTAATTGTGTTCACTGTTAAAGACAGCATAAGAAGTTTAAACAACGTTGAACTTCCTGAAAATATCACCAGACAACCTGTTAATCAAACAAAGGTACATTTATTAGAACTTCCTGCAATAAACGAGGACATCACCTTGACAGAATTGTAAGAATGTCTCAGAAGGAAGAAGTCAAAAATAAAATGCTATTTAACTGTAGGGTGTGAGTTCAAGTAGTTTAAGGTGGATCTTTCAAAGTGGGCAACTGAATGGAATGGAACAGAAATTGTGATATAATCTTTCAGGCCTGGCAAACACAGAGAAGTGAGGGTCTTAGTGAGTCTTGATAAGTAAACTGTGGTTGATGAACAAACTGTCAAGGTGAGCAGGTCCTTGTCTCTGATAAATTGTTCCTCAGGAGATTTCCTGAAAAAAACAATGAAATTATTTATTGTTGTAAGATAATAAACCTTTGCCTTTTCTAGGCAAATGTTTTCTGGAACAAACAATAGGGGGTACACTGTCATCTAAGTCATGCTAGCACAGATGCTCTCAACTCCTGTCAAAGTCCTCATGGAGCTTCCACTCTAGTGGGGGATGTCAGACAATAAACAAATTATACTTATATCTATATATCTAAATCTATCATCTATCTCTACATTTATCATGTGACAAGTGCAATGGACCAAAACAAAAAAGCAGAACAAGGCGGAAAGAGATTGAAATAGAGTTGAGGGGTGCTATTCTATATGATATGATTAGAAGAGGCTTCATTGATAAGGGATTTTTTTTAAATTTATTTTTTAGAGATGTTGCCCAGGCTGGCCTTGAACTCCCAGGCTCAAGCAGTCCTCCTGCTTCAGCCTCCCAAGTAGCTGAGACTACAGGATAAGGAAACATTTAGGCAGCATCACGTGAGAGAGCCACAAAGACTAGGATAGGAATTGCTTGAGGGTATCTCAACCGCTTTAGAAATAAGGGCTCCACAATTAGTTCAATCAAAGAAAAATACAGTTGTATTTCTTTCTCATCTGATACTGAAATTCATACCTGCTCTACCAATAAAATAAGCAACCTGCCCATTTTCCTCTTTTCCTGCCCTTCTTGCCTCCCACCATCCTTTCTCAATTGTTGATCTTTTTTTCTGAGTATATCACACCTCTCCCAGGTCTGCTGCAGGAGAAGTACTTGGACTTGCAGATTTCTAAGTTTCCCTTCATATTTCACTATGCTTCACTCTCCTCTTCCACTTGCTGAGTTTCCCGCAGGCTCTGCTGGGCAGGAAATTCTCCTCTTTCCCGGGGCACGCGTAGCCCCCTGGCCTGTGCAGACCACCAGGGGAGGCTGGGGAAGTCAAGGCACTCTAGAGAGAAGTTTTGCTGAAGAGAAGACTGAGGCACAGTTTGGAGAAAGAATTTGCCTAGAAGACAACACCGGGGCTCTAAGACGCAGCTGAACTTTCCTGACACCTAGTTCTGATCTGTTGAACCAAGAAGCCTCTCCCAAGCCATATATGGAACATATGGTTTTACATTGCCTGGGATATCTCAGACTCTTGGGTCTACATTCTTTATTTAACATAATTATAACTTACACTCATGTAGCACTTTGTAGTTTGCAATGCATTTCTACATTCATTTGGGCTTCATGCCAAACTCTCAAAGGTAGTCCAAACAATGATGCAGACGACCCAGTGATGATGATGATGATGATGTTGACAACAATGATAGCAGCTACACTTTAGTGGATTGCTAAATAAGAATCCCTGTCAGCTCTAAGTGGTTTACATCATTTCGACTTTGCAAAGTCCCCTGTTATTACCATTCCTGCTCTACTGGTTAGAAAACTGAGTTAAGTAACTCATCCCAAGTGAGTTAGAGGGAGGTGATTTTACAGGGATGGAAACAGAGGTTTCAGTATTACTGTTCAATGGTGGCACTAGAGGTGTAACCTATGGTTTAGTAATCTTGCCACCTCATAAAACCTCAGTTTGAGCCTGCAGATGGGTCCTTTGTGTTACACTCAAAATTGAACCCATTGGAAGCAACTTTGTTTAACCTGGAGGAGGGGATAAAAATGGACTTAGAATTAAAATTGTTTTTCACTATTAAAGACAGTATAAGAAGTTCCAGACTTCCCAACCTACCCTCTTTCGTGTTCCCACAGCCTGTGGTAATGGGTCCTTGCTCACATAAACTACTGCATTACATGAGCTCGATGTGAGGCCCCAAAGTCCCTTGAAGAAAGGCCAAGACTCCATGCAGTCTTGCCGAAATATTTAAAAACTCCATTCTCGCAGACTGAACATGAACAATAATATTTTCCCTTGAGGACTGCTTGCTCTATGACACTTAAAATCCTTAATTTCTGCAGTTTCTCTTTTCCTGACTTGTAAACAGTTTGCAACCAGAAGTCAAAGCAAAAAAAGCTGAGATGGATCTATTTAATAGGATCCATCTGGGCATTAGCGGCAGTTTGAAATAAACAGCTTCTCAGTGAACAAGTTTATTTTTAGAGGATTCTGATTTATTCTCTTGAATTTTCCGTTTCTCACCATGGTCTATGAGTGCATGTACTTAATATGCAGTGTCCCGAGTCGTCGAAACAGAACGAATGCAAAGTGCATAGAATAATGTCAGTGTGCGATTCCATGCCTCTCCGTGCTCTCTCTGCTGAGGCCTTTTGCTCACAGGTAGAAGCACTAAATTTGCCTGTTCTCATCTTCAAAGAATTTTCCTAGACAGTCGGTGATTAATCTTTATAACCATCTTTAGAACTGTTTTCATTTTCTCTCTTTTAGGGGTGAAGAAACTGAGAAAAGTCGGGACATTAAGACACTTGCCAAAAGCTAAGGAAGGTGTTTTACGAGAGCTGAGATTAAGATGAGGCCAGATCTTTGCCTCAAGTTCTGTGCTCACAGCTCTCTTGCTTCATGAAAAATACATGCCATTTAAATATTTACATTTTCCTAACAGTAGCAGAAATAATGCCGACAAATGTTAATTAAACAGCCATAAGATGATTAAAACCCTGGTACTGGCCTCCCCAGCAAGAATAAATCTATTAAGATTTTCTTCTCGACTCTCAGATGCCGCACTGTGTTCTGCCTCCATGAGCTGAAACAAAACAAAATTTCTGATCAAAGGGATTTGTGTCAGGAGGGATCAACTTTGCCAGTAGATACTCATCACACGGCTAGTGGGGAGTGGATGCTTATCTTAGGGCAGACAGAAATGGCAGCATGACTCTGAGAAAGGGTTTGTAGTCAGAATCAGTAACTCTCTGGGTATCAGGTGTGAACTAGGGCTGCCTAGCTCCTGTTACCTGCTTCTACTGTTTCTTGAACAAAGGGCGCTCTCTGCTCTCTGCTTCAATAGATGAGGCCCTTCTAGCGACAGGCAGTGTACGTTCCTTACCCAGCCCCAGTGCCTATATGCACAAGTTGCCAGGTGAGCTTGAGCTTGTGTGTAGGGGCAGGGAAGGGGCGTGTTAGTTTTACTTTTCTTTCTCCCCACATCCAGTAAGTTCTTTCTCTGCCAAGTTAGGGACTGGCTTCATTGCCTTCTTTAAGCACAGAGACAGGCTGGGCACACTCAGTTTCCTGGCCAGGAGTTGTTTTTCTATCCTTTTATTTGCATTCCAGTATGTTAATAAGGGCCTCTTTGCTGTCCTGCTCTCTCCTGCCCTCCACGGCAAAGGAGCTCTTTCTTTTCTCTTTAAGGCAACTCTTGTGAACATGGTTGGATTAGGGCCCTCTTTATTAGCCAAGCTTTTCTCCAACTCTGGGTTCTTTTGCTCTCTCGTTTAATTTTCTTTTTTCACTAGAGCCCCTTCTCTGTGGCCTTGTCACTGTCTCTGAGAATTTAGGCCTGTATTTGGCAGGTGGGAGGCCCCAGTTCTCATGCCCAGTGTTGATTTACAGCCCGGCTTTCTAGCACCTCCTGAGGCCACAGACCCTTGTCATTAAAGAAAGGGGACATTTTCTAAAAGAAAAGATTGCAGTTGTAAACAAGAATTTATAGTAAGAAGAATCTTAAAACAAGAAACACATCATTCATTCAGTCTAAAAATATTCTCATGGGTTTTGGGATTACAGAGTGAGCCATGATGCCTGCCCTAAAGGAACTCGTGAGATAATGGAGGAGACATAGAGTAATCAATGTTCAACCCAGTGAGAGAAGTGATTTGGCAAATGTAGACATATAGAGCTAATATAAGGGGCTCCAAAATCAGACCATTGGGTTAAGGAAGCCTGAATGGAGGAAGTGATGCTGAAGTTTAAGTTGCGAAGGATCAAGGGCAAGAGTAGATAAGATTGTACCTACAAGGCTATGACAGTCATCAGGTGAGATGGTAATTCAAGTGGGAAGATTATAACAACTAAGTAGAAGGAATATACAGGACTTGGTGACTCATAGGCTTGGAGAGAAAGTGGAGTTGGTAGTGAGGAAGATGGAAAAATTAGGAACAGCTACCAGATTTCTCTTTTGGGTGTCTTAGTGGTTGGAGGTGCCAGACATTGAGATGGAAATGCAGGAAGGGGATTGGGTTTGTCAGGGAGGAAATGAGTTTGATTTTGGATATGCTGCCTTTGAGGTGCTTGTAGGTCATTCAAGTGAAGATGTTGTTCTATTTGCTTATGTGTGTCACAGACTCATCTGCTGGTTGAAGGAAGGCATTGCACACATTGCCAGGCCCTAGCAGGGCAATTTCCAATCAGCAGACAGCCTTAGCATTTCTTGAGTAGCAGAAGACTTTTCCAGGTTCTTTATGGATGCATAACAGGCTTTCAGAACTGGAAGCACCCTTAGAGAACAACAACTGCCTCTTTTTGAGGCTTTGGGCACCATTAGATAAAATAAGTGCTATGGTTGGCTGCTATAGGAAGGATGAAAAAGGCTAAAGAAGGATTTCTGCTCCCCCGACACAGAATGCTAGTGATGATGAGGCCCTTCTCTGCCCTAATTCTAAGGCTACATTATTCATATGAGTTAGAACCCAGCAGACACATATTTACCAAACCATGTTGAGAATAGACAATATCTGGGATACAGAAACTCTTTTCCTCTCAGGGCTCTGAGTCAGAAATCCTCAGTAGCTTAGGATATCTCTGTTCTTTTAAGTCCTCCTGGACAAGGTCTGGGAGAACTGGAAGCAGAACCAGAATACTAAGGATGATCTCTTGGCATTTCCCCCTCCGAGACTCAATCCTGTAAAATAGAGAAATTCAACATTTATTGAGTTTTCTGCACCAAGCACGGCTGAGTACCATGAGTCAGAGACAGAAAGAGAAATTATAAGATATGGTCTCAACCTTCAGATTGCTTATGGCCTAAAAGAAGAAACACATATTTAAAGAAAACATCACAACATAAATTCTTGACTTGTTCTATTGGCAGTTTTCTCTCTCAAAAGGTTAAGAAAGCAATGAGAGAAACCCATGCTTTTGGTCTGTCTGTGAGAGATATACAGGGAAGAATCATTAAACTTACATTTTATTTTCCTTTCAAAAAATTATCTTTATTAGAAATACTAGATTAGACATTAGTAAGAGGGATTTAGGGCCTGAGAGAGGGAGAAGTTTAAGTGTCCTGGTGTGGATGAACTTAGTCCCAGGTTACTCTCAGAACTTACAGGTGCAACCCACAAATGCTCCTTAGTGATTTTTGAGGAAACGAGAAGTCCTGGAGAGGTACCCCCAAACTGAGGCACTAGTCCTGCTTTTCAAGAAAAACAAAACAGAAGCAAACATTTTTTTTTCAAACTACAAGCAGATGAGCTAATGACAATGCAGGGCAATGCATTTTTTTTAAATAAATATTTAGAAAAGAAATCACAATTAACATGAATCAACCTTGTTAATGAAGAGTAAATCTTGCCAAATTCACCCCACTTCCCTTTTTGATATGGCCACTACACTGACACATCATGAATACAGTCAACATTGTGTATCCAATTTATTTGGGGACACCACATGTGGTTTTAGAGCCACAATTGCAAAGATATTCAAGAACGCTAAAAATTCTCAGAACATAGCATTTTAGCTTTTATTTTAGGTGTAATTAAATTCCCATGTATTTGCAATGTCCTCGTGCCCAATCAACTGAAAGCCATCGGACAGCCCAGGAGGCTATTAGAGAGAGCCCAGCGGTTACATTCCAGTTATTTATTCACTTTATCTCATGCTATACTCTCTCAACTCTTCAACCTTTCCATTAATCTGTTAGCCTGTCTTCAGACTCTGTTTGCTTTGAGTTGCTTTCTCAGGCCCTGGGACTTGATTAAGGAAAATATCTATGCAATTCATCAAAGCCAGAGGAAAACCCAAGCAGTCTTTCAAGTTTTAAGTTTAATGTAACCTTTTGCTTTGCCTCCATATTTATTAAGTAGGCCAAGTAGTGGACATGGGCCCCCGAGGGTCTCTCTTTGACCATGATTTGGACCTGGCTGCCTTAAGAAAAACTCGTGGACTCAGAATATAGGTTACTTTTTATTTTGCTGACCCTAGATCGATGGCTTTCCAGTTTGGGGCTGTGACTCATATTACAGATGGCCTTTATGTCTGCACCACACTTCCACGGTCTACATAGAGTACAGGGTGTGGCAAGGATCAGATTGGGGCAGTTTACCTGCAATTGTTGGCAGCTTACTTCTAAATCCACCTTTTCCTTTGTCACTCAAGAGAACATACTGAGCTGTACGTGAAATTCATGTTATTACAGTGACATAATCTTGCTTCTTGTCAATGAAAAATTTTATGAAAAATTCATTTGTACCTATAAGCCTAGAATTTATTAAAGGTGAAAAGTTACTTATAACATCTCATAATTGATTGTACAGTACCAGTGGGTCAAGACTTCAGTATAAGAATTGACTAAATAATAGTGATGTAGCCAAATGGCTTAATATTTCAACACAAATTATTTACTGTATTGGGGGAAATACAGTTTGTGCTTCTAATAATTGAGCATATTGCAGGCAGATTAGTGAAAAAGGTGTCTTTGTCTTCCAACTTTTGGCAGATTGTTTCTTAGATTAAAACAAAATCAAAAACCCTTTGTCAATAGACTTGTCCTACTTTAAGTAACCAGTATCTTTGCTCCCCTTTTCTTTTTCCTTTCAAAATATGTACTCCTCAAAAAGGTCTGACATCAATCATTAACACTATAGTATAAATTTAAGTCAATGTACTTTGTATTTCCAGAAAATATATATTGTTTGCATATTTTGCCTTATTTCAACTGTATAGTTAAAAATATTTCTAACCACTAGATTTAATTCTAAGTACCTGCCCTAAAACAAGACAGTTTGATGCTGAAATCTAGTGGTAAGATGATATCATAGAAAAGGCAGTCACAAAGGAAGGCAATGCCGATTCACAGCATGAAAGTGGCTGCACTTCTGCTGATGTTTTCAGAGTTCGCTGGTGTCCTCGGGGATTCCTTTCCACTGCTGGAGCCGTCCTTCTATAAAGGGCCCATTCACTGAAATTTAAAATTTAAAAATTTAAAATTGCCCTTCTTTATAGGAAAAACAGTTTGATTCAGCCCATTTTCACAAACTAACTCTTTCAGATGAGTATTATAAATTTGGTAATAAAACCAGATGCCAAAGATAAAGGAAAAAAAGAAAATCAAGGCTTTCTATCAACCATAAACCCATACATAGTCATAGAATCCCTCCTATAATTCTATCTACAGCCTTTCAGAGTTGGTTAAGTACACGTGGTAGGCAACTAATCAGGGTTTTGTTTTTTAATTAAAAATTAGGGCTCAATGCTGGGGAAAAAAGTCTCCCATTGAGTAATCTAAGTGTTTAGGCATTTAAATTCCGTTTAAGACAAACCATACTCCTGATTAGGTATTTGTTACATTTCAATTTCTTTAATTTGAAAAGTCAAATTGGGGATAATAACCACCATTTAAAATAAAAGGATCTAAAAAATACCACAGACATTTGCGAAGAAGACAGACGCAACAGGGAATTCAAGGGAGTTAAGTATCAAAGTTTCCCTTCTGGAGTGTTACTCCAGCCTGCAGGCCTGAGTTACTTTTGAGGAATCAAGTTAAAGTAAATAACAGGATTGTTTTACCGGCAGGGTTTCTAACCTGTGAAACTCTACTTTCTCTTAAATCTAGTTAAACCTTCTCTGGCCTTCGGCACTGAGATTGTAGGGAACCCAGAAGAGGTTGCAGGTGCGGTTGGTTTCTGATCTCATGGTGCCAAATCGAGTTTCCCCCAGACACAGATTCAGGCACTGCCTCTGTTCCAGTCAGCTCCGGCTGCTACAGAAAAACACCATAGACCGGGTGGCTTAAACAACAGACATTTATTTCTCACAGTTTCCTGACGCTGGAAGTCTGAGACCGAGGTGCCTGCTGGTCGGGCCACTGCTCACTTCCTAGCGTGCAGTCTTCTCGCTGTGTCCTCACAAGGCAGAGAGGGAGCTCTGTTGCCTCTTCCTCCTCTTATAAGGGCACTAATCCCAGCGTGAGGGCTTCACCCTCCTGACCTCCTCTAACCCTAATGACCTTCTAGAGACCTGTCGTGATACCATCACATTGGCAATTCGGGCTTCAATGTGTGGACTTTGGAGGGACATAAACATTCACTCCACGACAACCTCCTCACTAAAAGCCCTTTAAAGCATTCCCACCTTGAATTAGAAACCTTTCACACAGCTCCCTGTCCCTCTACCCCCACATCTCTCTTTCCTCACCCTATAGGCTGACTCATCTATTCCAAACCATTTGTCATGTTTTCTGATGACTCTTTACGTATTATTATATGTTCCATGGCCTGGAATCCCATCCTGAGCTTGTCTATCTCAATAATTCTTGCTCTTTTAACAACACCCAATATAGCCCCTCCCCTCTTTCCCATTGTAGCCTGTGGCTTTCCTTCACTCCGTCAACTAGGGCATTTATTTTGTGTTTATTGTCTCTGCAAAAGCAGAAAAAGAAAAAGAAGTCCATCTTTGACTTTTGATTTTTAAAAGCCTTAGGCCCTCAGGGAAAGAGAGGCCATGGATTTGAGAAAATAATGAGGCATAAAAGCAGTTTTTCTCCTACCACAGATGAAAGCACCAGAGATGAATTCATCACCAGCTTAAGGAAGGAGGAGTTGGAGGAGAGAGGAGGAAGGAGTGAGCAGCGGGGAGGGCCGGGGCAGGAGAGGCAGAGGTCTTAGATGTCTGTGATCCCAGAGCACAGGACGCTGCTCCCTGGGATAGCAGCCCAGAGAGGGAATGGCTGTGTGGTGCATCTAGGCAGACAGCCTGCGAGCTCCACGCAGGAGCCCCCTGCGTTCAGGAGGCTGTGGTGTCTCAGAATGATCTCATGAACATAGGATCATGAGTGCCATAAAAGCGCCATAGTATTTTACACCACAGTTTCCCAATGTGCAGCAGTAGCAGCAGCAGCAAGGACGTTGCTGAAGGAGTTGCTAGATTTAAATTGGCCTTTTGCTGACTGTGAGGGTTGACCTAGGAGTGACCCCTCCTTCCACCGAGGAGCAGGCGGGATGACACATGTGCTTGTAGATGCCACCCAGCAACCCCCATGTCACCACGCACACAACACTAGGCACTATGAACACCCCCAGAATGTGGATGCCACCCAAGCTGACAGAGGTGAAAATTCAACCACCTGGCAGAAGAGACACACAAGATAGAAATTATGTTGAATTAAAAAAATAAAATAAAATTCAATGTATTGCACATCAGAATTTATAGACAGAAATTCCAACCCATAGAAGTCTTTAAGACTCAGCTTAGACATCATTCTTACAGATCTACTGATAACCCTCCTTGAGAAAGTTAGGGGATCCCACTTTTTAAAAAGAGGAAAAAATTTCTTCTAGATAAGGTTAATTATAAGGATTAATAATAGCATGTTTGTAAAAGACTCAGCATAGTGCCTGATTCATAGAAAACCCTCAATACCTTGTGGATTGTATTCCAATTTGTCTGGCTCACCTCTGTTTGCTAGTGCCTGGAACAAAGCAGACATTCACACGTGTTCACCAAATTGAACCATGATCTATGATCTAGTTAATAGAAACGACTGGCACGTGTAAAATGGGAATATTTATAAATTATGTACCATTCTCTACGTATCTGTAGAGTAGTACATAATCTACCAAAGTAATAACAGTACAGGAGGGAGGAAGAGATCACTTTTGTTAATAATCTAGCTTCCTTAAAATCTGAACCACAGGGGCTGGGTGTGGTGGGCGTGTCTGTAATCCCAGCTATAATACTTGGGAGGCTGAGGCAGGAGATCACTTGAGGCTAGGAGTTCGAGATCAGCCCGGACAACATAGCAAAACCCTGTCTCTAAAAACCTAAAAAATAAAAAAATTAAAAAAAAATTTAGCTAGGCGTGGTGGCTGCACCTACTGCTCGGGAGCCCAGGCGTTTGAGGCTGCAGTGAGCTATGATCACGCCACACCACTGCACTCCAGCTGGGGCATCAGAGCAGGCTCCATCACTTAAAAAAAAAAAAAAATCTGAAATATAGGGGGAAAAAAGTTTGCTTGGCAAGGAAATCAAATATCCGTATCTGGAATATGAGCAACATTATCTCCCATCTCCTGGCCCCCTGCAAACGTTGGCTCTAACTCCAGCTTAAAGAATGTACGATGACTTTCAGCGCTACTCTGTCCACACATGGATCTCAACATCTGTAAAAATTCTTTATCTTTATGGCATTCAGTTAAATTTGAAAATAATAGAGAGGCTACCAAGAAATGCAGGGCTACAGCTCAGTGGGACATGTCAGAGGCTGTTACAAGATGACAGGAAGCAAAAGTTGTCTGTCTGCGGGAGAAAGGAAAGGAAGACTGCAGATGGCAGCAGGAGGCAGCAGGAAACAGCACCCCTCCTGGCTCAGAATCACAGGCCACCCCACCTTCTAGGTGTGTTGCAGGGACATCAGACCACAGCTCAGGATGGTGGACTCCGTGGAGAGGTCTGTGGCTGTGACTGCTTGGCAGCATTAAGGAAGGTGACACCAGCATCACTAATCAGATACCTGCATGAGGTAGAAAATTAATTGGAGAACAGACCCATCACGAAGGTGTGAGAAAACCAAGAGGGTGACTTGGTCTATGCTGTGCTTGGCTGGAAAAAAAAGAAATTCTGTTAATTAATTGCCAGATAAGAATGAAATGAAATGTTCTGTCAGATCCAGCAGTCCTTCCCTTTACCTTATCCCCAACCCTTCCCTCTCCTCCTCCTCTCCTCCCTCTTCCCTCCCCATCCCCCCCCCCCCAACCCATGCTAGACTTTCACCAGTTGAACAGCCGTGGGGCAGCCACAAATGCAAGAACTTTTTCCCAGGGAAGACATAAAAACCCCAAGCCTTCAATGGGAGCCAGAAGGGAGAAAGGGAATAGAATTATTTTTTGTAAGAGGTCCTACGTCCAGAGAGATGGAAACTGAGGGACGCTTACTAGGCTTTAGTGCTAGGAAGACACTGTGACTATAGAGAGTGGCAGCATCGGTTTTCTTCCACTGAAGTCCGAGTGTGGATTAATAGACAAACTGGGGTAGGGATGGGGACAGAAGTACTGGGGGACAGACCTCAAGTTTACTGGGAGGCACTGAGACCTAGGGAGCCCAGATACAGAGTCACTTTAGTTGGCTTAATGGGTGCTCTGTGTGTGTGTGTGTGTGTGTGTGTGTGTGGTGTAATGTTGCAAAGACTTTAGATGAAGGTTTCTCATCCCCAGCAGTATTGGCATTTGGGGGCTGGAGGGCTCTCCTGGGCATGTAGGATATTTAGAAACATCCCTGGTCCCTACCTACTAGATGCAGGTAGCACCCTCCCAAGTTGTGACAACCAAAAATGTCTCCAGACATTGCTAAATATTCCCTCGGGGCACAGTCAATCCTGGTTGAGAACCACTGCATTAAAGGGTAGACTAGCTGGACACTCACTGATGTTTTTAGCTCTGTGATTTCCGGGGTCTAAAGTAGAAGAGAAGGCGTCTTCATAGTGAACTGACAATGATTCTAGGTTGTTCCAAATTCCAGAGTAGGATGAACTGAAATTTTGTACCACATGTTGAGAAATTCCTAGACTTCTCTGGGTATGGGTATAACAGTTGCATTGATAATAGCATTCACTTGGGGATGCATTTCTATCTAAAACAATTCTTTAAAAAAGCCTAAGGAAAGGGAGTGTTTGTGGAGATGCCAGAGAGCTGGATATTAAAGGGACAATAAAGATAGAAATAAGAGCCATTTCACTTCTGCTGTCCAGAAGTGAAAAGTCCATACAGATTAAAAATCAATCCATACAGATTAAAAACACGACAAAATCCATCTTAATGACTAACTATACCAAGCACCCCCATGGCAGAGAAGAAGCAAGAATGAAGATGATGAAATGAAATGAGGCCACAGCAACACCCAATCTCAGCCCATTGTCTTTTACCCTTCCAGCCGCCAATCCAGGGTGAGAACTCTGCTTCCCACTCAAGGAATTCACAACTGCACATCAGCTGCTACCTGCTTTAGAGTCCAAACATACAGGGGAAGAGTATTTGAACTGGATTTGATAATTTAATAAACATTCTGAAATAAACCTGACATAAAGTGGTAAACTCAGACAAGTGTACACCTTTGATTTGGGGAATGACGCATAAATAAGCATTTAGCTGCAAGTAAATCCCATGATGGACTTTAAGAGAAGAAAGTACAGATATTGGGTTAGAAAAGCAGAAGAGTAGGGTTAAAACACCCAACACCTGAAGCAGAAGAGAAAGCAGCCTTCAGCTCTTAACTAAATGGTCTGTGTTCTTATAATACCTGCATTTGAGAGGTTAAGAAAAAGTTTGGACACTGTATCCCACTTTGCCCTTTTCCACTCTGTTGCTTACGATAATCCTGATGCTTTTCTATTTTTCCCAGGGCACTTGACCCCCGCTAAGACATAACTCAATAAGAGATTAGAGGAGTCTTGTCTGGAGAATAATGAGAGTTGGTGGATAAGCTGGGAGGGCTTACAAAGAAGATACAAAGAGTAGTTATCACCAGGGTAGCACAGGACTGGGATGTGGGTCCTGTGTGCTCCATCAGCGTATGGCCCGAGCCCACCACTACCGTCCAGTCCTTTTCACCTTGAAAAGAAGGTTAATGTGATATTCACCAAATTTGCAAATAGCACAAAGCTTGCAGGTAGGGGAGATAAAGAAGATGACATATTACAAACCCAGCAGGATGTAGATAATTCAGGGCACTGGTTGAACAAAAGTGAGATGAGGTTTAATATAAAGCTATGCAAGATAATATATGCACCTGAGAGAAAATAACTCTCAGCACAGATTCAAATTATGGGGGTATTACTCAGGAAGCTGTCATGCTGAGTGAGATTTGGGGAGGATGGCGGATAACAAATTGAATAGGAGTTCATAGTGCAATGCCACGGCAAAGAAGGGCAGTGCTATTTTGAGATGTGTAGACAATATAAAGCGATCTTTGAAAATACAAGAGGGGATGGAGTGTTGCTTTATACCATGTCTGTAAAATCTCACCTTGAACTCCCTGGTGCCCTGACTTTAACAAAGACGCAATAAGATGGGAGATTTAGCAAAGATAGTCGTTTGAATGCTATTCAACATGATGCACGAGTCTCCCTAGGAGAGGGAGAATTGTCTTCTCATGCCAGGCAAACACACATTTATAAAAAAGTTTTCTCATGATAAGGTCCTTCTGCTATTATATTTTCTTTAATACCTTTTTGACTTTCAGGAAGGGGAAAATAACTACTTAGACAGGAAAAGAAACAGAAAGAAGGAAACAACCATCCAAATTCTTTTAGAGGGCAGAAAAATTAGAATAGAATTAATATAGAATAAAATTAGAATATATATTCAGTAATATTTATTGGGTCTAAATTCCTGCCTGCTAAAATCTTTGGCTGTAATAAGAAAAGAGGTGCAAAAATTATCATACAAGAATAAACATGGCAAGAACAATATTAGTTTACAGAGAATATATGCTATAAAGTGCCAAAAGGAGAGATCTTGTCCTGTGAACCAGTTAGGGAACTTTTTGACGAGGTCACTCTCCCATTCATACTTGAGAAAGACCAGTGAGGTGGGAGTGGGCAGATGGTTAAATAGGAGGATCTGGAGCCCAAGAGGCTGGTGAGAGGGCATGAATGACAGGCACCTGAGCTAGCTAGTGGGTGCATTGGGAATGGAAAGGAACAAAATGATACAAAGGTCTGTGTGAAGGAAAAATCAGCAATACTTGGGAAGATCAAGGCTTTGGAATCAGACATACTGGATTTTAATCTGGAGTCTAGTACTTAGTACAATAGATATATACATGTAATTTATTTAATCTCTCTGAGACTAAGATTTTTTAACCAATTAAATTTTAAAAACTGCTTTGCAAGGTTACTATCAGAATTAGATATAATATGTGAGAAGCACTTAGAAGTTAATAGAACCTGTAGTAGGTCCATGATGAATATTTATGATTTTAGTTGACTGATTAGTTGCTGAGAGCACAGGGGAAAAAGAATAAAAGACCATGAGGTTTTATATCTGGAAAGGATTTTGCTAACAATTTTAGAAATACTTAAGATAGGAGGTAGAGTTATTCGTTTGGCAACGTGCTAGAACTGAGTTTTACCCATGATGAGTTAGAAAAGATGGTAGAACACCCTGGCTTTTAGCTTGGCCAGAAACTTTCTTTTTTGTTGTTTCATGCACAATGCTGAAAATGGCAAGAGGAGAGTCTCTAAAATAGTATAGTTTATAAGAGTTCTGAACCCAGTTTTTGCTTTTGGTTTATATTTGCATGGAATATCTTTTCCCATCTCTTTACTTTCAGTCTATATGTGTCTTCACAGGTAAAATATGTTTCTTACAGGCAGCATATAGTTGGATCATGTTATTCATCCAACCAGTCTGTATCTTTTAAGTGGAGAATTTAATCCATTTATATTCAAGTTATTATCAATCTGTGAAGTTTTGTTCCTGTCATATTGTTAATTTTTTTCTGGTTGTTTCATGTATTCTTTGTTCCTTTCTTTTTCTCTTATTGTTTATCCATGTGGTTTGGTGATTTTCCATGGTATCATTGGGGGTTTTTTCTTCCTCATTTGTGTGTGTGCTTTACCAGTGAGTTTTATGTTTTTGTGTGTTTTCATAATGTTAATTATCTTCCTTTTGCTTCTAGGTTAGGGACTCCCTTGAGCATTTCTTGTAGGCCTGGTCTAACAGGGATGAAATTTCCTCAGCTTTTTCTTGTCTGAGAAAGATTTTACTTCACCTTCATTTATGGAGGATAATTTTGTTGCATATAGTATCCATGGGTAGCAGTTTTTCTCTTTCAGTACTTTGAATATATTATCCCATTCTCTCCTGGCCTGTAAGGTTTCCGCTGAGAACTTCACTGTTAGTCTGGTGAGGATTTTTTCATAGTTGACTGGATCTTTTCTCTTGCTGTTTTTAGAATTCTCTCTTTGTCTTTGACTTTAGACAATTTGACTATAATGTGCTATGGAGATGATCTTTTTGTATTGTATCTGTTTAGGGATTGCTGGGCCTCCTATGTCTGGATGCCTAAATCTCAGGCTAGATTTGGGAAGTTTTTATCTATATTTTGTTAAATAGGTTTTAGAACCCTTCCATTCACTCTTCATCTTCTGGAATAGTGATAGTTTGTATATTTGGTTGCTTTATGGTGTCCCATATAGCAACCAAACTGTTCATTATTTTTTATTTTTTCTTTATTTTAGTCTGACTGGGTTATTTCAAAAAACCTATCTTCCAGTTGTGAGATTCTTTCTTCTGCTTGATCTAGTCTATTGAAGCTTTTGAATGTATTTTGTAGCTCATTCAGTGAATTCATTAGTTCTAGAATTTCTGCTGGGTTCCTTTTTATGAAATCTATTTATTTGGTAAATTTCCCCCTGATACCTTAAATATTTTTTCTGATTTATTTGCATTATTTTTCAGCATTCCGTTGTATCTATCTCACTGAGCTTCTTTAAAATCAATATTTTTTTTTTTTTGGAGACAAAG
>VBSM01000529.1:73482035-73497628 GCA_008086735.1 Cheirogaleus medius
CTCGGCCTCCCAGAGTGCTAGGATTACAGGCGTGAGCCACCACGCCAGGCCTAAAATCAATATTTTAAATTCTTTTTCTCGGATTTCATAGATTTCTTTTTGAATGGAGAATTACTGTGTTCCTTTAGAGGTGTCATATTTCCTTGCTTTTTCATGTTTCCTATATCCTCACATCGATATCTCTGCATCTGGTGTAATAGTTGCTTCTTCTAATTTTTTGAATTTGCTTTTGTAGGGGAGGACTTTTTCCTGAAGATATATCAATGATGTTGGTTGAGTAGGGCTTTTTGGCTTTTTCTGGATGTGTACAAGTAGTGTAATCTCTGTATGATTTCTTTGTCTATAAACAGTGTCAGTGGTATCTGTGATTTCCTTGGTGGCTTAGAATAAGGCTGTTAGTGGAGGTGGTGGTGAAGTTTTCCTGGGGACAGGGATGAGAGGTGGGCCAGTCTTTGGGCCCCAGTGGTAGCAGCGGTTGGCTGAGCATGTCTGTCCTTGGGACCCAGGACAGTGTATACTGGCACTGGTGTTAGTGGGTCCAGGTGGGCCTATTCTTGGGCCTCCAGGTCACTTGTTTGGATGCCAGTAGTGGCAGTGGTGGGTTGGGCAGGTGGGTGGGTTCTCTGGCCCCTGGGCAGCTGATGTGCCATGGAGAATGGCAGTGCCAATGGTGGGATGAATGTCTGGGTCCCAAGTGGTGCATGCTGGTGTTGGTGGTAGCTGCAATAGGCTGGGAAGGCTGATCCCAAGGCTCCTAGGTGAGACATGTGGTTGGGTGTTGGTGGTAGTATTGGTGGCAGGCTGGGTGGGCCTGTCTTCAGGTTCCCAAGGGTGGAGGGAGAGCACAGATGCCAGAGGTGGTGGAATGGGTAGAGAGACCTCCAGGTCCTCAGGTGGCATGCTAGGGCTCTGGGGATATGGTGCCCAAGCTCAGTGGGTCTTACCTTAGGCATGTCGTTGGTGGTATGCAGGGGCTACAGCTGTAGCAGGCAGAATGGGATGATCTACAGTGGTGACTCTAGAGCTCGTGCTGGAACACAGTGGTCCTGCTGTTGGTGTGAGTAGGGTTGCTATCAGCAGTCCCCTACAGACAGCTCTCAGGCTCTGGAGAGTGTGAATTTCATCTTTGGCAGAAGTGGTGGCCTCCGCGTTGTACATGGGGGAGCCTGCATTCCAGATGTGCACTAGAGAGCAGAGGTATGCTCCTTGTGTGTGGGGCGAGGTTTGGCACTCACAGCCAAAAACAGGGAGCTCTCAGGTTCTGGGTAGCACTTGCTTCAGTTCCTGGTTGCAGCAGTGACTGCAGTATTGTGGGGTAGTGGTGATAGTGGGGATCCTGTCCTCTGTGTGCAGGCCTGAGCACAGAGACCATGTTGCGGGTTGGAGCTGGGTCACCACTGACAGCCCCAGACAGGCAGCCCTCTGGCTAACCTCTGGCGATGTGCAGGGGGCTGGGGAAAGGGACCTGCTCCCTATGTGCACGCCTTAGCACAGAGGCTGCTCCACCAGGGGGGACCCGGGCTCTGTGCCCGTCCTTACACAGTCAGCTCTCAGGCTGGTCCACCTGGGCTCCCAGTGGCTGCAACTGTGCGGCAGTGTGTGGAGGAGGGGAGAGGATCCCATATTCTGATTGAGAGCTGAGCACAGAGTCCGTGCTACTGCTGGGGACAGGGTCACTTCTCACAGCCCCACACAGGGAACTCCTGGGCTCTGGAAAGCACGCACTTTGGTTTCCTTTTTCACAGGGGCCGCCTCCTCAGTGGGCTGCACCATCTTTTCCCTGGGGAGTAGTACTCCGTGTGGGCTAAAGTACCGGACACCCCACAGCAGGTTTGGGTCCAGCTACTGCTGTGCCACTGTAGCCTTCTGGGGGGACACTGAGGAATGTTGGTGGGGGCTCCTGGGGTGTGATATGGCAATATGGGGCTGTGTCTCCCAGGGATAACAGTCCAGTGCTGGCGGGGCTCTCACAATGGTGCTGTGCTGCAGCCACTTCGGTCCTGGGGATGTGACCCAGCTAAGTCTCTGTCTGGTGCAATGCGCAGATTACAGCCCATGTTCATCTCAGGGCTCGTGTCGGGTAGAGGAGCTCTCCTGCGCTTAGGCCTGCAGCAGTCATGGTGGGGATGTGGACTGGGAGGGTCTCTTGCTGGCATTTCCCGTAGTGGGGGGTCCCTGGGGCTCCCAGCCCATCTCAGCAGAGCTGGCCACTGGCTCCCATCTCCTTCTGTGCCTCAGGTGTTTCCTGTGACTTCTCTCTTGAATCCAGTGTTCTCTCCTAGATGTTCTATTTGAGGTGTGATTATCTAGTTTCAATTTTGTCCTTCTTTCTGGAGAGGGCCAGTGTCCAATGTCTCTGATCCGCCACCTTGAACCTGTCCCTGGCGATGGTTTTCTCTGAGAATCAAGAGTATGTGTGGTGTGGAAGTTTTCATACGGGGTGTCCAGATAGATGAATAAGCAAAGCAATAAACTAACAGGAATCTAAACAGAGGATGTGGCCAGCATATCTACCTTGGGTCTATGGCGTCTTGCCTTACAATTTATCTTGTTTCTAACTTTTATGTCTGTGGAATGTCATCAGTTGTCATTTCATTGCCCATACCCACAGAACAAGATATGAATATCTGATTAAAACAGTTGGTGTATGATTCTTCTTTGCACACTCATCTAATCTATTTTGTCTTCATTCAAAAGATGTTTTTATTTCTGCCATTCAAACAATTATTGCTTCTTAAACTTAAAATAATGTACTAAAATTTAAAATACAATTAGCATCATAATGACTGAAGTATATCTAATTTTACTGACAATAACTTGCTAAAAAAAAGAGAGAGAGGTTAATGTTAATGGTTGCAGTCATCTTTCCAATAACCCAAATTTATTTTTACACTTTAATATTCAAGCAAGGGGTCAGCAAACTTTTTCTGTAAAGAAGCAAATAGCAAGCACTTTAGTTTTTGTGGGCCAATAGGCAAAATGAAGGTACTTATATAAAAGAGAGAAAACAAATGTCCACAACTTTTAAAAGTACTGTAATGATACTTGAATATTATTAATCAATATAATATCTTAGTTAATATAATAATAGTTGAATACAAATTTTTTGTTAACATAGGTGTACTACTGAGAAAAATGGGCTCCTTTTGGGAGGAATAACATTTCACTTAATTGTGATTCAAACTAGTGTTCCCTGTCATGATGATAGAAATGGAGTTTCATTCTCCTACGAAGCCTTCCTTTGCTTCTCTGAAACAGTGATTATTTTCCCACAGGGAACACACCAGAAATTGTTGTCTGAGCCTCCGTTTTGGCACTTTTGTACTACCTTGATAGTGTTGGATTTTTGCAACATGGGGAGCCAGGTTGAGAGCACAGGCTCTGGAGTAAGACTACTTGGTATGAATTCCAGTAGAAGTGAAATTCACCAGCTGTGTGGTCTTTGCTTACTTCAGTTTGCTCATCTATATAAGGAATCGGAGTATCTATGTCACAAAGTTGTAAAGATTAAAGGAGTTAATAAATGCAAATATTTGGAACTGTGCATATCATATTGTAAAGCACTTGATATAAATAGTATTCTTCCTTGGATTTTTTTTTTTTGAACTATATAAAAATGTAAAATTATCATTAGCTCATGGGTTGTACAAAAAGAGGCAGTGGCTGGATTTGGATCATGGACTATACTTTGCTAAATTTTTTTTCCATTAAATGATTATTACATTTGTATTAGAATAAAATTTTAAGAGCCAGAATGGACCTTACACTATCCCTGCCCTGTCAAAACTATCTGACTCGTATAGATAAAGAAATTGAGACCTAATGGCGGCCTGACTTGCCCTCATCATTTGGTTCATTAGTGACAGGTCTTGTATTGGAGCCCAGGTCTCTGGGACTTCCTACCATTGCAAGTCACAAAGTGCAGCCTGGAGTTGGTGCTGGGGACAGCATGGCAGGAGTTGACCTGAGTTAGATATGGTGAATTCAGAGCTGTGAAAAGGAGAACTCTGGCCTCCTGCCTGAGTCATAGCAGTTGTAAGGATTTAGGAATTACTCCTCCAGATGATGAGAATCCAGGGAGAAGGCAAGATGTGCAATATATAATTGTTTCTGATCTAGGATCCAAACTCCCATAGGATCTCTATTAGTTTGCTAGGACTGGCTAAACAAAGTACCACAGACTAGCTAGCTTAAACAAAAGAAACTTATTTCCTCATAGTTGTGGAAACAAGAAATCAGAAATCCAGGTGTCAGGAGGGTTGTTTTCTTCTGAGGCTTTTCCCCTTGGTTTGTAGATGGCCGTCTTCTCCCTGTACATCTCCCTGGCCGTCTTCTCCTCTTCACACGGTCTTCCCCTGTACATCTTTGTGTCCTAATCTCTAAGGACACCAGTCATATTGGGTTAGGCCCCGCCATAAAGACCTTATTGTAGCTGAATTACCCCTTTAAAGGCTCTATCTCCAAGTAGTCCTATTCTGAAGTTCTAGGGGTTAGAACTTTAACATACGAATTTTAGGGGGACAAAATTCAGCTCATAACAGGATCCAAACTCAGATACTTTAGAAAGGTACCTTGTTGTACATACCTAATTCTGTAACACTAATACTCACGCTGAGCACAGGAAAGTAGATTGGGAAGAAATGGGTGGGAAATAACTTTGCATAATCTTCCCCCTTTCAGTGTTAAAAGTAATGTGGCTTTTCATGACCAAGTCTCCCAAATACTCCATGGGTCCTAATTTTCTCATCCATAAAACAAAAATCCTGACCTGACTCAAAGAGGCAAAATAAAAGTGAATAGATGTTTGCCAAGTACTTTGGAGTCCTAGAGGAAAGTAATTCCATCTGCCTAAAGCATTCAGGTTATGTATTGCAGTTTCAGAGTTATATTTTTAACCAAGTAATATTTCACAGGGATAACATAATCACTTAATGAAGTCCTCTTGAATGTTAATTATAGAGAAGGATTGAAATGTACCAACATGATTTATTTTGTCTGAAATATCCTTTACTTTCTCATACAATGTAATTTAAAGAGTATTGTGCCTTCAGCACTCCATTCAAAGTCACCTTGCCCCTTTGCAAACTTTTGTTCTGCTGGAAATACATTTAAATCAGTGCATGGTGTACAGATATTTACTTTATAGAAATTTCTGAGTGTTTCTGAATGAAAACATGGGCAGAGATAACTCTTTCTAAGAAAAGGATGAAAAAACAAAATTTTTCTGCATTACTCTGCACTTCTCCTTTAATAAGAATTCCTTATTTTTGGTAAAGCACACATACCTTCATTTGAAGTAGACAGGGGAGTTATCTTATAGATGAGGAAACAGACAGATGTTTAGTAATTTGCCCAAGGTCACAGAGTTTGTCAGTGATGGCGTCAAGACTAACATCCAAGTTTGTCTGACTCTATTCTAACATTTCATTATAGCATATTGCTTTCTCTTTCGGAATCTCTTTTACTGTAAGAACCTAGTAACCTGAAGTACAAAGAGTTCTGTATAATGTACTTTGTATATATTAGTCCACTTTGGTCTGTAAGTAAAATAAAATAATCTCAAACCAATTTAGCCTCTTCCAATATGGAAGCCAGGTGGCTACCAAGTAGCAATGGAACCCACTTGGGCCAAAGAGAGATGGATCTCTTTGTAGAGAAAAGGAAAGCTATCTCTGAAGATGCTAGCAAACCTTTCCTTTTGTCTTATTCATGAGATTTAGTTCATATGCCCATTCTTGAACCAATTAAGGGGACGGGATTGAGCTCAAACCAATCAGGCTTAGCCTGTGAGTTGAGGTTAATTCTTCAATCTACATGGATGTCGCTCTGTGGAGAAGCTGAGAAGTGAGGATTAGGGAATGAACTGCAGGTCTGCTCTCTCCCTAGGATCAGGTAGCACCAGGCTCTTAATTTTATTACGTTCCCTTTTAGTGCATGTGAAGGGACTATAACTGCATTCTACTTGTTTCGTCAGGATGCTTTGTTTTTAAGGGAGGGAGAGTTCTAATACGGTACCTGTCAGGTAGACTAATCCCTTTGCCAAAGCAAGCCTCCTCCCAGTGAAAAGAATGCTTTAGCTAAGCTGCAGAGTGGGTGGCAGACCTCACGGCAGCCAGGCCAAGAGGCAGTTCTTAGTGAGAAGTTCTTTTCAAGCACATGGCCTCTATGGAAAGTTATCCTTGTCACTTAAGGGACACAGATGCCCACTTTATTATTTTAATAATTAAGGCAAATACTTGTTTTTGTAAAGAAAATATTTGTTTTTTTAAAGCTTTTTAAAATTTTTAAGGTAAGTATTTGCAGTTTCTTTGGAAGGGTGTTTTGTTACAGGTAATGTTCTGTATATTTAAAAGGATAATAAATTTGTGTCACTGAATCTTTAAGACAATTAAAAAACAGTGAACTATGCCTGTTATAGTGTTTTTGACTTCAATTGTAGTTAATGCAAAAAAAAATCCCTTCAAAAAAGAAAATTGGTGATGAAAACATATGTTTTGAAAAGACCTGTAGGTATCTCTTAGAAGCATCATTTACAAAGTTATATTTAGAATGATAGATCTTAGTGGTAGAATGTCACTTTTCATTTACTTAAAATTCAGAGAAAGATCACTTTATAGTTATGATAAATGATATTTAATGCTTTATAAGATACCAAATAATAGCTAGTATTTTCTGGGTATTTTTAAATAATTTCAGACATATTAAATTCACTTAATCCTTATTATAAGTCTTTAATAAGTTTCTTCACTTTCCAAATGAGGAAAGTGGGGTTCAGGGAAGTCACATTGCTAGTAACATGATCCAGACTCTAACCGTCTAGTCCAAAGCATTGCTTTTATCGACAATGCTAGTCCATTTTTTCCAGTTCCTTGTGTCTTTCCAGAAGTATCCCAAAGACTTTCTCTACTCAACAATCCCTAGCTCAATAATTAATGCTCCTGATCATCTTCTCATATTTTCTAACTTCATCTCATAATCTGATTTTCCTACTTGTTAACAAGAGCCAACACTTGACTGGCATTTGATGGTTTACCAAGCATGTTCATATAATACTTTAATTATGAAGTGAATGTCATTTATATCCCCATTTTGCAGAAAGGAAACTGGGGTTCAGAGAGGTAAATTTTCTTGTCCAAGATCCTTTAGCTATGAGGAGGTAGAGACAAGACTGTACACAAGTCTTTTATTTTTATCTGCTATGATAATACCAATACTCCAGCATCAGAACATATGCTTCAGTAGAGAAAAGAACTGTCCTCTGGACTATTGTGGTTGAAAGTATGTAGAGCAATTGTCACGGAAATTTGAAATCAAGAGAAAGTACAACTGGAAGGTGGTTCATGTCATCCTATGGGTTTTTTTCACTCTTCTTATAGGAGCTCTGGGCTGCCTTTAGGCCCCCTCAGGAGCCAGGAGGAAAGGATGGTATGGAGAAACTTCAAGCTTTCCCATCAACCAATAGAGATCCATGTCCATCTCTTTTGGACATTGCACTTTCACTGAATATTATTTTAGATACAGTAGTCTCCAGCTTAAAAGCACTGCTAAAACAAACAAGCCAAAAAAAAAAAAATGAAAAAAATTCCTGTTCCCTTCCAAACCTCAGACAAGGTAAATAATTTTCCCCAAATCACAAAGCTCATAGCAGCATAGAATCAGCAAGGCCATAACCCAGTTCTCCCAAGTCCCATCCCAGGGCTCTTTCTACCACATCATGATAAATGCTACCTTCCCAAAGAAAAAAGTCATTTAAAAGCCCATTACAGAAATGACAAACTGGGAGCCAGGAACAAAATCTTAAGAAAAAAGTAGGCCAAGTGCTGTATTGAGGTTTGAGAAGGCCATTTTAGCCTACTCAGGCACAATTCAATTTTTCATTTTGGCATGATTTGAGCTTTCTTCTTTCTCATGTCCAGGTACAACTCTTTTTCAGGAAACTCACCATGGACAATTATCTACTTGGGGAAATAAATGAGACTCTTTTTAATGGTGCTTCTTGCCCTGCTATGCGGAAAGATAAATCAGAATTTGTCCCAAAAACAACTTACCAAAGACATGAAAAATATACTTTAACATTCACACATAGCCCTGGGTAAAAATTAAATTAAATGTACACATGTTAAACATAAAAAACACAAATGATCAAAATTATAATAAAAATATAATGCAATAAAATACTTAATTTACTAGAATACCTAGGTAATGAAATGGGCATATGAATATAATTTTCAAGTGAACTGAAACAACCAAAAGGTGATTATTTCAGCCCTCACAAAATTTTATTAATGTAATTTTCCTCATTCTTAAGAATAACTATAATGCTCTTAATGTAGATTATTTGATAATTTAGAATATTACAGTGCTTTTGAATTATTCTGAATATGAATTCTCATTGAGTTCTATAAGGTAAAGGAAATTGGACTTAATGAAGCTTATTCGAAAAGGCTTTTTTATTTTAAAAATTCCTAAAATATTCTCTTTAAAAATTTCAATTACTTCCATGTCTGACCATTACAGAATATCTGGTACTTGCATTAGCAATCCCCTTACCAACCCTCGACCCCCACAGAGAAAACTAGAAGAATGGGCAAAATATATTGAACAACTGTTTTCAAACACTGGAAAACAGAGCAGGACTGAGACCCCTAAGAAAAAGAAAACAAATGAGATTAACCTTATAGTTGTCCTGGATTTCTACCTAGGAGCCACTTTCCATACTGTGGCAAAAGAAAGGCGAACCCAAACAGAGCACAGAAGTATCACTGAATTATGGAGGCAGAGATCATAGTTGAAGGAGGCTGAAGCAGCTAGAATTTGGGGGCCATAGTACCGGAGAGGAAAGAGTTGCCCAGAGTCAGGAGCTCTAGAAATTTACATAAGAATCTGCTGTGTTTTGGAATATTAAACTACATGTGCATAAGATGAAATTATGCTAGAATAAACAAAGACTATAGGCACTATAAGACAAATGAAATTCTCAGACCTCAAACAGGGCTGAGAAATGTTCAACTCTGGCTAGTTTAGTAGAAAGATCTCTCTGAACACCTAAAGCATTCAATAGAAAATCTGAAAGTATCATTCCTTAAGAGTAGGACTAAACCAGACCTAGAGTAAATGCTGCCCTAGACTTACCCTAACAAAACTTAAAAATGAACTTAAAAAGGATCAAGCTGATTCATGTAAGTGAACTGTCTATTAAACACTATTAATTCAACACTCTTAAAAAGAGGAAACAAAATCCAGACATGCAATAAAATAACATTTATTATGTCTAGCATCCAATCAAAACTTATTAATACATGCCATACAAAGAAGCAGAAAAATATGACCGCATAGCCAGAAGAAAATTCAGGGAATTGAAACAGATTCAGAAGTGACAAAGATATTGCAATTAGCTAACAAGGAATCTAAAATGGCTATTATTAATATTCTCACAGATTTGAAGGAAAATGTGAAAATAATGAGGAAAGAAATGAAAACATTTAAAACAGGAAATTCTAGAGATGAGAAATAAATTTTTTTTCTGCAAAAAATTCACTGGATGGGCTTATCAAATACTTAAGAATTGTAGAAGAAAAGATTACTGAACTTGATTATGTAGCAGTAGAAACTATTTAAACCTAAGCATAAGGAGGGGGAAAAAGGCTGAAAATTTTCAAACAGAATAAAGAACTCTGAAGGAATATCAAGGCATCGAACACACGTAAAATGCGATCCCAGAAAGAGGTGGACGTGTGCAGAGAAAATATTAAATAAATAATGACCCCAAAGTTTACAAATGTGATAAAAACTATGAATTTGAAGATCCAAGAAGCTCCAAAGAATACCATGCAAGATAATTACAAAGAAATACACACTAAGACATCATGATAAAATTACTAAAAAACAGTAATAAAAAGAAAATATTTTTAAACAGCACATACACAATGGAACAAAAATTCTATATTCCAATGCTGGTTCTTGACTTTCCATTAGATATAGTACAAACCAGAAGACAATGGAACAGTAGATTTAAAGTTCTGAAAAGAAAAACCCAGCCACCTAAAATTCTACCCACCTGAAATAGAGATATTTCAGATAAAGAAAATCTAAGAGAATTTAATACCAACAGATTTGAACTATAAACATTGTGAAGTTTTTCAAGTGGGAGAAAAATGATATAAGATGGCAAGATAGATTTTTAAAAAATGAATTAAGAGTCCTGGAAATGGTAAACATTTGAGAAAACAAAAATGACATGTTTTCTTATTTCTTAATTTTTTAAAAAACATAATTGACTAGTTAGAGCAAGACTGATAAGGTTATATGTGATTTATAGCATATGGAAAAGTAAAATGTATGACAACAGCACAAAGAACTGGAACTCTTGTACCTTGTGTGAATATAATATGGTACAACCACTTTGGAAATTTGTTTAACAGTAACTTACAAAGTTAAACATATACTTGCCATGTGTCCCAGAAATTTTACTCTCCATTATTTACCCAAAAGAAATGAAAACACTTGCTTCACAAAGATTTTAACACAAATGGTCATAGATACCTTCTTCAATTAGAACAATTGTTCATAGTGACCACAGGATAGAAGGGAAACCAGAAGTGTGTCAACTGATGAAAGATAAACAAGCTGTGTTATATGCATACAATGATACTACTCAGGGCTAAAGGAATGAACTACTCAAACATGCAACAACATAGGTGAATCTCCAAAGCATTATTCTGAGTGAAATAAACTGGAAAAAAAGAATAAATACTGTAAGTTCCATTTGTATGAAATTTTGGAAGAAAACTAATCAATATTGATGGAAAGTAAGTCAGAGTTTGTAGAAGATTAACTACAAAGAGGGCAAAGATGAACTTGTGAGGTGATGGAAATATTTTATATTTTAGTTGTAATGGTTAATTATGTGTATACATTTGTCAAAACTTATCAAACTATATAGTTAAAATGAGTTTTTTATGGTATACCAAATTATAATCAATAAAGTTCATTTGAAAAAACTAATAAATAACACAATAGAAAAATCAAACATTTTAAATTAACAAGTAATTTTCTTTAAAACAAGGAAATTTTATAAAATACCTGATATATAAGCTTTCATTTAGGTTAAATGAGAAACTCTGTGTTCCTTCAGTATTGTCTTTTTCATTAATGGATTTAATGCCTAAAATAACTCATATTAACCTGGCTACATACCTCTAACTTTCTCATTTAAAAAGGAATATTTAAGTCAAAGAAAGCTACAAAATAAATTTAATTATTCCATTTTCCCTCCTTGAGTTATGCTAATTTCATCCATTCATTCGTTCATTTTCTTTGAACATTTGAATAAGATAGCACAATCTAGACTTTAGAATCAGCAGACTTAGGCTCTAATCCTGGCCACTTATAGTTTTATGACCTTGGGCACCTCAATCTAATTTTTTTGTGGTTGTTACACACTATGCAGTCAATAAGTAGCAGAATTAATAGGTCAAAAAGAAAAGGCACAGTCCCTGCCTTCAAGAAGCTTACACTAGGTGGAGGGATGGGTCAACAAAAATCGTGATGTACTTTGGTCATTGGCAGGATGGAGGAAGGTATGTGGGCAATGGCGGTCCAGTGAAGGGCTACTTTACTCCTCTGGAGTTACTTGGAGAAGGTGTCAGAGAGGAAATTCATATATGGGCTCTGAGTTAAAGAACAGTTAAGAGTGGGCCGGGCGCGGTGGCTCACGCCTGTAATCCTAGCACTCTGGGAGGCCGAGGCGGGTGGATAGCTCAAGGTCAGGAGTTCAAAAACCAGCCTGACCAAGAGCGAGACCCCGTCTCTAAAAAAAAAAAAAAAAAAAAAAAAAAAAAAGAACAGTTAAGAATTTACTTAGTTGACAAGCAGGCATAAGCCATTCTAAGTAAGATAAACTAAAGTGCAAATATAACAAGGCATGAGAAATACTGTATTTTTATATTGTACGGGTATAAAATGTAAGAGTTGTGAGTGGGAGCCATGGGAGATGAAACGGGACAGGTAAATGCACACCAGATCGTGGATGGCATTGTGCATCCTATCTATTTGATGGTTTTAGGGGATTGGGTGCTAAGTAATGGAAATTTTATCATATTTGTCTGGATGCAGAGATCACCAGACAGGCACTGCAATCTTTACAAACAATCTTTACTGTGTAAATCTAACAGTGCTAGTAAAGAGCTTCTGCTATGTTGCTTAAAGTTGTAAAAGTTGTAGTTAATCTTAGTGATTTATTTTAAATGGTGTTAATATTTTACCACTATATCTACTTTTCGATATGTGAATTTTAGAATTTTCTATATCATTAGATGAGCTGATTCCATTTTTCCTTCATTGAGAATAAAGCTTGCCAATTTTGAAACCATAGTTGATGAAAAAAATGTCATCTCATAAATTGAAATATGATTTATAAATAACATACATACTTAATAAAATCATGTTCACATTTGAAGTGGCTTTGAAGCACCACATCCATTCTATGCTTTTCCCCCCAAATATTTTAGAAATCAGTGGATGATAAAAGAAGATCAAATTAAGCCCATTTAATCTAATGTCCTAAGTAACAAGTAGGCTCAAAACTTTGTTTTAAGATAAAGCTCAGGAGGCCAAGAAACCATTGATCAGGGTGATATCTGGAAACAAAAATGTTTGTCAGTCAAATTTCAGTGCAGGAAATAGAATACTCTCTATTTATTTAAAACACTAAGGGGTATAATATAGGGCATTAAGAACTTACAAAATTATTGAGGAGTGGGAGTCAGGAAGTGACTATTCAACTAGTGAATTTAAGTATATATCACCATGGCTGCAATCCAGGAGTCAGGAAGTGGCTGTTGTCCCAATCCCCACCACTGCAATCAATGCTGCCACAGTAATTGCCACCTGACCCACGAAAGCCAAAGACCAGACACTGGGAAACTGAATCAAGTCTCCCCAACTGCCAGTGTTTCCATAGCCATGATCACCAGCACCATTTAACAGGAAGTTGCTGTCTAATTTTTTCCACCTTCCAGATCCCAGAGAGTGCAACTAATTGGCAGAAATTAATTTGCCTTTATAGCTCTAGCTACAAGGATATGTGAGGAATGAAGATTATAGTTTTCCTTCCCCTAGGGAAAAGCTCATAAAAAGGAAAAAGGATAGAAAGGACATAAATAAATGCTGAGCGCCTATTTGACCATAGCCAACACATCCTTTAATCCTTAGAATTTTGTATCATTATTAAAAAAAAGGCGATAATTTAATATTGCAACAGAACATACTATAAAGAAGCAGGGTGTTGGAGACTGATGTTCTATAAAGTGAACTAGAAAGTAATATCTCCATTAAACTATGTGTGAGCTCATTCAGGGAAGGATTAATACTTATTGATCTCTGTATTTTCAGTCTGGCATAGCACTTGATGTATGATGGACATTCAATAACAATTTATTAAATGAATGAGTTGAATAAAACACATAATTTCAACACATCTATGGCTGCTAATTTATTTATTAATATTAAAATTTCAACTACTTTAGTCCAAGTAAACTTATTTTTTGCCATTTTCCCTCTAACTTACATATATACAATTTATACAAGCGCACACACACACACACACACACACCCCATTTGAGAGTTAGTTATTGATATCTTGCTATATTTATCTTCTAAGAATAGAACATTCTCCTGCATCAATAAATTTCAGTTATCACATTCAGGAAATTAAACTCTGATATAGCACTGTTATCTAATATATAGTCCATATTTAGATTTCATCTTTTGTTTAAAAACCTAAGATCAA
Source organism: Cheirogaleus medius (assembly GCA_008086735.1). Taxonomy (NCBI): domain Eukaryota; kingdom Metazoa; phylum Chordata; class Mammalia; order Primates; family Cheirogaleidae; genus Cheirogaleus; species Cheirogaleus medius. The sequence continues at coordinate 73,495,825 of VBSM01000529.1, forward strand.
ATAAAGTATCATATATTGCATTTAGTTGTTATTTTTCTTTAGTCTCTTTTAATCTGGAAGTTCTCCGTCATTATTTAATTATCGATCTATATACATTTATTTTTATCTTTTATAACATTGGCATTTTTTGAGTCCAGGACAGTTATTTTATTATTTTGTTTTATTTTTTTTTTTGGCAGAATGTTCTTCAATTTACATTAGTCTGACTGTTTCTTTACAATTAAAGTTGAATTTGCATTTTTTACATTATGGTCAATAGTACCATGTGGGTGATGATTTGTCCTCTGTGCATGACATCAAAAGGCACTGATGTCAGTTTGTCCTATTATCAGTGATGTTATGTTTGATCACTTACTTAATTTATTATTAGTAAATTTATTTTGAGACTTACATGGTGTACTCTCCTTGTGTCGAGTATCTTCTAGTGTCTAGATACTTTATGTGTACAAAAGGCATAATTTTTTAATTACTTCCCAGCAATATTGGGAGATGTTAAAAGAAAAAGGGTTCCAGTTACAGAAATAACCCCAGGCCAACAGCCTCCTGCTTACTTTGCTTTAAAAGAGGCAAAGGAAGAATTTTCCTCTTCAGCTATTTTCTCTAGGGAGCTTGTCACACACTGATTGCATTACTATAGCTATTATAGATTATAGATATTATAAGAGATTGAATAAAGAAGAAAACACTACTGTGAGTATAAAAGTTTTGGGCAAGGCCAGGAAAACCATCTCTGTAAAGAGACTCTCAAGTAGAGGTGAGCCTTCCTAGAAGCTTGTTTCTTTGCTTTGGATCCTGCTGTTTACCTCAATATTTAAACTGAAGTGGTGATCTGCACAGAATTTCCTGACCCATGCCAGGCAATAGCCAAGGTCTGTAGCATTTCTCACTCACAGAATTTTTCTTTAGACACTCTGATTGCCTTAATATAGAACTCAGTTTAGATTAGTATTTTTTCTTGTTTAAAGATCTTTGGAAAATAGTTCTCTTTAATAGTAGGAAAAAGATGCTTTTTCAAGATTAATCATCAAATATATAATTCAGTGAACTGGAAACATTTGTGGACTGTTGTGGAACTAGAAACTAGCTCTATTATAGCAGGAAATTTCACTTCAAAGAGGAGGTTAGATAGAAATTGTTCTGTTTCCCAGAAACTGTAATCGTATTTTCCTGTTTGCAGAATAACTTTGGTTAAGAATACAGCTTGTGAGGAGCACTTAAATATATACAACAATTGTTAGTAGAAGTGAAAGGAGAAATAGACAGCAATACAATACTAGTAGGAGACTTCAGTACAATGGATAGAACATCCAGACAGAAAACCAATAAGGAAACAGTGGAATTGAACATTATAGACCCAACTGTACCTAACAGACATACATAGCATCAACAACATAATACATATTTTTCATGTACACACAGAATTTTCTCCAGTATTGATCATATGTTAGGCCACAAAACAAGTCTTAAATTGAAGAAGATTGAAATTATATCAAATATCTTTTCCAACCACAATGATATGAAACTAGAAATCAATTATAGGAAGAAAATAGGAAAATTCACAAATATGTGGAAATTCAACAACACAACACAATTCTGAAAAACCAGTGGGTCAAAGGAAAAGTCAAAAGAGAAATCAAAAAAATCTTAAGATAACTGACAATGGAAACATTCATCCCAAAACTTATGGGATGCAACAAAAGCAGTTCTAAAAGGTAAGTATACAGTGATAATATACACCTACATTAAGAACAAAGAAAGATCTCAAATAAATAACCTAATATCGTATCTCAAGAAAAAAGAAAAA
>VBSM01000529.1:73505872-73525250 GCA_008086735.1 Cheirogaleus medius
AAAAAAAAAAAAAAAAAGAAAAGAAAAGATTTCTATATTTGGTTTTGCTGAGTTTTTTAAAAAAAATAGTATAGGACATATTTAATGTTTGAAAATGTTCTATGGATGTTTGGAAAAAGTATATTTTTTAAACTAATCAATAAATCTTATTGCTTAATAAATCCCATGAATTATATTGTTTGAACCATCTATGTTGTGATATTGGCAACTATATCTTCTAGAGATTGACAGTGGCTCATAAAATTCTTCTACAATTAAATCATATCAATTTCTCCTTAAAAATCTTAAACAATTTTTCTTTATATTGACATATCTTTACATATCTGTCCTATTTAATGCTTTCTTTTGTCCTTGCCTTCTCTTCTATGTTTTTGGCATCTGCACAATATATTTTTAAAAATTCTTATTTCCTTTTAGTTTTATCTTTGTTATTAATAGCATATAACTTATTTTTATTTATTGTCAAATTTAATGTCTTACTTTTTCCAACATGTTTTGTGATTTCTAGTCTCTATTTTTTTGTCTTTTAATAAATAGATTTTTAAAAATTTTTCTTTAATAATGTGGCAAGAATATGTTCTGTTTTAAGTTCTACCTTTGATTGCTTTTCATTTATCAAATACCTAATCTTCATTTCTCCATTTATTAAAATCAACAACCAAGCAGAAATGACACTCTTCTTATTTGTTGAGGAAATTATGTCATTCTACTTCTCCCTAGTGTGATATTGGAAGGCTGCCTGTAGAGTTATTGCATGTATGTTTGTGTATAATATTTGTCCAAATAAACATTGTAAATGTATTTGCAGAAGTTATATTAGTTGGTTTTAATGCTACAACTTTCCCATTTTTGACTTCTTGATTTTGATTGTCTCTTAGTGAGCAAGAAGATCTTTGAGTAATTTTTTCTAGGGAGATTTGTAAGTGACATAATTTGAGAATGTCTTTTATTTCATTGTCTTTAGGTGTTAGTGTTGCAGGAAAAGTTGGAGGCTAGCCTGACTTTTGTTCTGAGTAAGAAGCTCTGGAATTAGTAGAATTTTTGCTTGTTCATTATCTTATAATTAGCTTTAATAGCCAGGCTGTTGCCAGGTGTGTACCTTTTTCATTAACCATGTCTGGCACAGGTGAGCTCTTTCAGTTTACACACTACAGGTTTTGTTTTGATCTCAGGAAAAATTTCTTTGAACACACCTTTGATTATTGTGTTTAATGATGATCATGGTATTAATAACAATTATTCATTGAATGCCTATATTAAATAATTTACATACATTGCCTAATGTAATCATAGCAATAGCTATTATTATTCTTCTCTTAAAGATAAGCACATGAAACTCAGGGATGATATTCAACTTTCCTAAGCCTCTACAGCTAGTAAATAAAGCCTACTTTTCTAAAGCCTCTGCAGCAGAGAGTTTCAATTCCAAATGCCTCACTCCAAATCCTAAGCAGTCAGCCACTAATTTACACTGTCTCCTTAAGAGTTCTAAGTGTCTAATTTTTTCTTTAGGTCTTGTATATGTTTTAGCTTGGATCTCAGCCCTTTATCCAAGTCATATCATATTCATATTCATATCTATATCATATTCATTCTTTTTAAATTCTAGTAGAACATCTTGAGTTGGACCATTTCTCTAAGGTTTGATTTTACACAGTGTCAACTTTGCTTTTTATTGCCTAATTTTTTAAAATTTTGAATTATATTTCAGAACTCATTAAAATCCTTTTTTATTTCATCTAGTTTCATTTTTGTCTTTGCCTTTATCTCACTGTATTTTTCATTATGCTTTGGCACCTGTTTCACGAAGGCCTTGTTGTTTTGCATCTTTCCGAGAGAACAAAATAGATGCTCTTCTAAAATGGTGTTATGTTTTCTGCATGTGTTTTTGCGAGTTTTCAACACACTTCTCCTTTTCTCATGTGTTGCTTTTTGTTGTTTACTTTTCCTTGGATGGAAAGAAGACTCTAGCGACAAACATGAGACCTAGAGGGTCTCATGTTTGTCTGTAGACATGGGAAATGTGTTTTAACAACCCTGCCTGTCTACTGGTTGTTGAGAAATTTCTCCTCTCAGATTTAGGTCTTATGGGCAAAGTAATATGTATAGTCTCTACATTTAGTTTTTAGCAGCTATTTCACTCAGAGTCGGTTTACTGGGGTGAGATGGGATATTTTTCTGTGGTTGGGTTCTCTTCCTATGCTGGTGAGACAGGGGAACCTGCAGCAGTTCTTGACACAAATTTGAATAGGGAAGACTGCTCCCTGCCGATGTGTGCTTGTCTCGTTAATCTTCATGTTCCAGCCTCGCACAGCACACATATTTCTCAGGTGTCTGTGTCTCCCAAGATGCCATACAGCAGTGAGTGTTCTCATCTCTTTCTAGTGATGTTGTTTGTTGACATTTGTAGCTTCTAAGTACGTGGAAAGTGACAAGCACATGGAAGAATGGAGAGAAGTGTTATTTTGGTCACTTAGGTTTTGTAAAGGCTATCACGTGTCCCATAGCTAAGGGCTAATATTACAGCTGAATCAAGGTTGTTGTTTTTTTTTTCCCTATTGGTTTTGGTCTTCTGTATTATTCTTGGTTAGCCCACAGAATATGTGTAATCTAAGAATATGTTTATTAATGCATAAGTCTCTGTGACAGATTTAGTGGAAAGTCTTCCCAGAATTTAGCATATTGCTTTTAGGAGTTTTGTTTTATACTTCTGTTGCCAGTTTTTGACTTTTTCTCCCCTGATGGCACATTTTAATGATAATTTGCAAAGATGCTGTCTTCTCCTGGGTTCTCTAGAAAGCAGAGCCTGGACTCTATACTTTATTTAGAATGTGATACCAGGGAGCAGGGTCGGAAGCAAGGAAGGAGGGAGAGCCATTATCAGATGGGTTCTGGAGTTGGTCTTCACTATGGTGATTGGTTGATCAATCCTGTTAGACATCTGAGAAACAATATGAAAAGTGTCTCAGAATCTACTGTCAATTAATTGCAATCTCTCATTAGTCAAAGTTTCAACCCATGGGACATTAACCCATGGGTTGTACACGTGTGGACATTGACCTGGTTCCTGCAATGCTCCAAGCCACAGCATCAACCTACAAACCCCAGAGTATGAGTCCAGGGTGTACATAGGCCTGAGCTAGGTGCTATCAAAATCCACCTCTTTGAAGCTGATCAGGGTCCATGTACAACAACTCACTGACCAGGAGCTTGAAAAAGATACTGCTGAGGCTCAGAGGATCTGGAGTAGTGGGTAAAAGAGGCCTCTTGGGGAAATATTAGGTTCCCAGTAAAGGTGTGAAGAAACATCAGATGAAATAATCTGGGATAGAGCATAGTCATTTTCAATTAAATTTAGCATTACCCTAGATTCTAATAAAATCCAAACAGCTAACATTGCTCAGAAGTTTACTGGTGTTCTGAGACTTTTCATTTTCTGATATTGCATGAATTAGGTAATTGCTACCACATTTACTAAACTCCCCTGGTGTGAGCCTGTGTACCCTACAACATCTCCTACAACTCTGACCAGAGACTTTCATCTTATTTTCCATGTGAAACACATTCTGTTTTCATGGAATCTATTAATGGATAGAGGTGACACACAGACTCCAAGCAAAGGAATTTTAGTGTAATTCAAGCAGAAGACTGTTGAGTAAGAAGTGAGAACACTGGGCTCTTGAGACAGGGGGGCAGGAGGCCTGGAAACCCCTGGTGGCCCACTTCAGATGTTTGCAACACCCTGCTGCCTGCCTTTTCTCAATCATAAATTAATCCCAAAGATAAGAGAGCTGTTTTAAATCTAGAGTTCAGAGCCTATACGAGGAGACAGATTAATTTGTGACAATGAACTATTAACATGCTATGTATACTGTATGCTGCCTAACCATAGACAGTGAACTATTTCTGACTTATTGTGACACCTTGTAGTGTAATATTTCCCCAGATACAATTTTATGACTGTCACTACTGTGCTTTGTTGACCAAAGGATTGCTAAGATTTCAAACTATTGTAAACCTATATAAGTGTTATAGGGGTGATTTTTAAAAACTTTTTATTTTGGACTCAAATTTATAGAAAACTTGCAAAGATAGTACATACAGTAGGTGTGTATGTCTTATTCCACTTCCCCTAATTTTAACACTTTACATCTGCGATCCCCAACCATGGGGCCACGGACTGGCACTGGTCCACAGCCTGCCAGGAACGGGGCCACACAGCAGGAGGCAAGCAGGAGCAAGCAAAGCCCCGCCTGCATCCTCTCCCCATGGTTCCATCACTGCCCGAGCCCTGCCTCACACCAGATCAGCGGCATCAGACCCTCATAGGAGAGCAAAGCCCGCTGCAAAACTGCACATGTGAGAGATCCAGGTTGCATGCTCCCCATGAGAATCCAACACCTGATGATCTGAGGGGGAGCCAAGGTAGCAGTGATGCCCACCCCCATCTGTGGAAAAACTGTTTTCCATGAAACCAGTCTCTGTTGTCAAAAATGTTGGAGATCGCTACTTTAAATAACTATCATCCAAATGTCAAAAGTAGAAAATTATGATCATTTAATGCTGTTAAATAAACTCCACTACCTTATTTTAACTTCCCCAATTTTTTTAATATTCATCTTTATTCTGTTCCAGGATCCTCCCCAGGATCCCACATTGCATTTAGTTGTCGTGTCTTCTTAGTCTCCACCATTTGTGACAGTTCTTCAGTATTTCTTTGTCTTTCATGACCCTTACGCTTTTGAGGAATACTGGTAAATTACTTTGTAGAGTGTCCCTCAGTTTGGGTTTGTCTAATGCTTCCTTATCTTTGGAACAAACATGTCTTTTTGGCAAAAATTCCAAGAAATGATGTTGTGTCCTTCTGAGGCCACAGAGGTGATGTTTATCTTCTCTATGCCTAGATATAACTCCTAAAGTTGAGTTCCTGTTCACTGAAGTTCCCAAACAGTGAGTAGATAGTCAATGCTCAGGGATGTTGTATATAAGATTCTTGGGTTTAGATGTGAAATCAAGGTAGATGACTTCTAAGATACCCTTCTATTTACCATATTCTATCATTTCACCTCATCCATTTAGCCAGTAAATATTTATTGAGAACCTACTATATGCCGGGCACTGGAACACAGACAAATGCTTGTATTTTTTTAACCAATATTCCAGGTATATGTATAAACAGACACATTTGGAGCAAAATGTTAAGTGTATTAATAGAGGAAGGTCTAAACTTAATGGGACACTCAGGAGAGTTTGGGGTTAAGAAAATTACGTTTGGGAATATTAGGAGAGATAATTCTTCTTACCCTAATTCCTATCTTTACTCATGTAGAAAAGAATGTCCTCTACCATTTAAGTTCTCTCAAGGAAGTTGTGGGAGGAAAGGAAGATGTATTAGTTAGGGTTCTCCAGACAAACAGAATCAATAGAAGATATATAGATATAGATACAGATAGATATGAAATGAGAACTGGCTCATGTGATTATTGTGATTATGCAGGCCAAGAAGTCCCAAGGTCTGTCATTGGCAAGCCGAAGAACTAGGAAAACCAGAGGTACAATTCAATCCTAGTCCAAAGGCCTGAGAACCAGGAGTGCTGATATCTGAAAGAAGGAGATGATGAATGTCTCATTTCATACAGAGAGAGAGCAAATTTGTCCTTCCTCCACCTTTTTGCTCCATTCAGACCCTCAACAGACTGAATGATGCCCAAGCACATTGGTAAGGACAGATCTTTACTCAGTCTACTGATTCAAATGGCAATCTCTTCTAGAAACACAATCACAGATACACCCAGAAATAATGTTTACCAGCTATCCATGCATCTCTCAGCCAGTGGAGCTGACGTATAAAATTGCATTCCAGGGGCCTCTTCTCTCCCTCCCTCTTAACTTAATCAACTCATTGGTGAGATTGGTAAAAACCTGACATTAACTAGGTCTTACTTTTTGTTTTGGCATTAGTAAATGTGTTTTTGTTCGTGTATGATACAAACACTTGATTTCTAGGACTGTTGTCTTTGGAAGCAACAGGTATTGCTTGTAGTTTTCATGAGGTCAGACTCTCAGTGGACAGAGCTTTGGGCAAAAGTCAGGGAGCTGACTTCTCTATCTTTACCTCAGTGACTAGTGTGTGTGTTTGAGTGTGTCTGGGTACAGGGTGGATATAAAAGGCTCTGCTCAATTCTCCAATCCAGCTTTACTATTAATAGCATGAATACTTCAACCCCTATTTTGACTCATATGAATCCAAAGGGAAGAAAGATATGTAATTGTAATCCTTAAACTCTAATACCTTGATGGTCAGGACACGCCTCACAGTGGCAGAGGTATTTCGACTGGGTTTTGAGGGTAAGACAGAGAATGTTAAATGTGGGAGACAGGTACACATTTCAGGGATAGGGGTCTTGGAGTATTTTAAAATGGCCAATTATAGCATCTTTCTTCTCTACCTGGGATATGGAACAAATTGTTAACAAAGATATGGAGTACAGACAGAGAACCAGATATCACTTTGTACCAAATTGGAGAGTGTAGCTTACTGTGGGCCTGCTGACCCATTCCTAGAATTATGTAGACTCACCCCCATGGTCATGGGCAGTGATGAACTGGGGTAAATCTCCTGACATGGAGTGCATGCACGTATAGAGTGTGATGTGTGTGTGCATGTATGCATTTGGGTGGTGGGAAGTAATAGAACATGTAACTGAAAAGGACAATTGATATAGACTTAGCTCCTCGATAAAGACACATAGCCCACATCGTATGTTAGATCGCCCTGGTTGCATGTGAAGAATGCACAGAGACAGGTGGTGAGGTCAATTCCCCTGTTTTTGAACTAATCTAGGAGTGAAATGAGTCAATGGAAGGGAGGTGGTGTGTGAACAGAATAGGTTCAAACAACAGTTTGGTAGAATAGGCCTGCTTGGTGAACAGTTAGATGTGGAAATGTGGGAGAGGAAGTAGACTAGAAAGTCAAGAAAGTCTCCAACATGAGGATCTGAAATAGGGAATGTGGGCAGCAGAAGATGTTTGTGGAGAGAGGACGCTGAGACTTTTTGGGGTCCTAGTGTGTGCCAAAATGTGCTGGGCACTTTTCATGACTGTTGGGGTGCAGGAGGCCAAGAAATAACATTCTTCTTCTTTCTCTAGTTTGGATAGTACCCAGGAGTTGGACAAATGGAGATAAAGACCTCTGGCCTGATGGACCTGCTCGTATTTCTCACTTGAAACAAAGGGATTATCTATTGGCACAACTGGACAATCACAGACATTTATTTCAGGGCTGGGAGTAGATACAGAACAAAGTCTTTCTGAAGGAGGACGGATCTAGAAGGGAAAGAACCTAGAAAGCACTGGCTTAAGCAGCCTCAATTCCTTATGCCAAATGAACTGATTGGAGGGTCTCTCCTCCCTTTGGGAAGAAATGAGTGAAGGGTGGAGAGAGAGTGGAAGTGATCCAGTGTTTCAACTTATTCTTTTTTATTCTAGGAAAAGGCTTTGGAATTAATTCACATCTGTGGAAACAAAGAGGAGAAAAAAATAAACATTAGCACTAGTATGTATTTCTCATTTCAATGCTTGCAAGAATACTGTAAGATAGGTATTTTTATCTCCATTTTATAGACAACAAAATTGAGGCACAGAGAGGTTAAATAACTTCTTAAGGTCACACAAGTATTAAGTGGCAGGAGCAAGATTTAGATCTAGATATGCTTGACTTGAAGTACTGCATCTTTTGCTATTTTTATACCACATTGCCTTACAGGCTGAGTTAGGGCATGTTGAATTTTAGGTACTGACAAGGACATCCAAGAAATACAGTGGAAATACATATCTGGGGTCCAGAAGGGACCATGGACTGGAGTTATAAATTTAGGAGGCAGAAGAAAATATATGGATGTTAAGACTTTCAAATAAGATAAAATTCTACCAAAAGCATTATTAGGTAATGGGGAATGTATAAAGAAGGACATTATGGAGAAGAAAATAAATGCCTGCAATAATCAACAGAATTAGAGGTTGGTTGCAACATATACATATGTATATCCACACACTGAAATTTTACTAGAAAGTTTTTCCTTGGAATCCATGGCACATTTTCAAAGAAAGGTCGCTCTTCATAATCATGTCTATTAGTCTCTGAGCATAGGAGCTATTCTGTTCTGTAATTGCCATGTCCTCTCTGCTTGATAGCAGGATTGATCTTGAGTTTGGACTGATCAACTGAGAAGTTTCACCCAGCATTATTTATTTGGTTTTGAGAAAGACTACAGGATGCAATAACAGCATGAATGGAATAGCAGAGTGTAAGCCCTGTGATTGCTAGGTACAGCTTCTGAGGTCCCCACCATTCTGCACTTGGAATGCAATAAAAGTAAGTAGGTGTAGACACCCTCAGCTTAGGGAAGCCATCAGTTCTGGTCCTGTTAGCTTTTATGACTAGCTAGTCACTTAGAGTCCTCAGCATTGTATTTCTATCTCTCATTCTCTGGTATAGCTGATTCTCACCATCAAAAGTTATTCATTAGTTGGTGAACAATCTGAACAATAAGGTATAGGTTCTTGGCCTAGTACATAGTCCTTGGCTGAATTATCACTTATAGTGGATCTGGTATAAGTATACTCCTACAATTCCTTCCATTAGTGTTACAGGAGGAATTGTAGGGTCAAATTCCCAGGAGTCTCTGAGACTAGGGGGAAGGCTGAAAAACCAGCTGTTAAACCTTTCATTCCAGTAATGAAGTAACAAAAATCAAGTGAAATCTAAAAATATTTATTGTACCAACTGTTAACATACTTCAGTCTATAAAATAATTGTTAGTGCATCTGAGAAATGAGCAATGGTCAATTACCAATGACTAAAAAATTTTAAAAACACCCCAAAACAAAATAAAAAACAAAACTTCAAGCTGTTTTAAGTAGAAAATAGAAACAATTGATTAGAATCTAGACACAAGACATAGCCTCACATACAGGGTGATCCAGAAACTCAAGGCCTCACATGATAGATACATTAGTATCTACTTTCTCTCTATTTCTGTGCTTTGCTTTCTGACTTACCAGCTCCCTAATTAGGCCGAACATTGTAGTCCCTGTAAGTTCAAAGTCAGTTTCTCCAATGTTTAAATCCAGTGGGAAAGAGATTGTGTCTCTGTTTCCAAATCCTCATTCTACCCCATTGACTCTGCTTACAGCCCTTCCCACTCTTGAGCCATTCACTGTGGTACAAGGGAATTTGGTGCTCTTGTTGGCCACGCTTATAGTTGAAGGTTGAGCCCACCCAAAGCACCATGATTAAGAATGGGAAATAGAATGCTTTCTCAAAATAGTGTTATTAGGAAAATGATGAATACATACTGAATGGCTAAAAAAAGTCATAGATCTTTAAATTCTTTCTCCCTTTCAATTTATAGGAACCCAGTGCTTAATGATAAAAGAACATTTATTAGCTCACAAAATAACTTAACAATCAAAGAACATTCATTAGCTTACATACATGGAAAGTCCAGAGATGCAGCTGACATCATTTAAGGCAGTAGCCAGGGGCCCAAAAGGTGTTGACATGACTCTGTTTCACTTTTACTCTCTCACTTCCATTTGGTGTTATTTTAGTAATCAGGCCTCTTTATAAGGTGGGCAAAATGGCAGCTGGAAACCTCATGTTTGCTGTGATTCTAGAAATACTCAGCTACTTCAGGCTTCCCAGTGGATAAAGGCTGTCTTTCCTATTAGCACTAGACCCTTGGAGAAGACTTTCTGGCCTTACTTGGGTCAAGTTTCTATCCCTACATTAGTAACTAGGCCTCAAGATGCATGGCTATTTTGGCAATGTTTGGACCCAACATTGGCCAGGTGAGGGCAGGTCAATGGGATTAATAACCCCACGTGGGATCAGGGAGCAATGGTTCCTGAAGGAAAGTTTGTACATAGCAGAAGAAGGGAGATGAGCAGACAAAACCTCAGGCATCACAGTCCACTATGGCTGATTAATCGCTTCTGAGGGATTTTAATATCATGTCCACATTAACTTTGTTCATGCACTTTCCCGCTCTTCTTAAAGCCAATCACCAAGCACATATGTTTGTTACAAATGTTTTTAAAATGAAAAAGAGAAAGATCACATATGACTTCCACTTTATTTGAGCACCTCATATCTACTCATTGAAAATTCATATTCTCACAACTAGATTTGGAAGAAATTTGGGAGGAATCATGAGATTCTCTGCCATGAGCCTGGTATTTTCCTCTGTAATGCTACACTCACCAGGATCAGAGAAAATAAAGCTACTCAAATGACTAAAATGAATTCCACTGACTGGGTTTTGTTAGCTATGACTATTGTTAGTATAATTTCTTAAATTAAGCATCAGAGCAACAACAAAGATCTCTCCTTTGCACTCCCAGAGTAACTTTGGCAACATTCTTATGTAGTTGTAATTCTTTTATATGCAAATTTTTTGGAAATCAGCTTTCAGAAAGGAAGATCAATTAGGCCCTCCCTTCTAAATTCCTACAACTTTAGAATTAGGCCTGGAAGTGAGTAGGGTGCCTTTGGTGAGGTAGATTAGATGATTCATTTTATTCGTTCACTAGGTACCATGTATTTCTCTACGTGTGAGCTAAACTTTCTTTGTGTTCATCACTAGGAATGGGCCCACCAAAGCCGATTAACTCACACCAAGGGTTTAAATGGAATGGAATAAAGATGGCTTATTTAAATCACACGCATTTTGAGGATCATTAGAGCTCTGTGCCCTATGAATAAGAACGATTAAAATTCAGCAGAGTTTTGTGTATTCTTAATGTGCATTTAGTTTACACCACAAGGCCGTCTTTAACATGCCATTATGCTGTGTGCTGTGACTGCTATTCATAATGGCACACACTTGGTGATATGCATGATGATACGGAATAAGTTTAAGTGTCTTTACATTATTCTTAATATAATAATGGTTCCTAGGGCTACATGCAGCTGTGAGTGCATATTAACAGGGGTAGCCCACTGTGAATTATGAATCTATAACACAAAATTTTCAGAAAAAGTATTTACTGTGTATGTAAAATAGAGGCCTTTTAAAGCTTGAAACTTGGGCTGGTTAAAAGTGCTCCTAGTAATATCTTTAAAAGAAAATATTCCAGAGGTAATAAGCGAACTGAATGGATTTAGGAATGATTGCTGTAAAGTCTTCTTTTTAAGGTAATAACTCACAAACTGCAAAAGGAATAGAAAATTATCTTTTTATGCATGTGTAATATGAAATCAATTCAAATGAATTTCGGTGACAAATGTTCTTGATGTTTTTGCCATCTTAATGGATCTCACTCTCTTTTATTCTTGTTGATCGAATGATACTGAGACATAAAGGATCCTATTTCTTTGTTAATTTGATCTAAATTTCTATAAAGGTAGATATTTTTAAGAAGTATTTCTTTAAATGGCCCTTTTTATGGCCTTATTTTGGTAATGTCCACACCCCACATCCACTCCTCCCTAAGATTGCTCTAAAATTCTCGTCATCCCATGAACTCGTCCAAACACGTCAACATCATCCATGAAGCACGTTGTGAACTATCCACTTCTCCCTCCAGATGCATCTTCCTTGCCCTCTCAGGCCTTCAGCAGGTACCAGCCTCTTGCAATCATTCATCACCTCTGCTCCTCGCACACTCTTCCTTCGCCCTGGTATGCTTGCCTTGACCCTCTGGACACTTCTTTTCAGTTTTAAGACACAGTTAAAGCCTCCTTTTCTCTGTAACATGGCCCTTGACCCTGTCTATGTTGTACTCTACCCCGGCCCACCCTAGTCATGTACGTAGTGACTCCTTTTATAATACTATTGCTGGACTATATAGACTGACCTCCGTTAGTATACTTACTGGGCAGCGTGACGACAAAATAGACTCAATAATACAGATCCCAGGGGATTGGTATAAGCCTGAAAATATGTGTAATTCACAGTATCTAGCACAGAGTATGTACAGTGTGTATTAGCTACATTCTTACTGCTTACTGAAGTGAATTTTAATTATTTTTAATAATTAGTCAGTCTTATTAGTCTATGAATTCCATGTGGTGGGGAACTATGTCCTATTCTCATTGTATTCCCAGGATCAAGCATAATGCTAAGCATAAAAGAAGTGACTAATGAATGCTTATTGCATAAATGGGTTGAATACTTCCCCAAAGCACTTCATAAATTATAGAATTATTTTACACGTGAATTGTTGTTATGGTATTTCATTGATTCTAAGATTCACTTTTTGCACATTTTAACTTCTCTGAAATTGGGATGGGTTGTCACAACTTGACTGGCAAGCATACATTCTTTCTTTTTATTTTATGGGACATAAAATAATGATATGTCTTACATTTCATGGCATCTTAAATTCAAAGAAATATGGTATTACTGTTTTTGCTAGAGTTAATAAAATCAGTTTAAAAACAATCTGTGTCTGTATTAGTCAGTGTAGGCCAAGTGCCATAATAAATAACCAGGAAATGTCAGTAGCTTGTCAGAGGTTTAGGCGTCTAATGTGGGACAGAAGAAGGGATGAGGGGAGCCCGTTGTCATGCAGTCTTTCAGGGACCTGCGTCTGTTCCATTTGGTGGCTTCCTGATCCACTGGGGTAGGAACATCCTCCACTGGATTTTCTGAAAGAAAGGCAGAGTGAGAGTATAGGGGACTCTGTAGTAGCTTTAGGAAACAGTCCTAGAAGCAGCACATATCACTTGCATTCATATTCCACTAGCCAAACTCAGTCACATGGCTCAACCTACCTGCAAGGAAGACATGACATATAGTGCAGATGTGTGCCAGGATGGAGAGGAAATTGGGTTTGGTGACTGCATAAAAATCCTTGCCACGTGTCCAACGCTGCGAGGCAATGTTGAGAACACACAAAACAGTTCCCACAGCTCCTGTCTACAAAGAGCATACAATTCAATCTCTATGTTTATTTAGTTAATAAATATTTATTGAATATCTACCACAAGCCATGCCATGTGGTAAATGATGTGAGGCGTACAAGGCTCAGTGAGATTTGGATTCTACTGTTAAGGATTTTATTATCTAATAGTGTAGATAAAATAGGCACATAAATAATTATAATGTAAGATAGAAAGTGAAAATCCCTAAATAATCATAATGTAAGATAGAAAGTGAAAATCCCATGAAATAGAAGATTGCTTATAACTGGAGGAATCACAGAGGGTTTTGGAAGACAGACATGCAGACCCAGACTAAAACAAAGAAGGCTTTGAACATGGATATAACCAGAAAGAACGCCAGGAAGAGGAATGGACTTGGACTCAAACTGTGGAAGAGGAGGAGGGTGGAGGCTTGATCGGAGCCTTCCAGAGATTATCCTGGAACAAACATGGTCTCAAAGAGCAGAAGAAAATCCTAGTGAGTAGGAGTAGTCTAGAGAGAGGGATTTCATCAACCTGTGGAGGAGCAGAGGGCATTTTGTTAGGTAAAGCTTAGGGAGAAGAAAGCAAAAACGAAATGCTCAGAGGCAAGTCTCCATATTGCCTCCTTTGGTTCTACTGTTTCAGTAGCGGTGTGAGCACATTGCCCTCTTTGTCACACTCCCCTAGCTAAATAAGATATGTTAGGTCATGTTCCATGGTGAGTCTGCAAAGCACTCACAATCCTTTCCATTTGGTGCTACATATGTATGTATATATGTATTTATTTATTTATTTAGACTCTTTATTTTTTATTTCAGCATATTACGGAGTACAAATGTTCAAGTTACGTATATTGCCTTTGCCCCACCTAAGTCAGAGCTTCAAGCATGTCCATCCTCCATATGGTGTATACTGTACCCATTAGGTGTGTATATACCCATCCCTTCCTCCCCCCTCCCACCTGCCTGACACTTGATGAATGTTACTACTACTATATGTGCACTTAAGTGTTGATCAGTTGATACCAATTTGATAGTGAGTACATGTGGTGCTTGTTTTTTATTCTTGTGATACTTCACTTAGTAGAATGGGCTCCAGCTCTATCCAGGATAATACAAGAGGTGCTAGATCACCATTGTTTTCTGTGGCTGAGTAGAACTCCATGGTATACATATACCACATTTTATTAATCCACTAATGTATTGATGAACACTTGGGTCATTTCCACATCTTTGCAATTGTGAATTGTGCTGCTATAAACATTCTAGTGCAGGTGTCTTTTTTTATAGAATGTCTTTTTATCCTTTGGATAGATGCCCAGCAATGGGATTTCTGGATTAGATGGTAGTTCTACTTTTAGCTCTTTGAGGTATCTTCATATTACTTTTCACATTAGATGTACTAGTTTGCAGTCCCACCAGCAGTGTATGAGTGTTCCTATCTCTCCACATCCATGCTAACATTTATTATTTTGGAACTTTTTGATAAAAACCATTCTCACTGGAGTTAAGTGATATCTTATTGTGGTTTTGATTTGCATTTCCCTGATGATTAGAGATGTTGAGCATTTTTTCATGTTTCTTTGCCATTAGTCTGTCTCTTTCAAAAAGTTTCTGTTCATGTCCTTTGCCTACTTTTTAATGTGGTTGTTAGATTTTTTCCTTGCTGATTTTCCTGAGTTCTACATAGATTCTAGTTATCAGCCCTTTATTAGATGTATAGCATGTGAATATATTCTTCCATTCTATAGGTCTGTTTGCTCTAGTGATAGTTTCCTTGGCTGTGCAGAATCTTTTTAATTTGATCAAGTCCCTCCATTGGTCTATGTCTCTGTTCTTGTGCCAGTAACATGCTGTTTTACTTATGATAGTCTTGTGGTATAGCTTAAAGTCTGGTAAATTGATGCCTCCCAGTTTGTTCCTTTTGTTGAAGATTGCTTTTGCTATATGGGGTCTTCTCTGGTTCCATATGAAGTATAGAATTATTTTTCCTAGATCTGCAAAAAATGATGTTGGTATTTTAATAGGGATTGCATTGAATGTGTAGATCACTTTTGGTAGTGTAAACATTTTAACAATGTTGAATCTGCCGACCTATGGGCATGGTATGGTTTTCCCCATGTTTGCATCTTCTGCTATTTCCTTCCTCAGTGTTTTGCAGTTCTCCCTGTAGAGCTCTTTTACCTCCTTTGTTAAATATACTCCTAAGTATTTTTATTGTCTTTGTTGCTATTGTGAAGGGTATTGAGTCTTGGATTTGGTTCTCAGTTTGACTATTGTTGGCATATAGGAATGCTACTGATTTGTGTATGTTGATTTTGTAACCTGAGACTTTGCTGAATTTGTTTATCAATTCTAATAGTCTCATAGCAGAATCTTTGGGGTTTTCTAGATATAAGACCACATAGTCAGCAAAGAATGATATCTGTATTTTTTCCCCTAGTATTTAAAGGTTTGTTGGCTTGTTCCTAATAACCTTGTCACCCTACTTCACAGGGCACAATACCACGCATCTTTGGTACACAGTGTCACGTCCTCCCATATCATCTCTGATTTTTGCTATAGCTGTGATGCACAGGTCCATGTGGGCTCTGACTCTTGTGTTGGCAGCTTCCCTGCCCTGTCCCTGGCACCCTGAAAATCCTATATATCTTGAAGTGGAGGAGCAGTTGACAGCCTCAGGGCAACTCTTAACCAGTGAGGGAGGGGAACCAGTGCATAAATTTTCATGTATCTATTTCAACTCAGATGTTTAAAAAAAATCTTTGAGAGAATCATAAGTTTTCCTAATGATTGTTGGCAAAGGGAAAGAGAGATTAAAGGAGTTCCAGGAACCAAGGAAACATGCTCCAGAATCATAGGTTAAGAAACCTCTTGTCAATGAATAAAGAAAATGTGACATATATTATACAATGGAATACTATTCAGCCTTTAAAAAGAAGGACATCTTGTCATTTGGGAGAACATGGATAAATTTGCAGAACATTATGTTAGGTGAAAAAAGCTAGGCACAGAAAGACAAATACTACATGATCTCACTTATATGTGAAGTATAAAAATATTTACTCTAATAGAAATAGAAAGTAAAATGGTAATCACCAGAGGTTGGGGTTGGTGGTGGGAAGCCTGGGGAGCTGTTTGTCAAGGGCACACCATTTCAGTTAGATGGGAGGAATAAGTTCAAGTGATCCATCATATATCATGGTGACTAGAGTTATTAAAGTATTGTATATTTGAAAATTTCTGAGAGAACAGATTTTAAGTGTTCTCATCAAAAAAAAAATTAAGTATGTGAGGGAATGCATATGTTAACTTGCTTGATTTAGGCATTCCACAACGTATACATATATCAAAACAGCATGTTGTACAAAATAAATATGTACGATTTTTACTTGTCAATTTAAAAAAAATACCTCTTATCACAGAACTTACATTCTTTTGGAGTTCTGGAAAGATCACAGACCTTGCAAGGAGTTTGGTTTTTTATTAGGTTACTGTTCTTTACCTTAATAAATGCTGACTCTGTAAGTCTTCCTTTATATATAAAAGATATCCCCTCTTTGTCTAACACCTATAAAAGCTTATCAGTACCTTAGTAACCTTTACAGGTTTATTTCTGTTTAACTCACTTAATCTGATTTGCATTAGTCTTTTTAAAAGAAGCAATATTTTCTTGCTCTAGACACACTTCGAAATTGATGTGGTTTAAATCTCCCCACACATATTTGTGAGTGGTGACTTACTGCTCTCCTCAGTTGCCAGCAGACTGAAGAGATGCCAATAATAATGAAAGAAAACACAGGTTTTCCTGCCTCTGTGTCATCTTAAAATCCTATAACTCTGAGTGTCTGAAATAAGAAAATATGATAGGGAGACCATTTAGGCTTTTATTACAGAAGTTAAACTGCAGAAAAAAAATCATTAGATGGACACACCTTTCCATTGACTTGTCTAGAGGTGTCCTCGTAACTCTAGTGCTGGTTGATAGAACTCAGTTCACAACTTTAATATACCACATTTTGATATTGATGACAGCAATGATAAGAATGTCAAGAAGTGATATAGATTGAGTGTTTACTATTTGCTATGAACTATATGATACGTGCTTTACATGCAATTCACTTATTCCTCAAAACAACCCAATAAGGGAGGTACTAGTATCCCCATTTTACAAATGAGACGTTAAGACTTAGACAAAGACTAAAAGTAATTTTCCTCAAAGTTATACCCTAGTAAGTGGCAAATCCTTTCAAAGCTGATCTGTATGATATAGAACACATTGATCTCACTGGGTAAGATGGCAACCTGGGTCTTTCTTTCCTCTCCTTATTCCTCCCTTCCTTCTGTCCATCCATCCATATTATTCCCCTTATTCTTTGTTCAGACCCATATTGAATACTTTATCCACACGAGATTCTGGCTTACAGGCTTTCACAGGCTCATAAAATGCAGCCATTGGATAAAACCACAGAGTTATAGTGAACCTAAAAGGTTATCTATGTAGTTAGACTTCCCGCCAGACACAGGAGAAAAACAAGCTACAACTTTCCAAACAGTTCTAGTCCGACTTGAAAACTTCCCGGGATTGGAATTTGGTTCTTTTAAAATAGCTCATTCTCCAAATTTCAGCTTTAATCTTTTCTTTAAGTGTCCGTGGTAACTAGATTTTATCCCTGTGCTCTGTGAGAGCTGCCTGCAGGGGAAGAGCCAACTTCTCTGCAGAGAAAATAGAGTTGCTAGACTGCTTTGGCTCCTGATCAAGTGGAAAAATGGGTTTAGAAGGGTCAATTCTAGTTGCCTTGATCAATTTCCAAATCAAGACAGTTTGGATGCCAGTGTCTCCTTTTTCACGTAGAGAACTGATATTTAAACTTTGTGATCTTCCAACAGATTTTCCAGACTGGTTGGGAGGACATTTCTTTCTCTCTCCCTCCTCCCTCTTCCATTCTCTCTTTGTTATCTTCAGAAACCAACATAAATGTCCCATCCAACGATTAGCTTCTCTATTTTACTCACTGTTTCTTTTAGGGATTTTTCTATCAGAAGCTTGTGCTTCAGCACAATCTCCACTGAAGGTAACTCTATATATTCTGATTTATTCAAATCCAATCAGCTAGAGTTAATGAATTCCTAAGGGCAGGAGATCAATCATGTGCTATTTATATTTAATTAATTTCATGTTACCTTCCTTGTTTTTTATAACTACTTTAAAGCATTTGAGAAAAGCATATATGTGAAACATTCTTATTTTAGAATATTTTTTCTTATATCTTTATGGATCTTACTACACTAAATTCACAAAAATCTTAATTTCCTCAGAACTTTTAGGACATGCACAGTAATAATATTTTTATTAGCACAATAATCCTCATCACAAATTTCTTCATTTACTCCAAGGAAGAAGCGATCCCATTCTCTTTTTTGGTCTCAAATTAAACTCCATTGAAACAGTTATTGCATGTGCTTGTTCATCTGTTTGCCTCTCTTTCTGGACCACGTGCTCGTTTGTTTCCCTGTTCTCAGCAGTATGCGTGATGCACAGAGTAGTTGCTGCACAAATGCATTGTTCTGTTTGAAAGAACAGTTAAATGAATGTATTTAAGAAGCTGCAAATGCTAGAGAAATATAGTCTGGGCAAGGTACATCAGAGGGAGACTGGCTGGTTGCACATGAAGCAAAGGTATGTGTCAGGCGAAAGATGTAATGGCACAATATAATTAAATGTTGAATACAATGAAAGTGTGATATAATATCTTTACCTAAGCACCAAGGTTTTAGTGTAGAGAAAAAGAAGGGCTGGGTTGGAACGAGAAAAAGAGTCTGGCAGAAAAGTGGCTATGTGTACAGACGGAGACCTGAAGATGTCTTTGAGAAACTGGTGTATAAAATGGACAGAGATTCTTTCTTTATGGAAGGCTCTCAGATCTCCCTTTGGTTGTCATGCCAGTTGCTAATTTTCCTTCTCAACAAAGTAGGGACACCATTTAGGGCAGGGGACAGCAATTTTTTTCTATAAAAAGCAATATAGCAATTATTTTCAGCTTTGCTGGCCATACTGTCTCTGTAGAAAATTATCAACTCGGCGGTTGTGAAAACAGCCGTAGACTATATGTAAATGGTTTGATTAAACTTTATGTACGAAATCAGGCACTGGGCTGGATTGGGCCCATAGGCGTCATCTGCTGACTCCTGATCTAGTGGAGAGAGATCACAGTCTGTGCCTTCTGGTTCTCCCTCCACTCTGTTGTGTTTCATCGCTTGTCCAACAAATTGGTTTAATGTGAAACTAAGGGCTTTCTGCTTGGAATGAACAAATCTCAACTGCACTTGCTTATTAAAATTCCTTAACAGAAAACAAAATCTTTTTTTTTCTTTTTAGTTCAGCATATTATGGGTGTATAAATATTACTGTTATGTATATTGCCCATGCCCCCTCCCCCTTCGAGGCAGAGCCTCAAGCATGACCATC